>SJYO01018757.1:38368408-38512597 GCA_006410555.1 Capra ibex | reverse complement strand
GACTCCAATAACTATAAAGAGGACCGTTAGAACTAAGGTCGAACACGAAGAAGGTTAGGTCACAAAGAGTACTACACGAGACGTATCTTCAATTTATTCGTCCCACTGTTATATGTCGGAACTACATGAGGAAAAGGATAAACCTTGGTCAGACAACAAGGTACAGGTCAAGATTGACAACGAAGGACTGGACGTATGTCTAAAGAGTTCTCCGTCCAGTCCACCAGACCATAAGGGTAGAGAAAGTCTTAAAAGGTGTCAAAGAACACTAGGTGTGTCAGTTTCCGAAACCGTATCAGTTATTTGGTCTTTATCTACAAAAAGACCTTGAGAGAACGAAAAAGGTACTAGGTCGCCTACAACCGGTAAACTAGAGACCAAGGGGACGACAAAGATTTTGGTCGAACTTGTAGTCCCTCAAGTGTCAAGTGCATAACGACTTCTGACCGAACCTCTTAAAACTCGTAATGAAATGATCGTACACTCTACTCACGTTAACACGCCATCAAACCCGTAAGAAAACGTAAAGGAAAGAAACCTTAACCTTACTTTTGACAGGAAAAGGTCAGGACACCGGTGACGACTCAAAAGGTTTAAACAACCGTATAACTCACGTCGTGAAAGTGTCGTGGTAGAAAGTCCTAAACTTTGTCGAGTTGACCTTAAGGTAGTGGAGGTGATCGAAACAAGTATCACTACGAAAGATTCCGGGTGAACTGAAGTGAAAGGTTCTACAGACCAAGATCTAATCACTAGTGTAGTAGTACTAATAGACCCAACACTTCTATAAAAAACATGTCAAGAAGGTACATAAGAACGGTGGAGAAGAATTATAGAAGACGAAGACAATCCAGGTATGGTAAAGACAGGAAATAATTCGGGTAGAAACGTACTTTACAAGGGAACCATAGAGATTAAAAGAACTTCTCTAGAGATCAGAAAGGGTAAGACAACAAAAGGAGAGAAAGAAACGTAACTAACGACTTCTTCAGAAAGAATAGAGAAGAACGATAAGAAACCTTAAAACGTAAGTCTACGAATATAGAAAGGAAAAGAGAAACCGAAAAGTGGAGAGAAGAAAAATGTCGATAAACATTCCGGAGGAGTCTGTCGGTAAAACGAAAAAACGTAAAGAAAAGGTACCCCTACCAGAACTAGGGACACAGGCCATGTTACAGTACTTGGAGTCAGGTATTAAGTAGTCCGTGAGATAGATAGTCTAGATCAGGGAATTTGGATAAAGAGTGAAGGTGAGACATTAGTATTCCCTAAACTAAATCCAGTATGGACTTACCAGATCGCTAAAAGGGATGAAAGAAGTTAAACTCAGACTTAAACCATTATTCCTCAAGTACTATTTTGTGTAAATCTGATTTACTTACGTTCGGGATGTCTAGAAAAAAAAAAAAAGGAATTGGTACCCTAACACAGGTATCTTTGATTCAAAGTCTCTTTCGTAACCGAAAAAGAGAAATTTTCTTTCTTGAAATCCTTAACGGCCTTCGTTTGGATCTGTACTTTTCATAACCCTATCATCATCAAAGATATCCTCTTTATGTAGATCTCAAAAGGGTATAGTTCACGAAGTAGACAATCTCAACTGTAAAACAACCCCTATATCGGTCCCCACTCACCCGTTATGTAGAATTTAAAATAATATATCTCACTTCATTCAGTCTTTCTTTTTGTGGTTATGTCATATGATTACGTATATATACCTTAATTCTTTCTACCATTGTTACTGGATATACGTTCTCTCGTTTTCTCTATGTCTACATTTCTTGTCTGAAAACCTGAGGCACCCTCTTCCGTTCCGACCTTACTGCACTCTCTTATCGTGACTTTGTACATATAATGGTATACACTTTATCTAACGGTCGGGTCCAAACTAAATACTCTGTCCCGTGAGTCCCGGACACGTGACCCTACTGGAACCCCCTACCCTACTCCTCCTTCCACCCTCCCCCAAAGTCCTACTCCCCGTGTACATGTGGGTACCGACTAAGTACACTTACATACCGTTTTTGGTGATGTTATAATATTTCATGAATTGGAGGTTAATTTTATTTATTTAATCAAATGTGTTTTTTTAAAATTCCCAGTTTACGTCATAGACCATTTGATCCAGATGGTTCCCGATGTAATTTTTATCGAAAACCACATAAAGATTTCAAAGAAGAATACAGACGTCCGTAATTAATAAATGTTGTAAACAAAAGAGTTTGTTTCTCATGTTAACTGGTAAAATTTAATGGGGCTTGTCTGGCTCTAGTAGTTAATAACGTAGACAGGTAGTCCTATTTGTTAACTGTCAACAGACGAACTCCGGAAAGAAGAGGACTTCTTAAGACTAAACAAAGAGACTCGAACCGGTGATCCGCGACACAGACGGGAAACCCTTCGTCACGTCGCACCACCGACAAGTGTTCGACCGAGGAAGTAAATTATAGAACACTGGAACCTGTCACTGAATGTATGAGAGTCGGAGTACCAAACGGAGACATTATGTCCCAAAAACATTAGGAATGTCTATCCTAACAACATTCTTACTTTATTGCATTATGAACGTTTCGTGATCACGTAATGTACCGTGTTTCTACTGTTTACCATAAGAGTGGTGACGGAAGAGGCTCTTCTTATAACTACTTGATTGTTTTTATATTGTTTCACTTCAAACCAAAAAGAAGTGTCACGTACACTTCTCTTTTCACAAAGTTCAACATAGGTTGAAATTTTTATACCTGTAACAGAAGAGTAAGAAATTTTCTGTAGTCAAGTAGAGTGCCACGTACCATGAGCACATCTTTTTTATTACCACACAATTGATATGTTTCCTCTTCCGTTGCCGTTGGGTGAGGTCATGAGAACGGACCTTTTAGGGTACCTACCCCCTCGGACCATCCGACGTCAGGTACCCCAGTGATTCTCAGTCCGTGCTGACTTGTTAAAGTGAAAGTCAAAAGTGAAAGTACGTAACCTCTTCCTTTACCGTTGGGTGAGGTTACAAGAACGGACCTCTTAGGGTCCCTGTCTCCTCGGATCACCCGACGGTAGATATCCCAGCGTGTCTCAGTCTGAGCTGACTTCGTTGAATCGTCGTCGTCGTTGATATGTTTAGAAAAGGAAATGTTTCGGCTATTGTAGTACATAAGATTCACCGATGTCCACTCTTCTTTACATGTGAGGTTAAACAAACTTTATCTTCTAAGTGTCATCCCTCACTGACCAAACCACAGACAACTCCACGAGTAGGGTTCTGGTAAGAGCACACCGAAGGACGGTGAAGAGTTGTGACTGGCACGATTCACCGAAGAATGAGAGACAAAGGGTCTACGCGAGACGGGTTCTATAAGAACGAATATAAAAGAAGGGCAGGGTATAGATACATGAGCAATTCAGTGTTACTTTCTGATTAAGGTCGTATTTCGACAATAACTAAAATAATCGAGAATAATCAAAACCACATATAAATACCTTAAATCACAGGTATATACTAATATTTTGTTGTCTCACCGGGTAACAACCTCTTTAGAGGTTTCATCAGTTTTAACATTCATATGGTAGGAGGTAAAGGAAGGGTAGGGTCCAAGACATCCTGTTACTACTATGCTACTATCACATTACTAATAACTCATGGATGAATTACTAGGTGTCGTACGATTGGAGAAAGTTACGTAATAGAGTAAATTAGAAATGTCGTCAGGATGTTTCCCCGAGAATCCTAATAACAGGGATAAAATGTTTACTCTCTTGATTACAGATCTTTATCAGTCACTGGAATGTGAATGGACCTAGATGTATCTATCATTTGTTATCTAAGATCTAGACTTTCGTACAACTGGAACATCCAATGGTCATGGTCCTAAGAAAAATAGTAAGAACCGAAGAGAACTCTAAACCCCTTTTACTTTTAATTAAGGAAACACTTTTTATCAACCTCGAAGAACCGAAAATGGTTAATGAATAAATAGTGACGCAACGGAATCTGATAACATATTGAAAAGTTCCGTATTAAGGAAGTTAAACGATGTTTAAAGACATCCCTTTTTAAGTGACATTACGAAACATAAGTAGTCTCACTAATCGTTTTATGGAATAATATAAAAAATTACCTAATTCCTTAAAATATCATTAGGAAAAAAGTACTCAACTTTTTACGAAATTCTTAACACGTTGAAACACTACAAACAATACTCTTCACTGAAAAATTAAAATTGATGGAAGTTCTCTACCCTTATGGTCTGGTGGACTGTAAGGAGGACTCTTTAGATATACGTCCAGTTCTTCGTAGTCAATTTTAACCTGTACCTTGTTGTCTGACCAAGGTCTAGTTCTTTCTTCATGTAGTTCCGACATATAACAGTGGAACGAATGAATTGAATATACGTCTCATGTAGTACTCTTTGCAACCTGACCTTCTTTGTGTTCGACCTTAGTTCTAACGACCCTCTTTATAGTCATTAGAGTCTATACGTTTACTGTGGTGGGAATACCGTCTTTCACTTCTTTATTTCTCGAAGAACTACTTTCACTTTCTCCTCTCACTTTATCGACCGAATTTTGAGTTGTAAATCTTTTGATTCTAGTACCGTAGGTCAGGGTAGTGAAGTACCGTTTATCTACCCTTTTGTTACCTTTGTCACTCTCTGAAATATAACCCCCAGAGGTTTTAGTGAAGTCTACCACTGACTTTGGTACTTTAATTTTCCACGAACGAGGAACCTTCTATTCGATACTAGTTGGATCTGTCATATAACTTTTGGTTTCTGTAATGAAACAGTTGTTTCCAGACGGATCAGTTCAGATACCAAAAAGGTCATCAGTACTGACCTATACTATCAACCTGATATTTCTTTCGACTCACGGTCTCTTAACTACGAAAACTTGACACCACAACCTCTTATGAGAACTCTCAGAGAACCTGATGTTCCTTTAGGTCGGTCAGGTAGGATTTCCTCTAGTCAGGACTTATAAATAACCTTCCTGACTAAGACTTCGACTTTGATAATATGAAACCGGTGGACTTCGCTTCTCAACTGAGTAACCTTTTATGGGACTAAGACCCTTTTAACTTTCGTCCTCCTCTTCCCCTACTGTATCCTATTCTACCAACATACCGTAGTTGAGCTACCTGTACTCAAATTCGTTCGAGGCCCTCAACCACTACCAGTTCCTTCGTACCGTCAGGCACGGTGGGGTTTCTCAACCTGTGTTGACTCGATGACTTGACTTATTGGTATCATAGGTCTAGTGTACCATATACTACGGTAACATAAACGTTAAAAATTCCTTTTTAATCATACCTTTTATTTTCTATGAAAGAGATTCTATACATCGGAGTGTTACACATCAGATATCTCCATAAGTACAATAAAGACAAGTGGTTTAAATCTTTCGGTCACTATTTCTATACAGATCAATATATCTCTTTACCAAAGAACAACGTGACAGTTCTACCTTTTGTTTTACAAAGGGGAACTGACTCACCATCATCAGACCCAGAAACACAACCCTTTACAAGACTCCGACACGGGTCCTCTTTTTCTTTCGGTATTAACTAGTCACTAAGGATTGTGTCTATACCCTCCCTCTCACCGTCGCACACACGATTCATTAACACTGTGGACTTAGTTTCAAAACTCAATAAAGAATTCTCGTCTTTATTGAAAGAGGACTAAGTACCAAAATGACGAAAAGGAGAGAACTATTCACCCTATACGGATGTTCTAATGAGTTTCCATCAATAATTTCTCTCCGGAAGGGTCCACCGAGTCACCATTTCTTAAACAGACGGTTCCGTCCTCTGCACCCAAGTTAGGGTCCAAGTCAAGGGACCTCTTCCTTGACCGTTAGGTCAGATCATAAGAACGGACTCTTCAGGGTACCTGTCTCCTAGGACCACCCGATATCAGGTACCCCAACGTCTTCTCAGTCTGTACTGAATCGTTGACTTGTCGTTGTTCAATAACTTCTCGGGTTTCCATTGTCCACGTGGATCTCTTTGTTGAGGACTTGAATCAAAATAACACCGATTTAAAATTGGTGGATTTGAGTTATCGATAGTTGATCGTTACTGTTAATTTAGTTCTGGACTTTACCACGGAACTTTATTGTAAACGGATAAGAGGTGCACAGGTTCAGTCGAGATTTCAGTCATTTTTATATAAAACTACTACTTTTGGTGACGTCTTAGTCACACAACAATATTTTTAACCCTGTTCTTATTCGACACGTCACAAAAAAAAACAGACACACAAAACTAAGTTTTCGATAAAAGTAGATTTAAGTTAAAGTCTTGGTAATAAAAACAATCTTTTTATGATTTATACTTTTCATCTCCAGTGTCAAACTCAAAGACTAGATCACGAACCAAACAGGTCGTCTCGACTGTACACTTTTACAAGAACAAATGGACGGAGGGATCTTCAGTAGGAGACCTTTAGTGGTGGTTTCCCCGACATACCAGGTGATTAAAAAAAAACTACGTCAATAAACACCAGTGTTATTTCTAAGTATGGGTTCTAAGATTTCTTTCCTCTTGAACCATCCTTATTTTTATGATTAAACAGATAAATATTAAAATGAATCTTTTATTACAAAGTTGGAGTAAGAATTGTAAACAATTCAGGTATGTAAGGACCAAAATATCATTAAAGTCCGTCAGATGGTAGTTGTCCTTGTTAATTGTCTGATTTAAGGTTTGAAACGATCGTTACACACTACTAATACAGAGTGACTGAGAACTTTCTCCGTTACATGATGACAACACTGTAAATAATGTAAAAACTTAAAAGAGAAAAACACACGAGGACTAGCAGGGAAGGGAAAGGGGAGGGAGATGAGAGAGTCAATTGGGAATATTTGACAATTGAGCAACTATGGTGTGAAAAGGGTGAACCTCAATAAAAGAACATAAAACAACAACATCCATAAACAATGACAAGTTGTTTGGTGAAGTTTTGAGTCTCCAATATTAGAGAGAATTAAGACATCTACCTGAACCGACTCGACACGTCAAGAATAAACCCCAGAGAGTATGTCAACGTCGGTCTACAGTTGACCCCCGACGTCAATAGGCTTCTGAGGTAGTGTACCAACTCTTGTGACTTCGACGAACAAGCAACCCTCGAGTCAACTAATGCCACCTGGTCTCACTGATGTGTATCGGAGAGGCATATAGAACCCGAAGAGAGAAGTACCACCGACCTTAAACTCTCCTTTCACAGAGTTCTGACTTGTAAAGTACTCCAGGTCCGTCTTCGAGATTACAAAAAAATACTTGGTCGGAACTTTTAAGTTCCTAAAATGAAAGTGGTACCAGAGTACCAGTTTGTTTAGTGGTTCAGGTCGGTTCTAAGGTCTCCTCTCATTAATCTATAGGAGAAAACCACCCCTGGAAAATGGAACATCTTCTTGTACACCCTACCTCTTATAAAACCTTTTATATAAGACGGTTCAAGTATAAATAGGAAATTTTTACGTATCCAGTATAGAAAACGGGACTTTTAAAGAACTAGTCTCACGGACCTAGGAACCTTCTCTTTTCGGTTTAAAGAATCTCTGGAATTTTTTTTGACCCCTTTACTGTAAGTCAATTCCGTCTGGGGTTTGACACACGTGTGAGTCCTGTTACTTCGATATGTATACTTTTGACCCAACCTTAGACCCTCAAGACTAGGACTGTGGGAACTCTTGAACATTTAAATTTATCTGGTGAAAAGAAGATTTGAAGTATTAAGAGTATAAAGTTTACTTCCAATCTGTTTTGTTGTCTCAATAGGTTCCAAAGAGATAGGACCAACGTGTAATCTTAGTACACTCTTAGTGAATTTTTTGGTTTGGTTTGCTAGGGAGTGTTGACGGACTCTGTTTAATCCTCACCTCACTAACTTCGATCCCGTAGAGAGAAGTGGGGGTGGGTTTAGTCAATCCCACTTCTTTATGATCTAATCCAGACATTATGAAATAGTCGGTGTGAAACAAAAGAAGTCTCGGACTCAATACTCGGAACTATATTAGTGGAACGTAACACAGACAAGTTTAAGACTAAATTAACTAGACCCTGACCCACGTCCATAACTATAAATGATTTTTGAGGGGTCTAATAAAGTCCTACTTCGATCCCAAATATCGAAGACGGAGTCTCCTTACCAAACATTGGAAATCGCACGTAATCTTCCAGAACGATTGTATACATAAAAGTCAAAAGACACGTTCTACAGAATTGTAGAATTTTTTAGAAAGACCAACTCCTCTCTGATGGGAGGATCCCAGTTGATTACTAATGCTATTATTGTTGCACAGATCTCATACGAAAAGTACACTTTTGGTTATTAAGGGTTCAAATATGATGGGGTTGGTGGAGGAATAGATTGAGAGTACGAGGTTCCGTCATAAAGGAGACAGGACTTAGTAGGGTCTCGGTCCATGGTCAACTAACCTCTGGTGGGAATATCGGGTTTCGGGTGGTCTTAATAAGTTTAATCGGTCAGGATTTACCTTGTTGTCTGACCAAGGTTTATCCTTTTGCTCATGTAGTTCCGACATATAACAGTGGGACGAATAAATTGAATATACGTCTCATGTATTACTCTTTACGACCCGACCTACTTCGTGTTCGACCTTAGTTCTAACGGCTCTCTTTATAGTCAGTGGAGTCTATACGTCTACTGTGGTGGGAATATCGTGTTTCACTTCTTCTTGATTTCTCGGAGAACTCCTTTCACTTTCTCCTCTCACTTTTTCAACCGAATTTCGAGTTGTAAGTCTTTTGATTCTAGTACCGTAGACCAGGGTAGTGAAGTACCGTTTATCTACCTCTTTGTCACCGACTGAAATAAAACCCCCCCGAGGTTTTAGTGACGTTTACAACTAACGTCGGTACTTTAATTTTCTACGAATGAGGAACCTTCCTTGCAACACTGGTTGGATCTGTCGTATAAGTTTTCGTCTCTGTAATGAAACGGTTGTTTCCAGACAGATCAGTTCCGATACCAAAAAGGACACCAGTACATGCCTACACTCTCAATCTGATACTTCTTTCGACTCGTGGCTTCTTGACTACGAAAACTTGACACCACAACCTCTTCTGAGAACTCTCAGGGAACCTGACGTTCCTCTAGGTTGGTTAGGTAGGATTTCCTCTAGTCAGGACCCATAAGTAACCTTCCTGACTACGACTTCGACTTTGAGGTTATGAAACCGGTGGACTACGCTTCTCGACTGAGTAAACATTTCTGGGACTACGACCCTTTCTTACTTCCGTCCTCCTCTTCCCCTGCTGTCTCCTACTCTACCAACCTACTGTAGTGGTTCAGTTACCTGTACTCAAACTCATTTGAGGCCCTCAACCACTACCTGTCCCTCCGGACCACACTACACCAAGTACCCCAGCGTTT
Source organism: Capra ibex (assembly GCA_006410555.1). Lineage (NCBI taxonomy): Eukaryota > Metazoa > Chordata > Mammalia > Artiodactyla > Bovidae > Capra > Capra ibex. Next base: position 38,503,199 of record SJYO01018757.1, on the reverse strand, counting down.
CTCAACCTGTGCTGACTCACTGACTTGACTTGACTTGACTTGACTTCGACAAATGAGACGGAACAAAACGTAAAGGGACCTTTGGGGCTATTTGAGAAACAAATTTGGAAGACGAGTGAAGACAGAAGACAGAGGACTGGTGAACCACGACACAGGACACTGTGACAGACCGTACATCACTGGGAGAAAGACCCTAGACACTCGTATTATCTGAAGAAGGTTCGGAACAATCGTAGAGGAGAACACCGGTGTGGTTGAAATGGTATGAGACAGGTTGTTCTTAACGAACTTCCTGAAAAAAAAAAAAAAAGTTTTATGTCTAATAAGTCCCCACATTGTATGTCGAATTTCTTATACCAATTATTATAACATTACTGAAGTACACCCCTGTCTACCGATGATCTGAATAACACCACAAGTAAAGTCTCGTATAGGTTTACAGTTTAGTAGTAAATCATGTAGACTTTGAACCAACTGTATCCACATACAGTTGATATAGAGTCAAAATTTTTCATGTGTCTAACGACTCGGGATGAGAGTCTCAAAGACTGAGTCGTATGGACTCTATCCGGACCTTACGGATCAAGATTGTTCAACGGTGCACTACGACTACAACGACCAGACTCCCGGTGTAAGACCCTCCCGGTGACAACGACCAGACTCACGGTGACAGAATGATGACGTCACAACTCAGAAATAATACTCATACTGACCCAACCCCTTTGGGGAGTTCCCACAACCACCCTTTTCAGCGACCTTGTCACGAGGAGGTCGAACTTACACGTAGTCGATCCCTAGAACGACGTTACTCTCAGACGTAAAGATTGTCCACGGGTGCACTATGGGTACGACGACCGAGTGTCTGTCTCTTATGACATATCGTTGTGTGAATTTATTTATTAGACATTACTCGTGATGTTCGGAGTTAAGTCATAATACCATTTTTCTTCTGGTCCGTGTCTCGGTGTAGGTGTGCATTTTAGACAGTACATTTGATCATACTTTTTGCTGTCCATCATGACCTTCCTGGACTTCGTCTCTGTGTCCTCGACATACCATCACCAGGACGGTAGGGGGTGTGTTTGACCCGGAAATTACCTGAAAAGAACGGTCACAGAACGAAAAATTACATAATACAAAGAAAAATACTTTAGATAACATACATTCATAGACTCCCGGTATCCTTTGTATGTCCTCTTTTGTTTATCTCGAGGTCATTTTTTGAAGAGACTGGGTCTAAAATTTTTCAGAATTTTACTCTACTTTTATCGTCGGTGAAAACTCATCAACTCTCTGAAGTTGTTGTGTCTTGGTAAAGGTGGTGTGAGTTCCAAGGGACCACGGCCTTCATGGTAGTCTCTGTGTAAAGAAACCTAATTCCTTAAAATTGTGGCTGAGTTACTTACACTCAGACTCACTTGAGGCCCTCAACCACTACCTGTCCCTCCGGACCGTACGACGTTAAGTAACCCAGTGTTTCTCAGCCTGTGTTGACTCACTGACTTGACTTGACTTGACTTGACTTGTATATTTACGAGGGTCTTTCTATTAATAATGGTGAACTAAACACAAGACTTGGTCTACTCTGTGTAGTCTTCACCCGTGTACAACCCCACGAAAACCTTTTATATTTACAGAAATGGGATAAGAATCTCTAAGTCTATATCTTCTGAAATTTCCGGTATTTAGCGATAAAATTTTTTAGCGAGACCCATTAAAAGTACACGTAGGAGTCAACTCTAGGTAACAGAATCACCCAGTAAAAACAACTCTTATCACAACAAGTCTTATTTCGGTTCACCTCGTCCTCCGTCACCTTTCTAAATCCCGGGTTTTAGAAATAAAACTCAGAAGCGAGACTAGAATTCAAACCAGAATCCGTATTAAATATTTTACTCTTAATAATTTTTGTCTAAAAAGTGTTTCAATAACATTCTCAATTCAATCCATAGTGTATTTTTGTGGAACATTTAAGATTTTGTGATGTCTTTATATGTCAGTAGTAGTAAGTCGATATATTTTCAATTCGCAACTACCACCCTCTCTACCGTCTATGCTGTAATCATAAAAAATGTTCGGTAGAAATACATATAAATGCTTCTTCACATTTCTCTGATCCCTAATAAATTGGACATTCGTCCCAAAGAGTCGGAGTCGTGTAACTACAAAATCCGACCTATCCAGAAACAACAACCCCTCCCCTTCTCTCCATACTCGTCTTTTCTCCCCACGAGAGGACGTGTACCTGCTAGAAATCATCGTAGGGACCAAGACGGGTGATTTACGGTCATCGTGAGAGGGTGTTGAGGGTCCATACTATTGATTTTTACAGAGGTCTTAATGGTTTACAGGGTAATTCTTAGTGAATTACATCTGTATCACCCGAAGGGAACATTGAGTAAACCATTTCTTAGGTGGACGTTACGTCCTCTGGGGGCAAACTAAGGACCCAGTCCTTCTAGGAGACCTTTTTCCTGTCCGATGGGTGAGGTCATAAGAACCGGAAGGGACCACCGAGTCGACCACTTCTTAGACGGACACTACGTCCTTTGAACCCAAACTAGGGACCCAGCCCTTCTAGGGAACCTTTTCCCTAGGTCATAATACCGGACCCCTTAAGGTACCCGACATATAGGTACCCCAGTGTTTATCAGCCTGTGTTGACTCGTTGAAGGTGAATTTTTTATTAGTGAATTCATGTCGGAAGTTAATTCAATAATTTTTGTCTAATCGTTGTATCACCCATGGACAAATAGTCAAGATGGAGTGTTCTGTTCTCTTTTGTGATAAGTTGTAGTTCTTTCTTGATTATCGGTCTTAATTGTGAATTTCGAACCTTATCAAATAGTTTGCGTCGGGAACCTTGTAAACTCGGGGTCCTACAATTGTCAGCTTGCAGGATTGAGGACCCTTTGGGTAAAGATGTTAAATAAAACAAAAGACATCTTGGTTCTCTTCCCCTATTTAGGTGTAAACAACTGTTATTTCCTTTGAACTACAAACAACCCACGACCAAAACATTATTAATCTACACAATGTACAAATATGCCGGAGTAGAAGTGTTCAACTTCCGTCCATCAACGGATAGTATCTCTTTCTTGGACTTTGGGTCTCCTTCTATCTTTCAGGGGACTATTCCGTCTCGATAGTTCACTGTCTCCTCCCAAGTAAAAGTCTACTAAGAACTAGATTACAGACGTAAGCAAAGTGTGGCAAAGTGGGTGACGAGAATGGTCGACAGAACTATAAAAACTTGGGGATTCACCGTTGAACTAAAAGATCGTAGAAATTATTCACAAAGATTTATTTCCTTCACCTGTGTATTAAAGAGCGGGTTACCAGACAATGTCAACTGGAGACCAATCACTCAAAGACTCTAATTTTCTTAAACCTCTTTGTGAGAGATAGAAGAACGAACAGAGACTATGTCCTTCTCTTTGATGTTTTGGGACCTCGTAGGACAGGACATTTATCCTAGTTTAAGTTCCGATGGTACTTTTAGATACAAGTGGTCTCCGGGTCTCTTATATATATCAGGTAATCTAAAGTAGTTAGAAGACGTTTGGGTAGATCGAGAGGTCCACTCTTTCACTATAAATAAAAAGCAACAGAACCAATTAACATAAAGTGTTACCGGGTAGATGACATTTTCTATGTAACTAATCACCGTTTTAATATAATCTCTACAGAATAATACAATCTTTACGATAATAGACAGAGTCAAGTGACAGTGTCCTGCCTCGTGTCACCGAATTTTAACAGGAAGTCGGTACGCTCTTGGAGTTCCCTTTCCTCTAATTCTCTCACTGTATTTACCCTCACTTACTGACTTACATTGACATCCCAGACCTTACGTCGAGTTTTATCCGGTTCGTAAAGATTTCTAAACCTTGACGTTAGTTTAGTGACCAACACATTACGAAAAGACCTTCACCGTCAGAATGTTTACGGTTACTCTTTTAATTTCCATTAGGTTTTAACGATCAACAGTGAATCATTCACTCGTACTGAACGGTTTCTTTGTTTAAACGAGTTATTTTCATCAATCAATTCCTATCGAAATATAGAGAGGTTTCAAACCTCTCTAGTCGACCACCGAGTCGACCACTTCTTAGGCAGACGGTACACCCTTTGGACCCAAACTAGGGACCCAGTCCTTCTAGGGAAACTTTAAACCTCTCTAGACATTTATTGAAAAAGCTGTCCTACTTTTCTTCTTTTGATTCTACTCATCTTGAGAATGACACAGACACCAGTTGAGGAGTACATTTTTCTTATGAAAGGTCGTAAACTGTTTAGTAAAGTGAATAACCTGTAAATTTCTTCTTATTGTAAGACATAACGGTACCAAAGGTTATTGTTTCCTTGTGTAATCGTTTAATACCGAGGTGACTGGAAAACAAGGATAGACGTACCAATCCAAAAACTTTTATTTGTTCCTTACAATCCTAATAAGCAGAAGGGACCCTCGGAGATCAGAAAATTCTTTAAGTTTTCAGTGTATACCCCACCTCGCAATTTATATGAGAAATAAGTCAGATTTCTCTGTCAAGTCCCTTGTATTAGTAGAAGTTTATAAACTTCTTCAACGTCCACCTTCTGTCTAATCCTAAAAAGGTCGATATAACTCTTTGTTAACTGTACATAGTGAAATATTTATATTCCGTATATCGTACTACCAAACTAAATATACATAATGCTTCACTAATGGAGTCATCCAAGTCGATTGTGGGTAGAAGGAAATTTTTAATAAACAAAAATAAAATAACCTCATATTAACGTAATATTACAAAACAATCAGAGACGACATTTAACCTCATCTAGTCGATATATATATGTATAAAGGAAGGAGAACCTGGAGGGAGGGTGGGGGTGACGGTAGGGTGGGGAGATCCAGTAGTGTCTCGTGGTTCGACTTGAGAAACACGATACGTCGTCCTCCACATATATACCATCATATGTATATATGTGTATACACATTATTTGTATAATGGGTACCATCACATATACACAGTCAGGATTAGAGGGTTAAGCAGGGTGGAAGGGAAGGGAGGGACACAGGTGTACAGTAAAAGATACAGATGTAAAGATGAGGACGGGACCTTTGTAGAAGAGTATATCTTTCTTGTTTTTCTTCTCTTACTCTTTTCTTTTTTTCTTTAACAGAAACATTACTCTTGAGTAGCCTAAATGAGAAACTTGTTGTCAGAATGCATAGTATGTCGTTACAATCGGTATCAGTAGTACAACATGTAATGTAGATCATGAATATTACCTACAAACATGGAAAACTGGTGAAAAGAGGTTAAAGAGGAAGGGGTTGGGAGACGGAGACCTTTGACGTCCAGACTAGAGAAAAAAAGATACTCAAACAACCCAAAATTTTTTAATAGTAAGACATATATTCACTCTAGTATGTCGTCGAAAGAGTCAGACACTAAAAAGTGAATCGTGTCACGGAAATACCAGGTAGGTATAACAGTCTTTACCATTCTAAAGGAACAAAGAAAAAAATACCGATTTATTATAAAGTAACATAATGTATATGGTGTTGAAGAAATAGACAAATAGGTAGTCACCTATGACTCACAAAGATACAGAACCGATAATATTTATTACGACGATATTTGTACCACCATGTCCATAGTAAAGTTCAATAACAAAATTAAAGGAAACCTATATAAGGGTCTTCACCTTAACGAGTTGGTATACCATCAACATCAAAAATTAAAAACACTCAGGAGGTATGATAAAAGATATCACCGACATGATTGAATGTAGAGGTGATTGTCATGTGTTCTCAAACAAATAAGAGACGTAGGTGTCGACGTAAACAATAGAGAACAGGAAAACTACTACCGATTGTCTAATCCATTATAATTACTCCACTACCTTAAGGTCACCTCGATAAAGTTTAGGACTTTCTACTACGATACTTTCACAACGTGAGTTATACGGTCGTTTAAACCTTTTGAGTCGTCACCGGTGTCCTACCCTTTTCTAGCCAAAAGTAAGGTTAGGGTTTCTTTCCGTTACGGTTTCTTACGAGTGTGACGACGTGTTAACGTGAGTAGAGTGTACGGTCATTTCATTACGAGTTTTAAGAGGTTCGGTCGTTATGTACTTGGCACTTGAAGGTCTACAAGTTCGACTAAAATCTTTTCTGTCTGCTTGGTCTCTAGTTGAACAGTTGTGGGCGACCTAGTATCTTTTTCGTTCTTTCAAGGTCTTTTTGTAGATAAAGACGAAATAACTGATACGGTTTCGGAAACTGACACACCTAGTGTTCTTTGACACCTTTTAAGAAGTTCTCTACCCTTATGTTCTGGTGGACTGGACGGAGAACTCTTTGGACATATGTCCAGTCCTTCGTTGTCAATCTTCACCTGTACCTTGTCGTCTGACCAAGGTTTATCCTTTTCCTCATGTAGTTCCGACATATATCAGTGGGACGAATAAATTGAGTAGTACTCTTTATGACCCGACCTTCTACGTGTTCGACCTTAGTTCTAACGGCCCTCTTTATAGTCAGTGGAGTCTATACGTCTACTGTGGTGGGATTACCGTCTTTCACTTCTCCTTGATTTTCCGGAGAACTACTTTCACTTTCTCCTCTCACTTTTTCAACCGAATTTCGAGTTGTAAGTCTTTTGTTTCTAGTACCGTAGACTAGGGTAGTGAAGTACCCTTTATCTACCCCTTTGTCACCTTTGTCACAGTCTGAAATAAAAAAACCCGAGGTTTTAGTGTCGTCTACCACTAACGTCGGTACTTTAATTTTCTACGAATGAGGAACCTTCCTTTCAATACTGGTTGGATCTATCGTTTAATTTTTCGTCTCTGTAATGAAACGGTTGTTTCCAGACAGATCAGTTCCGATACCAAAAAGGTCACCAGTATATACCTCCTCTTCTGTTACCGTCGGGTGAGGTCATGAGAACGGACCGTTTGGGGTACCTACCTTCTCGGACCATCCGACGTCAGGTACCCCAGCGATCCTCAACCTGTGCTGACTCGTTGAAGTGAAAGTGGAAGTGAAAGTACGTAACCTCTTCCTTTACCGTTGGGTGAGGTCACAAGAACGGACCTCTTAGGGTTCCTACCCCTTCGGACCACCCGACGGTAGAGACCCCAGCGTGTCTCAGCCTGTGCTGACTTCGCTGAATCGTCGTCGTCGTCGTACATACCTACACTCTCAACCTGACACTTCTTTCGTCTCGCGGTTTCTTAACTACGAAAACTTGAGACTACGACCTTTTCTGAGAACGTCCAGGGAACCTGACGTTTCTCTAGGTTAGTCAGGTAGGATTTTCTCTGGTCAGGACCCACAAGTAACCTTCCTGACTACGATTTCGACTTTGAGGTTATGAAACCGGTGGAGTACACTTCTTCACTGAGTAACCTTTTCTGGGACTACAACTCTCCCTAACCCCCGTCCTCCTCTTCCCTTGCTGTCTCCTACTCTACCGACCTACCGTAGTGGCTGAACTAGGTGTACTCAAACCCACTTGAGGCCCTCAACCACTACCTGTCCCCCCGGACCGCATGACGCTAAGTACCCCAACGTTTGTCAGTCTGTGTTGACTCGTTGACTTGACTTGACTTGTCTACTCCATTATAAAACGACACCAAAATTAAATGTAAAGGGATTCCTGATCACTATAACTCCTAGAAAAGTAGATAGACAACTGAAAAGTATATAGAAAGTATCTTCTTTACAGATAAGTCCAGAAAACGGGTAAAAATTGAACCCAACAAATAAATAAAAACGATTACTTAACAAACTAAAGAAAAATATAAAACCTATAATCGGGGAGTAGTCTATATACCAAACGTTTATAAAAAAGAGTAACGTATATAACAGAAAAGTGAAACAACAATAGAAAAATCAAACTACATCAAGGTAAATTAATAAAAAATAAAACAACTGATCCGAAATCTACAGTATAGGTCTTTTGGTAATGGTTCTGGGTACAGTTCCTCGAAATAAGAATATAAAAGATGATCCTAAAAGTACCAAAGTCCCGAATATAAATTCAGTAATTGGGTAAAGTTCAATTAGAAATACTTACTACATTCAATATCCAGGTCAAAGTAAGAAAATGTACATTTATATGTTAATAGGGTCGTCAGCAATAACTTTTCTGACAGTAAAGGGGTGACTGATAAGAACTGACCGTTTATAATCGACCGACATATACGAACCCAAATAAAGACCCGAAAACTAAGACAAGATAATCATATAGACAGACAAAAATACGGTCACGGTATGATAAAACTACTGATGTAGAAATATCATATCTGACTTTAGTCTTTCACCCTACGGAGAACGTCACAAGAATAAAGAGTCTTTAAGAAACCGACAAACCCCAGTAAAGACCAAGTCGTACAACTTTTCGTCTCTGTAATGAAACGGTTGTTTCCAGGTAGATCAGTTCCGATATCAATAAGGTCACCAGTACATACCTACACTCTCAACCTGACACTTCTTTCGACTCGCGACTTCTCAACTACGAAAACTTGACACCACAATCTCTTCTGAGAACTCTCAGGGAACCTGACGTTCCTCTAGGTTGGTCAGGTAAGACTTCCTCTAGTCGGGACCCTAAAGAAACCTTCCTTACTACGATTTCGACGTTGAGGTCATGAAACCGGTGGAGTACGTTTCTCAACTGAGTAACCTTTTCTGAGACTACGACCCTCCCTAACCCCCGTCCTCCTCTTCCCCTGCTGTCTCCTACTCTACCGACCTACCGTAGCGACTGAACTACCTGTACTCAGACTCACTTGAGGCCCTCTACCACTACCTGTCCCTCCGGACCGCACGACGCTAAGTACCCCAGAGTTTCTCAGTCTGTGCTGACTCGTTGACTTGACTTGACTTGACTTGACCAAAGTATATTTCAACTTTCTCACACAAAAGATTAGGACATTTTTTACGGTAACCTTTGACGTATCCCTAACGTAACTTAGATATTTACCGAAAACATCATAACGGTAAAATTGTTATAATTAAGAAAGTTAGGTATTTACTCCCTATGGAAAGGTAAATAAAAACAGAAGTCAAAGAAAGTAGTTATAAAACATTAAAAGTCCCATCTCTAGAAAGTGTAGGAATCAATTTAAAAACGATTTATAAAATAACAAAAACTACGATAATATTTACCCTAATTAAAATTTTAAATAAAAGATCTTTTAAACAACAATTACATATCTTTGTGATGATTGAAAACATACAGTTAAACATAGGATGTTGAAATGAGTTACTTAATTAATCTAGATTGTCATAAAACTAACTCAAAAATCCTAAAAGATATATATTTTAATACAATAGACGTTTATCTCTGTTAAAATATAGAAGTAAAAGTTAAGTCGTCGAAAATTAAAAAATGAATGGACTAACGAGACTGATGTTGAAGATCATGATACAAACTTATCCTCTCCACTCTCACTAGTGGGAACGGAATAAGGACTAGGATCTCCTTTTCGAAAGTTGAGAAATGATAATTTATGTCACAATCGACACCCAAACAGAATATACCGGAAATAATACAATTCTATACAAGGAAGATACTGACAATTCTCGAAAAAATTTTTTGGTACTTATCTACAACTTAATACATTTTACAAAAAAGATACAGATAACTCTACTAGTATACTGGAAAAAGTAAGAAAGATAATTACACTGTATAGTGTAACTAATTAAACACATACAACTTGGTAGGACTGTAGAATCCTTATTTAGGGTGAACGAGTACAATATACTGGGAAAATTACATGACGACTTATACCAATTTTATTATCATAAAATAACTCTTATAAACTCGTAGTCCCTATAACCAGACATCAAAAGATAGTCACAAGAAACGACCAAAACCATAGTCCATTACAAACGGAATATTTTATTTAAACCCTCACAAGTCAGGAGAAACTATAAAAACCTTCTCAAACTCTTCCCATCTACAATTAAATTTAAAAACTACTTTAAGTGGTTACTTCGGTAAACCAGGAGTCGAAAAGAAACAACCCTCTAAAAACTAATGACAAAATTAGGGGAGTGTTCGTTAACCGGATAAGTGTAAAAGACAAAGAAGGACTAAGTTTGAATTATCCAACGTACAAAGATTCTTAAAAAGGTAAAGAAAATCCAATGGGTCAAAAAACCACGTATCAACGAATATCATCGGACAATACTAGGAAACTTAAAGATACTATAATCAATGCTACAGAGTAATAAAACAACTAAACCGAAGAATAAAAAAGGAACCAATCAGATCGATTCTTACACAGGTAAAATAAATAGAAAAGTTTCTTGATTGAAAATCAAACCAATTAGAAAAGATAACGAAAAGACAAGAGGTAAAGTAAATAAATACGAGAAATCATGAAGGAAAGAGGACTATCGAAACAAAGATGTCCTGTCGAAACGACCCATATCTTAAGAATCAACTGTAAATAACAGAAAGTCATAAATCTTATACAGTAGGGTAATAGAGGACCTGACTTTTAAGAGACAACTCTTCAAGTGGTCAATCTTGATACCTTAAAGGAACATATACGGAAGAAGAGAAGGAAACAAAACGGAGGACAACGAGAATTTTAAGAAAGAAACAAAAATTAAAAACTGTCAAATTGACATTACACAGAGTCACAACGGGATAAACCGAAGTTTGATAAACTCCAGAAAATCAGGAGTATCTAGATTTACAGATACAGAGAAGGATCCAAACCCTTCAAAAATCAGTAACAACGAAATTTATATGAAGACAAGGGAGAAGGAAAGGAGGAAAACCTTGAGGGTATTACACATATAATAAAGAAAAGTGATACAGGGTACTAAGAAAATCTATCCTTAGTTTACGTGTCTATGGTCGTATTCCTTAGTTCTGAGTGTTTTTTAATCCATTTATTCTATGGCGTTTTCCGTTGATTATTTCAAGATTAGTCAAGTCAAGTCAACGAGTCAGCACAGGCTGAGAAAGACTGGGGTACTTGACGTCGTACGGTTCGGAGGGACAGGTAGTGATCACTACGGTAGGTCGGTAGAGTAGGAGACAATAGGGGAAGAGGAGGACGGGGGTCTGACACCTTTTAAGACTTTCTCTACCCTTATGGTCTGGTGGACTGGACGGAGAACTCTTTAGACATACGTCCAGTCCTTCGTTGTCAATCTTGATCTGTACCTTGTTGTCTGACCAAGGTTTATCCTTTTCCTCATGTAGTTCCGATATATAACAGTGGGACGAATAAATTGAAGATACGTCTCATGTAGTACTCTTTACGACCCGACCTACTTCGTGTTCGACCTTAGGTCTAAAGGTCCTCTTTGTAGTTAGTGGAGTCTATACGTCTACTGTGGTGGGAATACCGTCTTTCACTTCTCCTTGATTTTTCGGAGAACTACTTTCACTTTCTCCTCTCACTTTTTCAGCCGAATTTCGAGTTGTAAGTCTTTTGTTTCTAGTACCGTAGACCAGGGTAGTGAAGTACCCTTTATCTACCCCTTTGTCACCTTTGTCACAGTCTGAAATAAAAAGCCCCGAGGTTTTAGTGACGTCTACCACTAACGTAGGTACTTTAATTTTCTGCGAATGAGGAACCCTCTTTTCAATACGGGTTCGATCTATCGTATAACTTTTCGGCTCGGTAATGAAAAAGTTGAAAAGGTTGTTTCAAGGTAATTGACTGGGATTTATTTACCTCTAGATACTTGACAGTCTTCTTAAGTCTTATTAGGGTATATCCAGTGATACCTCATAACTTGTCTCAAGGGACATGATATACCTTCCAAGGATAATCAATTGATAAAATATATATCATTATATATACACAGTTAGAGTTAGAGGGTTAAATGGGAAGGATAGGAAGAGGGAACCATTGGTATTCAAACAAAAGATGGACACTAAGATAAATACAAAACATTTATTCAAGTAAACATGACGGAAAAAACCGTCCCTCCACAAAGGGGTCACCGAGTCGCCATTCTAAGGTGGACGTTACGTCCTCATTGTCTTCTATACCCAACTAGGGACCCACTCCTGTTAGGGAACCTCCTCCCGTACGGGTGGGTGAGGTCATAAGAACGGACTTTTTAAGGTACCTGTCTCCTCGGACCACTCGATGTCAGGTATCCAAACGTTTCTCAGTCTGTACTGACTTCACTGTTGTGTGTGTATGTGGTAAAAAATCTAAGGTACATAGTCAAGTCAAGTCAAGTCAACGAGTCATCACAGGTTGAGAAACGTTGGGGTACTTGGTGTCGTACGGTCCGGAGGGACAGGTAGTGGTTGAGGGTCTTAAATGTGTTTGAGTACAGGTAACTCAACCACTACGGTAGGTTTGTAGAGTAGGAAAAGGTAGGGGAAGAGGAGGACGGGAGTTAGAAAGGGTCGTAGTCCCAGAAAAGTTTACTCAGTCGAGAAGCGTAGTCCACCGGCTTCATAATCTCAAAGTAGAAGTCGTAGTCAGGAAGGTTACTTGTGGGTCCCGACTAGAGGAAATCCCACCTGAACAACCTGGAGGAACGTTAGGTTCCCTGAGAGTTCTCAGAAGAGATTGTGGTGTCAAGTTTTCGTAGTTAAAAAGACACGAGTCGAAAGAAATACTAGGTAGAGACTATAGGTATACATACACTATAGTATATTATAAACAGAAAGAGACTGAATGAAGTAGAAGTAAAAAAAGGTAATAAAAAAGAAAAACGAGGAGACTATCCCATTAAAGGTTACAGGATAGAAGGTTCAATGACTAAGAAAGATGACGTAATAACTCAGATGAAAACTTTGAGAAATAAATTAAGGAATCATGTCAATAAGATAGAATAAAAAGTTGAGGTCCTAAAACTAATCCACCCCAAAAAATACTAACGATAAAGGAACAGTTTGAAGGACAAAACAAGTACGTAACAAAAGGATTAAAGAAAATCGACAGACGGATACAAAATAACCCGAAGGGACTACTGAGTTACCATTCCTTAGGGAGACGTTCCATCCTCTGTGTCCTCTACACCCCAGTTAGGGACCCAGTCTTTCTAAGGGGACCTTCTCCCGTACCGTTGGGTGAAATCATAAGAACGTACCTCTTAGGGTACCTTTCTCCTCGGATCGTCCGATGTCAGGTATCCTAGCGTTTCTCAACTTGTACTGACTACACTGAATCGTACGTGGTGGGGCGGGGGCGGGGGGGGGGTGATACAAAAGAATATCAAAGCATATCAAATGATTTGAAGAAATTCTCCTTTACGGTGTCTCACGTGACTTAAGGGACCGGTCTACTCCGGTGGTCACAACGAAACGTCTACATCCCTCGACGACCGACAAGAAAGACAAGTTCGTGATAACTTGTACCTTGACAACCTACCTGAGACGTCGAGGGACACACGAGACCAATCCGAAGGACTAACCTGTCCGAGATCCGATATAAGTCACTATTCGACCCTAAGTTTAATCTAAGGGAGACATCCACGTCACCTTCTTCGTCGAGATTTTGGCCATTCCAAGAAACGAACAACAGAATTGAGTTCGGTTGGGTCTGAGGTTTAAAGGACCGGTTTATCCCGGTCACCGATACAAGACGTCAGATAGTCGAGACGGACAGGTAGAGAACCGAACTCACGACGACCCGACGTGTCGAAGGTCTTCAACAGAGGTCGGTAAGGTCAATCGATCCCGGTCGTCTGTGAGGTATCACCCATCCCTACGTTAAGTCGAGGAATGGACCCGTATCCGTCTGACCCGAGACCCCGGTTTTTTGAGGAGGAAACTTCTAGATTTAGTCCAAAGGTGTGGGACGGTTTAAGGGACCAGGCACATCCAGACTGAAACAAGACGTCTACTCGTTTCTACAATCAACCGTAGTGATCGACCCGTGGTATCCATATGTGAGCCAGACGGTTCTAGACACACGACCAACAACTTTCGGGGAGGACGAAGAGACGGTACCAGTCTAAGGGTCACCGACTCGGGGTGTTTAAGGGGACGGTAGGGGTACTACACTCTAGTCTCTTCCCCGAGGGTGTCTCACTGAGTGTTAAGACTCCTCCTGCCCAACAAGGGAGATCCGAGAGAAAAGGGTGACCTCCTTGGTCTCCAAGTCCCCGTTCGAGAAACGTACCACGACGTGACTGGTCCCCCTCCCCGTTACACCAGTTGTACATCGGTGAAGAGAATGGAAGATTACTCCAGACATCACCAGAGAGACCACGTCCCCCACGAAGTCGGAGTGGGGACACAAGATCCTAAGAGAGTCACCACAGAACAAGAACTTATCATTAATCAACAAGAAGAGCACTACCCTCCACTTCAGTCCTTGTTAGATCCAGGACCAGAACTATGGGAGGGTCTAATCCTAAAATACTTATCGTTTCCTCATGTATTAACCTTGGAACCCATCTTCAATGTCCCTCTCTCTAAAGTTGAAGTGATATTATGTTTTGTGGTCAGACGAGATTTTACCTTATTTAACGTACCACCCACTCGTTCAAAAGTCTGTGTCGTATAAATATACACATAAACAAGTAAGTAAGTAAATAAGTAAGTGAATTGTCATTATAGAGTTTACGGATGGTTCACGGTCCGTGACAAGATTTAAGACCCTTGTATCAATATCTGTCTTTCCGGTTCTAGAGTCTAAAGTACCTCGAATATAAGATCTCAATCCCCAACTGTTTGAAATAAGACATTTCCAGGTCTATCTTTTACAAAATCCGGTAAACCAAAGACAACGTTGATGACTTGAGACAGTGTATCATAACGTTTTCCTCAGTTTCTAGTACTCAACCGGTGGACACCGGGTGTCCGGTTTAGGACGGGTGGAAATGTCTTATTCAATATAAGTACGTACGTATGAGTCAGCACAGGCTAAGAAACACTGGAGTACCTGACATCGGGCGGTCCGAGGAGACAGGTACCCTAAGAGGTCCGTTCTTATGACCTTACCCAACGGTAAAGGATGAGGTCCCCTTGAACGACTGGGTCCCTAGTTTGGGTGTAGAGGACACCGAGGACGTGACTGTCCGTCTACGAAATGGTGACTCGGTGGACCCTTTGGGGTCATTCAATATATCCTCCCCGACTAAGTAAAAACATAATAGATATGGACCGTAATAGGATGGACCGTCTCAACTCACCAACACTGTCTCTACGAAAAGGGGTATTTCGGGTTTCATAAATATAAGAGAATGGGAGATGTCTTTTACAAACGACTAAGGACGGGATCTTTTATCTCTTTGTTTACTAACATCGACACAACATTAGTCTAAAACAAATACCTACGGTTTTGGGTTGATATAGATTAAACGCGTACAGTGTTTTATTAGAAATTTGAAAAAAAGGGTAGGTAATTTTCGATATTGCTAATGAGAATCACGTGGTCAGTGCGATTTTACTTCCCTCGGGCTTAAACCGGACACCCAGTATCATACGGTTAGGGACACGATTTCTTCAAACCGGTTAAATGTTTAGAACTCATCGTGATAAAAGTGACCACTCTCAGACAAAGATCGAAGTAAATACGACTAGTAATGTCTAAAGTAATTGTTGCACAGTCAACGACTAGTCTCTTCTCCCAGTGGTCTCACGAGTATCATCAAGAGAGACCTCCCACCCCGCAGGGGACGAAGGAAGGTAGTAAGTCTCACTTTTGGGTAAATCTTGTAGACTTACACGACCCAACATGAAATCGGAATGACTGTGCATTACAGTGAGATAGACACGACTTCATAAAATTTCATTTAATGTCAACAGTGATGTGAAATTGTACGTCTCTGTAAACAGGAAAAGAAGAGCGGAGTGACGAGGGACGTATCTAAGACCCCGTAGGAAACGTGTTAATTTTTCCAGGTACTTAGAGGGTTTGTTTTCTCGGAAAGTAGACCGTCTGATATAAATCTGCGGCTGATATTAAAAAGAAGAAAAGGGAGTGTATCCTTAAAAGGGAAGTACAGTGTATAGTTTTGTTTGATGAGTACCAGTTTACCTTTTTTTCATTTTCAGAAACTGACACAAACTGACTTAACTGATCATTCAAGTTAAAATTTGCTGACTAGATTATCGGTGGAAGTCCATGGTGGACTTATGAAATAAGACTTTAATAAAGAGAAAAGGGGGATCCTATTTAAGAACTAAAACCGTTTACACAGTGGAGAGACAGTTTTAAAAGACTGTATCCTAAGAAGATAGGACAGGGGTAAACGGAGGAAGAGAGTTAAGTAGAGAGAAAGTCAACTATTTTCAATCTAGTATACAGGAAAGTCAAAAATTTTAGAAAAGGACGAGAAAATACGTAATCATCCAAATTGAGACTTTTGACTTTAATGAAAACTTATTATTTTACAAACTCTTTACCGGGAAGGGTAAAATATCTAATTTTCAAAAAACGTAAACCACAAATAATACAGTCACCCGATCACTCCCGGTGAAAACTCCTCGATTTCAGTTATCTACAGACCGATTCTCTCGAATAATCACCTTCAAGGATTACTCCTCATTAACCTCGAGATTTCTCTTTTAACTGCTACTAAATTGGTAACCCCACTGGAGCTTGATTTAATAGATTTCGTCGTTACAGAAGTTTGTATTTTCCACCGTCACAGATTCGGACAAATAAACTCAACAAATAAAAGAAACGTCAATTTTGTTTAGAAACAAAACACTTTATTTCCTACTCTAAATATAAAGGTACCTGAAACTCACGACTGACGAACGGTGAGAGATGGTTCTTCAGACGATCTCTTGTCAGTACAGTGGAACTGATTTCCCGGGTTGGGAATGGATTTTCAGGAAGTGTCATTGTGCGAATAAAACATACACTTTTACACTCTAAAAATAACCACTTTCAAATAAACACATCCAATGTATACACTTCAATGTTTGTTTAAGTCACGAGTGACGATTGTGTTTGTGGTGATCGGAGGAGTGAAGTGTGTTTTTCTCTGTAAATTAAACGTTCACCGTCCTACTGAAGTCAAACCCCCGTATCTGTGTTTAGTGGACTTTGTCTACAACGAAACCCCGTACCTGTTTATGTTCCTGTCACTACAGTATTGAACATTTGCCACTAATGTCAATAGTGTGAGTACGATTTGTCAACACGTGTCTGAGTCAAGGGAACTGGGTCACAACGTTCCAATCTTAGAAACCGTTTTAGGTTTGGGACCAATTTAAACTGGAAGGGGGGTTGAGACGGACCTAGGTCGACGATTACCATCCTCCGTTTTTTTATCAGTATTCTTGATCACAACTCAAGTAAAATAACACGACTGGAGATCAGCGAAGTCAGCACAGGTTGAGAAACACTGGGATACCTGACGTTGGACGGTCCGAGGAGACAGGTGTCCTAAGAGATCCGTCCTCATGACCTCACCTAACAGTACGGGAGGAGGTCCCCTAGAAGGGTTGGGTCTCTAACTTGGGTCTAGAGGATACAACGTCCGTCTAAGAAAATGACGACTCGGTGGTCCCTTCGACTGGGGAGTCAAGTCAAGTCAAGTCAACGAGTCAGCACAGACTGAGAAACACTGGGGTACTTAGTGTCGTGCAGTCCGGAGGGACAAGCAGTGGTTACCAGGAATTATGAACTCTCCTGAGAGGCCGAAAAAAGAGAGAGAAGTGGTAAGAGGAAAAAGTCTGAAAGAATGTGGGTCTGTCTCTCAGTGACTCTTCTTAAATACTCCACCTAACCCCACGGCCCTCACCTGTATTTAATGGTCCCAACCAAATCATCCACAACCCCGGACTTTAGTTCCCGTTACAGTTCTAAAACTGTAAACACAGAGATCATAAACATTGTTAGACTTCTCTAGTTTAAGAAGTTTTCCACTGTCACGTATCTCTAACCGGACCTTTTTTTTTATACCATTATTTTCTCTGACAACTTTTAAGCACGTCATCAGGAAATCTTATTATAGTTTTTCGTAGTCGGTCAGGGGTCTGAATTATGTATTGAAGTTGTCTCTTAAAAATGTTGTATTATAAAAATATAACGAGATATTTTTAAAATTTATATACCATAATATCATTGTATTTCATAAAATTTTCGTTAGAAGTAATTATTTTAATATCCTCGAGAGACGTAAAATTTACAAAAGTTGTCATACATACAATATATAAACATTTATTAAAGTAACAAAGACTTCATCGACGTGATTTATATTTCACACTTTATGATTCTATTTAGTCAAGTCAAGTCAAGTCAGCGAGTCAACACAGGGTGAGAAACACTGGGGTACTTAGCATCGTGTGGTCCGGAGGGACAGGTAGTGGTAGAGGGCCTCAAGTGAGTCTGAGTACAGGTAACTCAGCCACTACGGAAGGTCGGTAGGGTAGGATCCAGCAGGGGAAGAGGATGACGGGGGTTAGGGAGGGTCGTAGTCTCAGAAAAGGTTACTCAGTTGAGAAGCGTACTCCACCGGTTTCATGACCTCAAAGTCGAAGTCGTAGTAAGGGAGGTTTCTTTAGGGTCCCAACTAGAGCAAGTCTTACCTGACCAACCTAGAGGAACGTCAGGTTCCCTGAGATTTCTCAGAAGAGGTTGTGGTGTCAAGTTTTCGTAGTTAAGAAGCCGCGAGTCGGAAGAAGTGTCAGGTTGAGAGTGTAGGTATGTACTGGTGTCCTTTTTGGTATCGGAACTGATCTGCCTGGAATCAGCCGTTTCATTACAGGGACGAAAACTTATACGATAGATCCAACCAGTATTGAAAAGAAGGTTCCTCATTCGCAGAAAATTAAAGTACCGACGTCAGTGGTAGACACCACTANGAGAAGTGTACTCCACCGGTTTCATGACCTCAAAGTCGAAATCGTAGTAAGGGAGGTTTATTTAGGGTCCCAACTAGGGGAAGTCTTACCTGACCAACCTAGAGGAACGTCAGGTTCCCTGAGAGTTCTCAGAAGAGGTTGTGGTGTGAAGTTTTCGTAGTTAAGAAGCTTCCGAAGAAGTGTCAGGTTGAGAGTGTAGGGATGTACTGGTGTCCTTTTTGTTATCGGAACTGATCTGCCTGGAATCAGCCGTTTCATTACAGGGACGAAAACTTATACGATAGATCCAACCAGTATTGAAAAGAAGGTTCCTCATTCGCAGAAAATTAAAGTACCGACGTCAGTGGTAGACGCCACTAAAACCTCGGGTTTTTATATTTCAGACTGTGACAAAGGTGACAAAGGGGTAGATAAACGGTACTTCACTACCCTGACCTGCGGGTAGAAGCAAAAGACTTACAACTCGAAATTCGGTTGAAAAAGTGAGAGGAGAAAGTGAAGTAGTTCTCCGAAAAATCGAGGAGAAGTGAAAGACGGTATTCCCACCACAGTAGACGTATAGACTCCACTAACTATAAAGAGGGCCGTTAGAACTAAGGTCGAACACAAAGAAGGTCAGGTCGTAAAGAGATTCTATTTAGGAGGGTACCTTTTGTTGAAATTGTTACTTATGTATAAGCAGACACATCAAGGAAAACGGAAATCATAATACCTGACGAAAGTAGAGATTTTGATGAATATAGTCGTAGAAAAAGAGGGTTTGGGAAATCATTTCAACAAAATATGTAAACATTACCCTACTCTAAAGACATAGTTTAAGACATAAAGTAGGACCCTAGGGGGTTGGAAGATTAACCCAACAAAAAAAAAAAAATTCAGTGTATGATTCCAAACTAAGAACACGATATTTAAAGATACCTAAAAACTGTTTGTATATTCCGGTGGATAGGTAATAACGTTAGATACGTCTTATCAAAGCGATGGGATTTTGTAGGGAACACGAAGTGGATAAGACAAGAAGAGGGATGTGGATTTAAAAACAGTTCGTGTCTATAAAAGTGACAACGATAGTATAATTTTACGGTATATTAACCTTAGTATGTCGTAAGAGAAAGGGTTACCCGAAGAAAGTGGACGGTAACACGTAAATTATAAGTAAACATGGAAAACTGTGCGTGTGCAAATAATCACAACCTATATAACAAAAAGTGACTACTTTACTCGTGACACATTCCCAATCCCAAACCCCAATCCCAATCTCAATTCCATTCCGACTGATCCTTCGAGCATATATGATAAATTCCACTATTGTCCATTCTCTTCTCTTATCATTAACTGTTGAAAAAAATCAGAGTATCTTGTAGAGAAATCCTTAACATAGTCAAAACAAATAACAACATAAGAGTAACAAACCTTGTTACGGATCTTATATCATTGTGAATCATAAACAAACAACTTACTTACAATTATGTAGCAACTCAACTCCCCAATCTTTTTCTTTGTTCTCATTGTAACAGAAACAACCAAAGACAATAAAAGTAAGGTTGGTTTTTAACCCAAATTTCTCAAATCATACCTAAACGTCTTACAAAAATTTTGTCAACCTCTCTAAACAATTTAATAGAAATATTAAAACTCGATAGACACTCGTACGTGTCAAAATTTGTAAAAAAAATTTTTGTCGTAATTCCGAACGAGGGTGGGGTTCAATGATTTCATATAGCCAAAAGAGAATCTTTTAATCCAAGGAACTAGTGTATTTAAACCTTTAATGATACATCTATCTTCATAATTGAATACAAATAATAAGATGGATAGAAAGAGGACAACGGGTAAAGAAAATGGTTAAATTTGTTATCGGTCGACATGAAGTAAACCGAACCTCTACCCCGTACTTCATCCTATCTTTATCAGATGTTTCGAAAATTTAGAATTGGTCTTCGAATTTCCCACGAACTCTTTCCTCTCTTCCGTCACCTCACTTCTGTCTACAAATTGTCGACCGGAAGATACCTCCTTCTCCTCTCCTTCAGAATTGAACACCGTAAATAACTAAGGGTACTATATTTGAATGTGATGTCGACTACAGTTCATGACTCCAGTTTAGATTCACGAACGTTTTAAGGACTTATAAATTGTCAACCGTGAGGACTCGAACAAACTAAAGTCCTACGGTGACTCTCATCCACAATTGAGAAGAATAGGGGTGGAGAGGGAGAGGTCGGGTTAATTCTTTCTCTAAATAGATTTGGGTCGTCTTCTTTTTCTTTCCCTCATCATTCTGGACTCTTTAGTAAGAACCGTTTAGATTCGGTTTCCCTGGAACCTGTTGGAATACTTTACAAGGACCTAGAGTTGAACCGGAACCTTCGTAAGAGGTTCCTCACTTTCTTCTCTGACTAAATATTAAGTCTTTGTCGACCACCTTTAACTACCGGACACTGTTCACCTCGACCTAAAAACAGTAAATGGTAGGAACAGGAACGGAGATAGGGGTATGTACGTAATTGTGACGAACTCTAAGGGTTTGATATAGATCGAGGACCCTCCTTCCTCTTTAGGGTCTTTTTTTACTCTCGTACGAGAGGAAAAGTATAACTATCTTACCTTCGAACCACAGTATGGAATTCAACACAAGATCTTTTACAAACTGAACAACTAAGTAGGATAATATTAATGTATAAAATAGTTGAGTTAGTAGTATAATGTCTAACTCTATCAGATGTCATTTCTTTAGATTGAAAAAACATATCACACTCGTAAAATGTTGGAACTTTACCAAATTTGTGTGTGTATGTGTATATATTTATATCGTGATAACTCGTGGTATTCCTTAACTAAAAAGTACCCTTTTTAAACCCTTCGTCAAAACACATAAAAAGGTCAAAAACCGATACACACACAGACACACACACCACACATATCTTTATTCTTGATATATTTTATCCCTGGCATGTAAGAACAAATAATAATTCTGAAGTAAGGAAACAAAAATTCCCTCATAAAAGAACGAAAATTTTATAAAGACCCTTATCAAAACTTCGTTTGACTCATTAATTTCCACACTACTTACGAGAGAAAATTAGGGAAAAGTACGTAGTGTCATATCTGAACCTTTATTGAGGAGTCGATGGGGTTATCCCACAGTCTTCTTATTGACTTATCCAGTTGTTCACGAGTAGATTTGTCTTTTACGACGAGTAATGACCTCTTCGGGGTCCTTCTCTCCAAAGATCACCCATCTTCCTAAATGACCATCTAAAACTTCTGAAAGAATTTTTGTCAAGATTTGATCAATGAAGACAGTGTAGAAGGTAAAGAAGGACAAAAAACTCTCAGTCAGACATCAGAACAGACAGACAGAGAGAGAGAGGGAATGTGTGTGTACTTCCATGTAAAAGAACAGAAATACTTTTCTTAAATCCAAACGAAAATTTTTCAACGGTTGTCATAGTTGAAAAGATGTTAACACAGTTAACGTCTCAAGTTCTTTTGTAGACACCAAGTAACGATACTAATATCGAGTAATTCTTATAGAAAATTTGAGTTTAAGAGGTTACTACAAGATTTTTATTTCGTCGTGTGTTATCAGTTATAGAACTTTTCCTTTGACTGAAGACATAGAAACTTTAAAGGAGATCAAAGAACGACCTTGGACTATTGAGACTATTGAGAAATAAAGTTATCTCATCCGACATAAGGTTTTATGTCAGATAACCGAATCGGTTCCATCTTTCTGTCTTTTTTATAAATTTAATCCATAAGTTTAATTCTCATGGTAGTCAGTTAAGTCAAGTCAGCGAGTCAGCACAGGCTGAGAAACGCTTGGGTACCAGACGTCGTGTGATCCGGAGGGACAGGTAGTGGTTGAGGGCCTCAAATGTGTTTGAGTACAGGTAGCTCAACCACTACGGTAGGTTGGTAGAGTAGGAGGCAGTAGGGGAAGAGGGGGACGGGAGTTAGTAAGGGTCGTAGTCCCAGAAAAGTTTACTCAGTCGAGAAGAGTCGTCCACCGGTTTCATAACCTTAAAGTCGAAGTTGTAGTCAGGAACGTTACTTATAAGTCCTGATTAAAGGAAATCCTACCTGACCAACCTAGAGGAACGTCTAAGAACGTCCATGAGAGGAACTTCTCATGGTATCAATGATGTTTAAAAGGTCCTAACACCGATTTATGAAATTTAAATAGAGTTCCGTAATAGTGGTAGACTCCGGTGTAATTTTATTACCATAATCAGAGAAAACTCTTAATCCTGGACCTTTCACTTTCACTTCAGCGAGTCAGCACAGGCTGAGAAACGCTGGGGTACCTGACATCGGATGGTCCGAGGAAGGAGGTACCCTAAGAGGTCCGTTCTTATGACCTCACCCAACGATAAAGGAAGAGGTCCCCTAGAAGGGTTGGGTCCCTAGTTTGGGTCCAGAGGTCGTAAGGTCCGTCTACGAAATTGGAGACTCGGTGGTCCCTTCGGGGATCCTTTCAACTTTAAAACAATTTAGGTCTACACAGTTTGGTAAAATTGTTACGGGTCCACTTTTGTTTAAATTAGTTCACCAACGTATAATCAGGGTGTCCGTCGTTTTTTGTACAGAATGAGTGAAAAAATAAAAAATTTGGTAGTGAAATATTGATATATTCAACATCAGTATCTAAATGAAAAAAATTAACCTCCTACTAATGAAATATTACAACACCACCAGAGAATGTAGTTGTATTTAGTCAGTATTAACACGTATATATATATATACATATACATATATAGGAGGGAGAACTCGGAGGAGGTGGTAAGGTGGTGAGACCAAATGAAAAAATTTTACTAAAGTTTTAGTAAACGACTATGATTTCGACTTTGAGGTCAGGAAACCGGTGGAGTACGTTTTTCGACTGAGTAACCTTTTCTGGAACTACGACCCTCCCTAACCCCCGTCCTCCTCTTCCCCTACGGTCTCCTTCTCTACCGACCTACCGTAGTGACTGAGCTACCTGTACTCAGACTCACTTGAGACCCTTAACCACTACCTGTCCCTCCGGACCGCACGACTCTAAGTACCCCAGTGTTTCTCAACCTGTGCTGACTCGCTGACTTGACTTGACTTGGCTCAATAGATCATTTCCTTTGGGGTCTGTCCATTCTAATCTTCTTCTCTTGTGACTCCGTTTACTCCCGACAAACTTGTCGTAATAAGGTTCTTATTTCAGGAGACGAAATAATTGGTTGATGTCTTCACAGGAATGTTTCGATAAGTAATTTTTTAAGAAAACCTTATGTACCTGAAGATTTTAAATTACGATACAGGGTTCTTTGCATCGAATTAAGACTTTATAACGTACAATTGACCAACAATACCCTTTGTGATAAGTCTGACCATAAATATTAAAAGTTTCAACATATTTTAGAAGAGGAGAAAGAAGAAGAGTAAACACATTCTTGGAGATTTTGAAGTATAGACGACAAAAGGTCCACTAGTTTCCTCGTAAATTATTTAGTCACTGAATTCGATTTTGTTACCGTCTTTTCTCCGAAACCCAAATTATTACACTTTGTTGATCTTTCGTTCAAATACTGGCATATATCCGTTGGGACTCTGATGTCATTGGATGGGATAGGGATTCGTGACTACCGTCAGTCTTGTTCTCTTTCGGTCCGGTGTCTCCTTTCGAACTCACCCCACTAAGAGTCCGAAGTTAAAGGATACTTTAAATTCACCCTTTCTTGTAATGTATCTCTTAAGATCCTTAAATCCTATTTTAGTCACTTATAAAAAAGTATTACCGTTGACTTGATTTAAAATTATTTCTGACTGATCAACTTACAGGAAGAGCGGACAGAATTAAAACAATTATGATCGAATAGGAAGTTTTGGGTCAAATCATGAATACCGGAGGTCTTACGAAAAAAACTAGGGGTTATAAACAAAGTACGGGTGAGAAACCCAGAGGGTCCATAGGAGATATCAGAAGAAAGAAACAATTTAACTTAATGTCAACTAAATGTTGTAACACAATCAAAGTTCACATGTCGTTTCACTAAACCAATATGTATATATACATATAAAGGAAAAAATACCGATTCATTATAAAGTAACATATATAACCTAACTGGTTCTTCAAGTAAGAAAAAAAGGGTATTCAACCGAGATCATTACGAATCAACAGAAATTGAAGTAAGTTTTGTTAAAGTAATCTAACATAACACTATAGACAGTACAGTCGGACGTAATTTTTTCTTGAAAAGTTTTAACCACTTAAAAACACATCGGTATAAAAATTTTTTCGTTGTAAAAACCGTATGTTACAAAATAAAGTTCCTTCCATTTTTACGTTGACTTTATGTTTTTTCCTAAACATACCTCTTCCACGACACTGACTAGTTTCCATAGTTTTCACCAAACACTTCAAAGTACGACCTCTAAAGAGAGACCTACTATGAGGTACCAATCCAGTCAAGTCAAGTCAAGTCAGTGAATCGGTACAGGCTGAGAAACGTTGGCGCACCTGACATCGTGCGGTCCGGAGGAACAGATAGTGGTTGAGGGCCTCAAATGAGTTTGAATTCAAGTAACTCAGCCACCATGGCAGGTTGGTAGAGTAAGAGACAGTAGGGGAAGACAAGAGCGTAAGTTAGAAAGGGTCGTAGTCCCAGAAAAGTTTACTCAGTCGAGAAGCGTAGTACACCGGGTTCATGACCTCAAAGTCGAAGTTGTAGTCAGGAAGGTTACTTGTAAGTCCTGACTAAAGGAAATCCTACCTGATCAACCTAGAGAAAAGTCAGGTTCCCTGAGAGTTCTCAACTGGTCAAATTTCACTATCACTAGTTTAGTACTGTAATTAACTCTTGTTAATTCCAATATGGTACACCCTCTGTCGTCTATGTGAGTTTTATAGGTTTAGTTCGTAACTTTTAGAAAACGTGGTCGAACCAATACAACTAGTAAAACTACAAACCCAAGGTGTCTCCAATTCGTTTTCTTTGGACAACTGGTATAAAAGTGTACACTTAGAGATTTATATTACTTTTCCAAAAAAAAAAAAAAATTTAACACTACCCACTACTTTTCACTAATGACATCTTATTGCACCTCACCTTCTCTAACACCCGGTTTACTTTACTTGGTAGTGGTTACTGTAGTTTCCGACTAGAAGTAGGTTTCTTCCAGTATAACACATATACCACTCTGACCTTCACTTTCACTTTCAATGAGTCACCACAGGCTGAAAACACTGGGGTACCTGATATGTCAGGTACCTTAAGAAGTCCGGTCTTACAACCTCACCCAAGGGAAGAGGTCCCCTAGAAATGTTGGGTCCCCAACTTGGGTCCAGAGGGTGTGACGTCCACCTAAGAAATGGTCGACTCGGTGGTCCCTTCCGTTTCTTATGACCTCACCCATCGGATAGGGAAGAGGTCGTCTAGAAGGACTGGGTCCTTAACTCGGTCCTAAGGGACGTAACGTCCGCCTAAGAAATGGTCGACTCGAAGCACCCTAACCTTCCCCCAGGAGATAATACTCGAAGAAGGTTTTTTGTTTTGCTAAGTAAACTTGTTCATGACGAGGGTCAATCTGGTTTGCTTTTCTCGTGAACTACTTTTTATAGGTCTTAATGAGTTGTCTTTTACATATTAGAAGGTAGTCCTATTACGTTCTGGTGTACAAAGAAACTACTGGTCGGTTTTGGACAATGTCGAACAGACCCTTCGAGACTAAATAGAGACCATAAGTGGTCTGTGACGTGGATGTCTAAAGATAAATAAAGGTAGAAATATTTTCAGAGAATTACCTTTGTTAAAGTTAAGGGATCTTCTGAAAATTTCCATGAACCTTGTCAAGAAACGAATTTTCTATTCTTTAAAACTCTTCTACTTTAATACTTCAACGGACTTTTTACTGTCTTCCATCATTTTGGTTTACCACTTATGTAACGAACTATTTCAATAACTACTTTTACTTTTTACAGGGAATATAAAAATGAAATTTTTATTTCTTCGAAAAACCGGTTGGGTTATATATGTTGAATAAATACGTAAGCGAATCCAACGAAGGTACATAACCGATGACATTTATCACGAGATACTTGAAACCCCACACACCTAGAAAAGTTTAATAACAAAAGAGACGAATATACGGGTCCTCACACTAACTACCTAGTATATCATTGAGATAAAAATCATAAAATTCCTTGGTGGTATGACAAGAGACATCACCAACGTGGTTATCGGCGAACACACTCTACTATACAGTAACATCAAAAATAAACGTAAAGAGGACAAGAATCACTATAACTCGTAGAAAAGTACACGGGTAACCGGTAGACATACAGAAGAAACCTCTTTACAGACAAATTCATAAGACAGGTAAAAAAATAACAAAAAAAACACACACACAAAAAACAATAATCAACATATTCGACAAACATGTAAAACCTTTGATTAACCAACGTATTATACGTTTATAAAATAGGGTAACATATCCAATAGAAAAACAAAACAACTACCAAAGGAAACGACACGTTTCTGAATATGGAAAGCCAGGGTAAACAAATGAAAACAAAAATAAAGATGACGGAGTCCTCTGATTGAATTCCTTTTTTTTACGACGATAAATACAGTCTCCTACAAAACGGATACAAGATTTTAAAATACCACAATACAGAATAGTAATCCAGAAATTCGGTAGACCTTAAATAGTTAATTAGAAACTGTTTTCTCAGTTCTTACATGTTACCTCCCTTCTGGTAGAGAAGTCGTTCACCACAACCCTTTCAACCTCTCGGTGTACATTTAGTTACTTCAATCTTGTGAGGGAGTACGGTATGTGTTTTTATTTGAGTTATACCGGAAGAGAGAATATTAAATGATATTATATACTTATAGTGTCACGGACGAACGTACAGGTACGTAAGGTGATAAACATTTCGGAGTCAGTCACAAAATAAATACATACAATTAAGGTCCAGTGACTTAAACCTTGGTGTCTGACTAAGGTTTAGCCCTTTCCTCATGGAGTTCCAACATATAACAGTGCACGAATGAATTGAATATACGTCTCATGTAGTACGTTTTACTACCCGACGCACTTCGTGTCCGACCTTAGTTCTAACGGCCCTCTTTATAGTTATTGGAGTCTATACGTCTACTGTGGTGTGAATACCGTCTTTCGCTTATTCTTGATTTCTCGGAGAACAACTTTCACTTTCTCCTCTCACCTTTTCCACCGAATTTTGAGTTGTGAGTCTTTTGATTCTAGTACCGTAGGCCAGGGTAGTGAAGTACCGTTTATCGACCCCTTTGTGACTGTCTGCAATAAAAACCCCCGAGGTTTTAGTGACGTCTACCACTGACATCGGTACTTTAATTTTCCACGAACGAGGAACCTTCTTTTCAATACTGGTTGGATCTGTCCTATAATTTTTCGTCTCTATAATGAAACGGTCGTTTCCAGACACATCAGTTCCGATACCAAAAAGGTCATCAGTACATACCTACACTCTTAACCTGATATTTCTTTCGACTCACGACTTCTTAACTACGAAAACTTTACACCTCTTCTGAGGACTCTCAGGGAACTTGACGTTCTTCTGGTTTGATCAGTTAGGATTTCCTTTAGTCAGGACTTATAAGTAACCTTTCTGACTATGAGTTCGACTTTGAGGTTATGAAACCGGTGGACTACGTTTCTTGATTAAGTAACCTTTTTTGGACTACGACCCTTTCTAACTTCCGTCCTCCTCTTCCCCTGATGTCCTACTCTACCAATCTACCGTAATGACTGAGCTTTCTGTACTCAGACTCATTCGAGGACCTCAACCACTACCTGTCCCTTCGAACCGTACGACGTCAGGTACCGCAGTGTTTCTCAACCTGTACTGACTCGTTGACTTGACTTGACTTGACTTTACTTTCCACAAGTTACGGTATCTCTATTAAACCCGAATTTATTCCCTAGTTCCCCTCAGGAAAATTTAAGAACTCGACTTTTTGTCATACTCATGTCCTCATGAAAACCTTATTATCTGAAGTCGTCACCCGTCGGACCTACTCCTTCCCTATTACCTTTGTCCTTCTGTTTTCCCCTCAGACTGTGTCGTTGTTGTTGTGTACTTATTATTACAACATATACACGTACTACAATAAAACACTTTCTACGAAATATATACTGAAACACCTTTAAATTCGGAAATTAAGATTCATATGATTAGTAAACTTGTCCATAATAATCAAAGTAAAATTCTTATTCCCTTGAACCTCCCCTATCACTAAGTAGGTCATAATATATCTCTATTCTCCGTTCTTGACTTCGGAGGAGTCAGACTCAAGTCCTAATGAAAATGTTTTTCCACCACTGTCTTCCGAAACAGATCCACAAAAGTCTCTACATCTCTCTTTCCTTTTGACAATTAGTGTTCTGACTGTCTGGACGTCTTGATCTACTGACCAACGTCTACCTTACACTTTTTTTTACCCATTGCGATTTCTATGTTAGGTCGTACACTGGGACCCCTAAGATCTCTCATTACAAGGAGAATCATTTGGACCCCTTCGTTCTCACGACGATTCGGTGAAGTCAGTACAGACTGAGACACACTGGGGTCTCTGTCGTCGGGTGGTCCGAGGGGGCAGGGACCCTAAGAGGTCCGTTCTTGTGACCTCACCCAACGGTAAAGGAAGAGGTTACGTACTTTGACTTTTCACTTTCACTTCAGTACAGGTTGGGAGTCGCTGGGATACCTGACGTCGGATGGTCCGAGGAGACAGGTACCCTAAACGTCCGTTCTCATGACCTCACCCCACGGTAACGGAAGAGAGTGACCAATTTGAGTAATGAATCTTCTATTGAACTTGAACGCCCTGACACATCCGTTTTGAAAAGATCCAAACTTACCATCAAACACTATGACTTGTAAATAAACACAAGTATTAAATGGTCTTAAGATATCCCCGTCAACAGAAACAACAAGTCAACGATTCAACACAGATGGAGCAACACTGGGGTACCTGACGTTGTGTGGTCCGAAAGGACTGGAAGTGGTCGTGGGACTCAAACGAGTCTAAGTACAGATAACTCAACCACTACGGTAGGTTGGTAGAGTAGGAGACAGTGAGGGAAAACGAGGACGGGAGTCAGGAAGGGTCATAGTCCCAGAAAGGGTTACTCAACCGAGAAGGTTAGTTTCATCGGTTTTATAACCTCGAAGTTGAAGTCGTACTCAGGAAGGTTACTTATAACTCCCAACTAAAGGAAATCCTAACTGACGAAACTAGAGGAACGTCAGGTTCCCTGAGAGTTCTCAGAAGAGGTCGTGGTGTCAAGTTTTCATAGTCAAGAAGTCGTGAGTCGGAAGAAATACCAGGTTGACAATGTAGACAAGTACTGATGACCCTTTTTTGGTACTGAAACTGACATGTCTGGTCAATTCGTATTTCTATGGGTATCATGTAAAGTTTATTCGATAAAAAACTCATCAAAAGAATAGATGTCATCTGAAAAATTTCACGAGTCCTGGGATCGAAAACATAGGTTCTGTCCTAACGGATACACACACACGTACGTACGAGTCAACGAGTCAACACAGACTGACAAACGCTAGGGTACCTGATATCGGGTGGTCCGAGGAGACAGACACCCTAAACAGGTCCGTTCTTATGACCTCACCCTACGGTAAAGGAGGAGGTCCCTTAGAAGAGCTGGGTCCCTATCTTGGATTCAGAAGACCCTGAGGACGTAACCGTCCGTATAAGAAATGGTAACTTAGTGGACCCTTCGGGTTCTATAAGAAGGGATTTTTCATTTCTATTTTTTGACAAGAAGCTCCTAAAGAGACCCGGTAGAAATTCCAGTATCATTCATAGATTGAGAAGATACAATTAAAGCTAACAAACTTAGGTTCCCGTGACTCACGGTCCCTCTATCAAAGTCGAATTAAGTTCTCGGTATAAATGCTTTCCCTGAACATTTATACACTGAGTTTCACATGAAAATTTTTTAATAAAAATTACCCCTCTATTAACGAAATGTTACAACACAACCAAAAACGGGATGTTGTGGTGATTAGTCGGTATTTACATGTAGTTTCTCATGAAAACTTCTAGTCAAAAACTCGTTCTCTTGTCCTTCAACCATTTTCCTTCTTCTCTTCTCTGGAGTATATTTGACTCCTTGAGTGATAGACCGTAGTCCCTTCTCTTGTTTCCTCTTAAAATCCAGAGAAACCGATCCCGTTATCTTTAGGTTTCAGACTCACGAATCTAGGCTGGGTCCTTTCTCTAGACAAAGGGACCGTGACTGGAACCCTCTAAGATCCCTACTATTTCACACGTACGGAACTCTCTCGAGTAAGAGTGTGAAAGAAATGCTCCGAGAGTAGACCTTATCAAAAAAAAAAAGAAGAAAAAAAATCCTCCCACATCACTTTGTCTTGTTAAGTTTATATCAGTCGGACCTTAAACTTAATTAATATATAAAGAAGGGAACCTAAAAGAGACCGTGTCGGAGAAGAGAAGAAACGACTAGGGGTCTTAAATAGAGGACAAGGTCATGGACGACATTGTCGACCACTATTAGAGGTACTTTACGGAGACTTATACTCTTTAGTAGGAGTCATCTGTGCAACCCAGTCCCAAGTCATTTCTCTTACCTTACAAACTGGCCTACAAAAGGAGAACAGTTAAATATTAACAGAGTGGTGTCAGAAATAAAAGTAAGGCCAGACCAACCTTTCTAATATTCCCCTTAAGTCGATCT
Source organism: Capra ibex (assembly GCA_006410555.1). Lineage (NCBI taxonomy): Eukaryota > Metazoa > Chordata > Mammalia > Artiodactyla > Bovidae > Capra > Capra ibex. The sequence goes on along the minus strand of SJYO01018757.1, from coordinate 38,471,703 downwards.
CCATTTCTTAAGACAGTGGAGTATCTAAGATGGGACAGTGAGAATATATATTTGAGGTGAACAAAAAAAAAAAAATACTACCTTCACCCCTAACCCCAATCGAACCACAGTTACTTTACTTGTCTTAAACTATTCCATGTTAGATATACGGATCGTGATTTTCGGAGAACTACTTTCACTTTCTCCTCTCACTTTTTCAACCGAATTTCGAGTTGTAAGTCTTTTGATTCTAGTACCGTAGACCAGGGTAGTGAAGTACCCTTTATCTATCCCTTTGTCACAGTCTGAAATAAAAAACCCTGAGGTTTTAGTGACGTCTACCACTAACGTCGGTACTTTAATTTTCTACGAATGACAAACCTTCCTTTCCATACTAGTTGGATCTATCTTATAACTTTTCGTCTCTGTAATGAAACGGTTGTTTCCAGGTAGATCAGTTCTGATACCAAAAAGGTCATCAGTACATACCTACACTCTCAACCTGACACTTCTTTCGACTCGTGACTTCTTAACTACGAAAACTTGACACTACAACCTCTTCTGAGAACTCTCAGGGAACCTGTCGTTCCTCTAGGTTGGTCAGGTAAGATTTCCTCTAGTCAGGACCCACAAGTAACCTTCCTGACTACGATTTCGACTTTCAGGTTATGAAACCGGTGGAGTACGTTTCTCAACTGAGTAACCTTTTCTGGGACTACGACCCTCCCTAACCCCCGTCCTCCTCTTCCCCTAGTGTCTCCTACTCTACCGACCTACCATAGTGACTGAGCTACCTGTACTCAAACTCATTTGAGGTCCTCAACCACTACCTGTCCCTCCGGACCACACGACGTCAAGTACCCTAGTGTTTCTCAGTCTGTGCTGACTCGCTGACCTGACTTGACTTAGTTTTTTAACCAGATCTTTTAATAGACGGTGCACTAATAAAGTACGGGTGACAGACCCGAAGGATATAAAAGAGATGTGAGTAGAGAGAACATTAAATAGTACAATGTACCTAGACTTTTACGGACTAACATACGACTACATAATACGATAAAAATTCCGGTGCTGGTTACAAAATGAGTAAATACAATTATTACCAAGTGACTTAACTTTCGCAACTTACGGACCCTTTTGTAACTAAATGTATATGAAATGTATCTAGAGTTCGCTACGCTGAGGTGGGGAGACAAGGGTAGAGTCACAGGAGAGAAGATGGAGAACGAAACAGAGAACAACAACAACAAGTCAACGGGGCAAGACAGACTAAGAAACGTTGGGGTACCTGACGTCGTGCGGTCCGGAGGGACAGGGAGTGATCGAGGGTCTCAAACGGGTTCAAGTCCAGGTAACGTAGTCACTACGGTAGGTCGGTAGAGTAGGAGACTACGGGAGAAGAAAAGAGTTAGAAAGGGTCGTAGTCCCTGAAAAGGTCACTCAGTCGACAAGCGTAGCCCAATGGTTTTATGACCTCGTTGTCGTAGACAGGAAGACGAAAAAGAGAATTAAACACGGATTATGATTACAGCAGTACAACGAGTCTCGGAAGATTAATCGTAAAGAGGACCAGACAAGAACAACGGTACCAGGACACGGGGTGTGAAAGGGATGGAGAAAGAAGTAGTATTGATTCCGTCTATACTGACTCCGCACCGGTCCCATACGTCTCTTGTTATCTTCTTCTCTGTCTAGTTTTTATCTGCTACTGGTGCCCTGGACTAGTGATGTCCGTTTTCCTCAGGTATTCACTCTTCAGAGGGGACCCAGGTTTTTGCTTCGAAATTGCCCTTACATCATCCTCCTATGAACATGGGAACCAAGTCCGTTTACAACCTGGTATAAGATCCGACTACACATACTGGTTGTCTACTATCTTAGAGGAGAGACTCTTTTATAGTCGAAGAGAATTTGAAGTTCTTCCACGAATTAATCCAGGATGTATCCGGTAAATCAACATGCCTTGAATTTTAAGGGTGACCGGGTATATCTCTCACTTCAGTGAGTCAGCACGGGCTGAGAAACACTGGGGTACCTACCATCGGATGGTCCGAGGAGAAAGGTATCCTAAAAGGTCCGTTCTCATGACCTCACCCAACGGTAAACGACAGAGAATAACCTTCGAATACAAGATTTCAGTGTTGTATCCTGTTTTTAAATCAAACCCATTGTGATTGGAGTCGTTAAGGAAACCTTCCTAATCCTGACCCCCAATTAATACAGTTCCACCTAGTCCAATTAAAGAGTAATCAACTCATGTTCTATTTCGTAAAAAAAGTAACTCTCCCGTACAATATACTTTATGAAAACATGTAGAGATCCGTGATCCGAATATAAATCGTCCAACTATGTCAGTACAATACTCACCGAGTACCTTTACGTCTCTCTCCCTCGACGTAGAAGGTAGAGTATTAGTTGCATCTATAATTGACTACTTCATCTTACCACCCTTCCTAACGGATGTGATAACTTTAACAGACAAGAGAGACAGAGAGAGGGAGGGAAACGGAGAGAAAGGGAGAAAGATGAAACAAAACAGAACTCCCCTAAGTCATTGTAGGAAGATTTTCTTTAAGAAGAGTTTGTACTGAAGAGATATATCCCGAAAGTGAGGACCGTCTCCGGTGTGTCCACGGAAGAATTCCTCCGAGGATAGGTCCTTGATAACACTACTATAGTTAACATTCTAACCCGTTCCCTTTCTCTGCTTTCAGATCTTGTCTGGAGAATGTATTCTATCCACTGAACATATTCTGTTGTACTGACAAAGTTCTTTTGACATACTGTGATCCAGAAAGTTCCTCTCCTCTAAATCACGTCCTTTAAGCAAGACGTGTTCAACCTTCCTACTCTCTCGTTTTTCCTTCCGATTCTTTCATTGGGTCTATAATCCCGGAAGTCCCTAGTAGACAGGTGGATCTCGACACCCTTCTATTTTCCTCTCCTCCACAAGGTCTTGACCAGTTCTCAGTCAGTCCCTCAGTCTAGACCTTCGACTCCAAGTCCCTAGGAATCGTAAAGAAACGCCCACCCTTCAGTGTCATTCAGTTTACTCGAAATGTTTTAACAAAAATCTATACTGTAAAATCCCCTTTTGGGGGACAATAATTTTCCCTTTAAGTTAAACTTTGTAACATATTTTTATAGACGTCAAAATATAAGTTATAAGTGTATCAAATTTAAAAAATGACGAAGACTAAAGGATAAAGTATGTAACGGAAGTATTCCTGTACTAAATCTTTTACGATTTTAGTAATTTTTTTAAGAGTCACACTTCAGTACAACTTTTGTTCATCCTTCTCCTTCCAAGAAAATGGTCATGTTGACAAAAATTAGTTCATTTAATCCAGAATCAAAATCTGCTCCACACTGAGTACACGGAAATTAAGGTACCTCTCTGAGTTTTACTCTTCGACAGTAAGTCTAATTTCAAGTCGGAGTGTTGGGTTGCCTAAACTCTCCTACTGTTATCTATTTATTCAATTAAAATCTATACTAAAATGTCTTACGGACAGAAAATTCAGTATTTTAAATCTCAGTGTTTTTACTCAAGAAGTGAAAAATATCCTGAGAACTCTCAGGGAACCTGACGTTCCTCTAGGTTGGTCAGGTAAGATTTCCTCTGGTCAGGACCCACAAGTAACCTTCCTTACTACGATTTCGACTTTGAGGTTTTGAAACCGGTGGAGTGCGCTTCTCAACTGAGTAACCTTTTTTGAGACTACGATCCTCCCTAACCCCCGTCCTCCTCTTCCCCCGTTGTCTCCTACTCTACCGACTTACCGTAGTGATTGTACTACGTATACTCAGACTCACTTGAGGCCCTCTACCACTACCTGTCCCTCCGGACCGTACGACACTAAGTACCCCAGAGTTTCTCAGCCTGTGCTGACTCACTGACTTGACTTGACTTGACAGTATCTGACTTGCAACCGAGGGCACTCTTAAACATACAACTCTGAATTAGGGGTCATACTACCATACACCTGTACCCTGGAAATCCTCCACTAATCAAGTACTCTTACCCTGGGAGTACTCACTCTAATTGAAAGAAATTTTTTTCTGGGATCTCTTTAAAGAACGGGGCAGGTGGTACACTCCTTCTACTGTCGTTAAACACTTGGTCTTTCGTCCGAGAGTGATCTGTGGGTCTACACTTAGACTTCCACGGAACTAGGTATTAATACTCTTTCTTCAAAGAGAACAAATATTCGGTTCGTCAGGTGCCGTCAAACAACGTCGTCGGGTTCTCCGTGGAATTTCTTTTTAAAGAGAAGACATAAACTTTTTATCAGTAAAAGGTCTACGAGTGTACTAGACGTGGAAAATTGGTATTAAGGTCTGGTTCAGTGTCCTCTCTTTCATAACCGAAAGGTTAGTACAAGTCCCCAGTTGTCTTAGAAGTCCACCACAGTAACACGAGTCATCGAATCAGCACGACCTGAGACGTTGTGATACCCGAGATCGGGGGGTCTGAGGAGACAGGTACTCTCAGAGGTCCGTTCTTATGACCTCACCCAAAGATAAGGGAGGAGGTCCTCTTGAAGGGTTGGGTCCCCGGACATAGAGGACAGAAGACGTAACCGTCCGCCTAAGAAAGGGTAACTCGGTGGACCCTTCGGGGGAACGGTCTAGATCGACTGATTTCTAGAGCGCACCTTTCTACAAAGATGGAAATGTACCCGCTGGATAAGAAGTAGAGTGACGTGGAATTTGTATCGGGTCACTTTGTAAAATTTACAGACGTTTAGACACATACAAAACCGGACTACAAACAAGATTCGTCTAATTACTCTGTATATATATATATTACAACGGAAACACAAAGAATATTTATTACAAACCAAAATGGAGATAAAAGACTCTCATATAAAGTCCCCACAAAATCCATTTAAGGTTCGTACTTTTAATTAACCTCAAGTATTATATAAATTTATACAGAACACGAAATGAAAACGATAAAAATTTTACTACGACTCTTTTAAATTTCGACGAACACCAGTTTAGACAAACAGAAATAAAACACCCAAAAGGGTAAAATTAAAATCTCAATTTTCCCGGAGGAGTGAGTTCTTAAAACCACTCCCGAGTTTACCCAATAGAAGTTGATAAAATGAGAAGTCAGAAAGGTTTAAATTATACCCTCATACTTCACTTTACTCTTTGATTTACCAAAAAAAAAAGACTTAATAATTCGTTAACATAGTCGTGGTAAATGATCTTACTACCAAGAGAAGAAATAACTAAACAGTCTTGAAGGAATAGTATATTTTGAGTATACTTTAGACTTTATCTCAGATAAATACCTTTCAGATAAGTAGTCAAAAAAACAAATACAGACACGGTTACCGGAACTTTATACACAGTCATATACTCTCCCGACCGTAAGGAAGGGAAATTTCTAGAATAGATACGAACGGGTTTTTGAGTAATCTCCTTGAAAGTAAATTAGAAACAATCGACAATTTAATATTTTTTACCTTGGTAAGAACCTGATCTTTATCCTTTTTGACTTTAAGGTACAAGAAGGGACGGGAGAGAAAAGGTGAAAGGAGGGAAGGGATCCACATTGGTGACAGTTGTAAAACCACAGGAGTCTAGTTGAGAGTTTGTCAACCATTCTGAGTTTTTATAATAGTCGCCAAAAAAACAACAACTTCAACACAATTTCAATATGTAATTCTTTTTAATAGTAGGGTATAACAGAAGGATAACTTTTTATACAAGTGAACCAATTTAGAATAAAATATATAGAGTAATTTCGTAGTATCAAAATAAATATATCTAACGTTGTAAAACATAATAAAGGTTTATCATTTATAACACTTCCCTAATAAAAAGATTAGATAACAGAAAGATTATTGGTTACCATTTTCGTTTACGAGAAACAAAAAAGATCATTAGAATAATTACAATTATCGAAACGTTACCTAACAAACCCAAAAATACGATGTATTAGTCTAGTACCCGTTTAATACTATTAAGGTGTAGGAGATACAAACATAAAATAAAGATCAAGGACAAAATGACGAAAAACTTTTGAATGTCCTTCTGTCTTTTGTCATCAACTATTATTGTCTTTAAGAATAACCAGGACTACTCCTCGTCTAGTAGAGACTAACGTTACAAATCAGAGACGTCGGAGGAACGACCGAAGGATCGGACGACACTAGAAGGATCTCCACATTTGAATCCGTTCAAGGAAGAGAGTCACGGAGTGACACAAACAGAGATTCTGTCGTCATTATTGTCAAAGGTGACATATGTTAAAAGGACTCCTAATTTATATTATAAAATATTCGTAAATCTTCTTAAAACTGTGATATAATTCGTGACTAAGGTAGTTATTTCGTAACACGAAATGAAGGAGTCGTTGAAAATCTGTAAGTTATGTATGATTATTAAGTCTCGTTCTCGTTACACGATCAAATTTTTGTAAGGTGTCGACTTCACATCTTGCAGCCACACAAGAAAAAGCGGGGAGAGACAAAAGTCGGACTTCATACAATTTAATCGAGTTCTAAAAGATAAGGTTGTAAAAGGTTTCTTATGACAAATAATGAACCTCTGACATTTAATCCTGGTAATCTAAATCCGACGACGTTTACTTCACACCGAAAAATAATTATTATCAAGGTCAACGGCATTTCGGGGCGACGGACACGATTACGGTGACGGAAAATTGGTAAGTAAGTTTTGATTTTGACGAAGTTTACAAACCTTAATAATTCAAATTCCACCGGGGGTACCAGTTAAAGACGGAAAATTGACCGAGACGGACCAGTTATATAAATACTACACATATCTTGTCCCTGGGTCCTTCTGTACTGTCGATCTTACATAGTCAGAGACCAAAGTGTTCTAAAGGAAAAAAACGGTCTATGAGAGAAAGGGATCCCGTCCCCAGGGGTTGAGGACCCGGTCCGACCTGGGTCAATCCTTGGGTCGGCGTGTCGTCCTCCACTCGTCGTCCACCGGGCGCTTCGAGGTAGACATAAATGTTGGTGAGGGGTAGCAACAATGGCGGACACGGGGGAGAAGATAGTCTAGTCCCCGTCGTAATCTAAAAGTCTCCTTGCGCTTGGGATGACACTTGACGCGTACGCGTCATAGATTCGGCGGGTGAGGAATACTCTGAGATTACGCACTACTAGATTCCACCTCGACTCCCGATCCCGATCCCGATCCCGATCCCGATCCCGACCCCTTGCTGACTTTATGTCTAATAGTAATCGTCTCTCCAAACTGATGTGTCTCTGGTGTTATTTAGTTAACGAACGTCTAAGTATAGTTTTCGTATAGGCACTCACTGTCACTACTACTCAACATATTAATAAAGTAATACATAGTGTTACGTTATTATTATCCTTATTTCACCTGTTATGTAGCCTCTTCCGTTACCGTGGGGTGAGGTCATGAGAACGGACCTTTTGGGTACCTGCCTCCTCGGACCACCCGACGTCAGGTACCCCAGCGACTCAGTATGTGCTGACTCGCTGAAGGGAAAGTGAAAAGTGAAAGTACGTAACCTCTTCCTTTGTCATTGGGTGAGGTCACAAGAACGGACCTCTTAGGGTCCCTGCCCCCTCGGTACACCCGACGGCAGATACCCCAGCGTGTCTCAACCTGTGCTGACTTCGCTGAATCGTCGTCATCGTCCTGTTACTTATATTACGTGAACGTAGTAGGACTTTGGTAGGGGTGGGGACTAGATACCTTTTTTACAAAAGGTACTTTGGCCAGAGACCAAGATTTTCCAACCCCTACTCGTTGAAAAGCCGTAAAAGGAGGATGTCCCCTAGAAGGCCTGGGTTATTAGCTTGGACACAGAGGACATAGCTGGGCGTCTAAGAAGTAGTGATCGTGACGGACCCTTCGAGAATCGAGGTCAACAACAAGGAGTCAGTGAGCCAACACAGACTGAGAGACTTTGAGACCTGACGTCGTACGGTCCGAAGGGACAAGAAGTGAGAGAGGACCTCAAACTAGTTTGAGTACAGGTAACTTAGTCACTACGGTAGGTTGGTAGAGTAGAAGACAACGGGGGAAAAGGAGGACGGGAGTCGGAAAGGGTCGTAGTCCCATAAAAGATCACCAGTCGAGAAACGTAGTCCATCGGTTTAAAACCTCGAAGTCGAAGTCGTAGTCAGGAAGGCTACTTATTTTGTTCCAACTAAAGGAGATCCTAACTGACCAAACTAGAGTAGTCGAGTACAATCTCTGGTTTTTTATAGAATAAGTGGATGAGTTCTGTACATAAGTGGGTAACTGATATATAATTATGAAGATATATCATTTCTAACTTCTAGGGAAAGAAATAACACATCGGATATATAAACGATTTTCTTTAATGTCAAAACGAATCCATTCATCCGGTAAAATTTTTTAGGGGTCTCCGACTAAAAATATCAATAGATTTGACATGAATAGAATAACCTCATGGAAGTCTTAAGAGATCTATTTAACATTGAATTTTATCTTTACTTCCTTTTTCTGTAAATATGTATAAATGTTTTTGCAGGTTTAAAAAGAGGAAATATAAACAGTAATAAAGGTAAGGTTCGTCGAAGTGATAAATGGACGTAATAAAATCCAGTCCCCAAACCTTTCAATGAACCTACTTCAACATTCACCCTACAGATATTTTACTTCATCGACTTCCTATTAATCGTCAACTTTATAGAGGGTTTAGAAGTAAAAAGACACAAGTAAAAAAACCCCTTTTAACATTAATCAATTCTTAGAATAGACTTGAGAAACAAAAGAGGTCAGAAGTCTAAGAAATCCAAAAAGATTTCCGAAAGTGACAAATATCTGACAGGAAAGTGGAATTTCTCGAGGAGTTCTCATTCGTAAAAACGTACAGAAGCAGGACCTAAAGAGTGACTGTTTGAGTCCTGGACTCCTTGAACTGTATAGTCAATGCAAGTCTAACATCTTCTCGGGAGAAGGAAACCTGTAAAACCTCGATAACGGACATTAAACTCGGTACCGACCTTTTATCTCCAACCCTTTACCCTGACCTCTCACCGTACTCCTCCTCCCTCTTTCTCTTTCTCCTCTCTCCCTATATTTACGGAGATCGTCTTCAAAGACTGTTTACAGACCCGGTCTGTTTTCTGATTGACACCGTCCTAAAAAAAAAAAAAAAAAAATACAAAAGTAAACATAATTTTATAGAATCCCAACAACGACTTAGATAAAAATAGTTAGATAAAATATACTGTTCTATTATGCGTCCATTCGACCTCGTTTCTAGACCCGGTCCCGTAATTCCTGTGTTACCGATATTTTTATATAACTATCGTGGGTTTTGCCATATATGTAACGACAACAACAAGTCAACGAGTCAGTAGAGACTGAGAAACACTGGCGTACCTGACGTCGTACGGTCCGAAAGGACAGATAGTGGTAGAGGACCTTAAACGAGTTTGAGTACAGGTAACTCAGTCACTACGGTAGGTTGGTAGAGTAAGAGACAGTAGAGGAAGAGGACGGCAGTCAGAAAGGGTTGTAGTCCCAGAAAAGGTCACTGAACCGGGAAACGTAGTCCACGAGTCTCATAACCCCAAAGTCGAAGTCGTAGTCAGGAAGGTTACTTATAAGTCCTAACGAAGATAATCCTAACTGACCAAACTAGAGGAACTTCAAGTTCCCTGAGAGTTCTCAGAAACTCGTGTGTCAAGTTTTCGTAGTTAAGAAACCACGAGTCAGAAGAAATACCAGGTTGAGAGTGTAGGTACGTACTGATGACCTTTTTAGTATCGAAACCGATCGATCTGGAAACAACCGTTTCATTACGAAAAATTATACGACAGATCCAACCAGTATTGAAAAGAAGGTTTGTCGTTCACAGAAAATTAAAGTATCGAAGTCAGTGTTAGACGTCACTAAAACCTCGGGGGGTTTTATTTCAGACAGTGACAAAGGTCACAAAGGGGTAGATAAACGGTACTTCACTACCCTGGTCGACGGTACGAGAATCACAAAACTTACAACTTAAAATTCGGTCGAAAAGTGAGAGGAGAAAGTGAAAGTAGTTCTCCGAGAAATCAAGGAGAAACGAAAGACGGTATTCCGACCACAGTAGACGTATAGACTCCAACAACTATAAAGAGAGTCTTTAGAACTAAGGTGGAACACGAAGTAGGTCGGGTCGTAAAAAGTACTACATGAGACGTATATTCAATTTATTCGTCCCACTGGTATATGTCGAAACTACATGAGGAAAGGGTTAAGACTTGGTCAGGTGAGAATGTACACATATATACACATATGTGTCTTACATTTTTATAGTCACCAAAGACCTCCACCCCCTCTGTGTCGACCTCCTACTTATAACCTCGTGGTTCCTTTTATGAAACAAACTATGGTGTTACCACCAACGTACGTAAGACTCAGTGAGTCAACACAGACTGAGGAACACTTGGGTACCTGACATCGAGTAACCCGAAGGGACAGGTACCCTAAAAGACCCGTTCTTATGACCTCACCCCACGGTAACGAAAGGGGTCCCTTAGAAAGACTGGGTCCTTAGTTTGTGTTCTGAGGTGTGACGTTCGTCTAAGAAATGGTGACTCGGTGGTCCCTTCTGGTATTACCACCAAGTCAAATCAAGTCAAGTCAAGTCGACGAGTCAACACAGGGTGAGAAACGTTGGGTACTTAGCGTCGTAAGGTCCGGAGGGACAGGTAGTGGTTGAGGGCCTCAAGTGAGTCTGAGTGTAGGTAGCTCAGTCACTATGGTAGGTCGGTAGAGTAGGAGACAACAGGGGAAGAGGAGGACGGGGGTTAGGGAGGGTCGTAGTCTCAGAAAAGGTTACTCAGTTCAGAAACGTACTCCACCGGTCTCATGACCTCAAAGTCGAAATCGTAGTAAGGAAGGTTTCTTTAGGGTCCTCACTAGAGGAAGTCTTACCTGACCAACCTAGAGGAACGTCAGGTTCCCGGACAGCTCTCAGAAGAGGTTACGGTGTCAAGTTTTCGTAGTTACTACCACCAACGTACAGAAATTTGTAAACAGGTTTCGACAACTTACATGTCGGTATCACATTTGATACTTGTGACCCACCACACTACACAGTTGAATTCAAGTAACTAACATCGATTACATAGTGAGTACACTTATTACAACTATTATCATCTCCGATACGTAGAAATCCCCATCTCCCGTATACCCTTTTGTGACATGGAAGGTGGTTTTGGACGAGACTTTTTTATTGTAGATAATATATAGACATAGATGTCAATATAGAGTTTAATATTCACTTCAGCGAATCCACACAGACTGAGAAACGCTGGGACACCTGACATCGGACGGTCCGAGGAGACAGGTACCCTAAAAGGTCCGTTCTTATGACCTCACCCATCGGTAAAGGAAGAGGTTATAGAGTTTAATCGGACACGTTAACGAATACAAACTGACTATACCGTTCCCTATAACATCTTAAACGTGTATTTGTTTTTCTTATATATGTTATTAGTTCTTCCTTCTCTTTGGGTTAATAGGGGTTAACCGGAGGTAGATTCCCATAATACCCTACTTATAGACAATCTCATAAAACTTTACTAGAATACTGACGTGTGGATACCCTTGTCTCTTTAGGTCGTACTTTTTTATAGATAACACACTTTCAATAACTTTACGTATTTTTTCCGTTTTAGATTTAATAAATCCATGGTATATATACAAAGAACTGATCGTATTAGCTTTACTTCCTTTTCTCCAATAAAAAATCTCAAAAATAACCTGATATCAACTAAAAGTCACAATACAAACAAAGTCCATATATCGTTTCACTTAATCAATATGTATATAGGTGAGAAAAAATATCTAATAAAAGGGTATATCTAGTAATAACTCATGACTCATCTCAAGGGACACGATATTTTCTTCAGGAATAAACAATAGATAAAATATATATTATCACACATATCCAGTTATGGTTAAAGGTTTAAATAAGGAGGGGGGTAGGGGGAACCATTGGTATCTAAACAAAAGATGTGGATACTGAGATAAATATAGGATATTTATTCAAGTAAACATGGAAAAATTTCAAACGTGCATTTTCACTATCGTATACTATAAACAGGTAGAGGCAGACTGAATGCGAGTCATACTGTCAGAGATCCAGGAAAGTGTACCAACGTTTCGTGTAATGAAACGAGAAAGGTACAGACTCATTATAAGGTAACACATATACATGGTGTAGAAGAAACAGGTAAGTAGACAGTTACCTGTAGATCCAACAGAACTGATAACATTTATTACGACGTACTTGTGACCCCATGTACATAGAAAAACTTAATACCAAAAGAGATCCATATACAGGTCCTCACCCCATCAAAACACAAGTCACAAAATTCCTTGGAGGTATGATAAGAGGTATTACCAACATAGTTAAATGTAAGGTTGGTTGTCACATCCTCCCAAGGGAAAAGAGGTTTGGGAGTGGTCTTGAATAACAAATATCTTAAAACTACAACCCGTAAGACTGGTCACACTCCTCTATGGAGTAACATCAAAAATAAACGTAAAGTTTTCCTACAATAAACTTTTCGAGGTACGTCAAACTCGAGAAACCAGAACCCTTTTCTGTTATAAGGAAACCTCTACTTTTACCGAGAAAAGGAACTCCTTGACAGAGTGTCTGTTACGTGACAAAACTTTTTGTCTCAGATTTACTGTCACGAAATCTGTTTATTTTCGATTTATCAACTTATTAAGATGTTTCACTTCACCTTCTTTCCAATTGAATACCGTAAACATCTTTGTTCTTTTCTTAAACCCCAGAACCATCTTTCTCCTTTGAACTCGTTCTACTGTTGTTCGTTCCAGAATTTCCATTCTTACTAATCGTTGATTAGGGTGACTCTTCCCTACCGACACTTGGAAATTTTGTCAACCCAGTCGACTCCGTATTAGATTTGGGGATGTACTGTGCGGTAGGAAGTCCCCTCGGGGTTAGGGTGACCCCGTGATTCACGAGTCTATCAACAACCTTCCACAGTTCCCCCATTCACTTCTTTTTTGTCCGGATTCTCATACGGTTACTCGACACCTAACTCTCAAGTTTCCTTGTTCCTTAAGTATTATGAGTCCTGAGGAGAATCTAGATCCTTTTCCGTGTCTGAAATGTCTCGGTACTCTACTCTGATTTTGTTAACGTAAACCTATAATTTCCTTCCTCTCTCACGTTTTCGAGTTCCAATTTCCGTTGGTAGATCCGACGTCTATGAATCCATTGTGTGAATTAATCTACAACAACACCAGTGTTGTACCTACTGAACCACTTGGTACTTTCGACCCTAAACTCTTCCTATTTGTGTGTAAGATGATTTCAAGGTGACTTAAGGGTGTCCGAACACGGATCCCTGTTTACAGGTGATGACACCACCAATGTTTCGGAAAGAGTATTCTAACAAGCCTAAACTTAGACATTTAAGTAAAATAAGGGGTAGTTCTACCATAATTAATCCGAAAGGACTAAATAATTTCGCTAAAGACGTTCCAGTAAGTCGATAACTACCAGCTTTTTGACCCCCAAAACTAAAGGACGACGACGACTACGACCATTCAGTGAAGTTAACACAGGCTGAGACACACTGGGGTATCTGTCGTCGGGTGGTCCGAGGGGACAGGGACCCTAAGAGGTCCGTTCTTGTGACCTCACCCAATGGTAAAGGAAGAGGTTTCGTACTTTCACTTTTCACTTTCACTTCAGCGAGTCAGCACAGACTGAGAATCGCTGGGGTACCTGACGTCGGATGGTCCAAGGAGACAGGTACCCTGAAAGGTCCGTTCTCATGACCTCAACCAACGGTAACGGAAGAGGCAAACTAAGGGACTATATCACGAAAAATAAATAAATAAATAAAAATGGTATGTCACGAGAATATTAATTTCGAAGTTTGAAAACAATTTGTGTTACAAATTGTGTACAGTGTATACTAATGGTATATATATAATATAAATCTTATAGATATAATTAATGTAATCAATGTATCGATGATATCTCTCAGAGATACTTCTACGTTTCCGTTTCTTCTATATGGAAAATAAATTTTCTATTTGTACTACACTAAAAGTAATTTTTCTGTCTGACTTATTTGGTTGTAACGTTTAGTAAAGCTATGTACAATGTCACTTCCATAAATCGCTCGTAAATCTTTCGTCTTCCCTTCTTTGTAAGTTGAGATCTCTCATTCTTCCCTATGTATGTCTTTCTCACCTACTTACTTATTTAAGCTATGATCACGTAAAGAAATACTTAGAGAAAACCATATGTTACTTTGATAACAAAGTCAAGATGGACAAAACATCCTAGAACACTTTTATAAGAAACCATCTTTAGGATAAATAAGAATTTGTCAATATTCACAAAATTTTATTGTCACTCAAAATTTTATTATCATAAAATTTTATCTCTGAAGTTTAAGGGAAAGAAGGTAAGACCCATAAGTAACGAAGGTCTTAAATTCAGTTTGGGTTTTATTCGGAAAAGCAAATACGATAATCCCGAATGAAACATTTTCTTTTTGTTACAATGTTGTATTCAATTATACTAGAACTCAGATGATCGGATGTCTCATTTTTTAGTGTTAAAAACTTTCTTTATGTTGAAATTCCTGACAATTTACCTGGGTCCTCAGTCAGAGTGGTTCAAGATCTTTGTACATTTATCTACTGTAAAAATCTCCTACCGTGTGTACTGAAGTCGATTTGCTCATTAAAACAATAGAGTCATATATGATATTGTTTTTATTAAACGAAACATTAATATTAAATAACTTTTCCGTCAATGTTTAAAAGTGGATAAGAACGATATTAGTTTCTCATATTTGTACTTGTATAAGCACGAGTTTATATTTGGATAGTCATCGATGGTCGACATCTTGTCCAGATACGGAAAAAAGTTTTAGTCGTATTAATCGAACTTTATATAAAGTAATGATTTACTCTAAAATTCTCTTAATAAAGTCTGTTTAAATTAAAAAGAGGAAAAAAACTAGTCTGTAAAACTTTTAACTTTATATCAACTAAATGTTATAATACAATCAAAGTCTACATGTCATATTATTAAGTTATAAAAATTTCTAGTATAAGGTGGTTCTCAATAATGTTCTATTGCCGATACTAAGGGTCACGACATGTTATACAGGACAGCAACTGATAAAAAATGTATCATCAAGAATATACAGTTGGGACATGGGGATTAAATAGGGAGGAGGGAAGAGAGATGGAAAACTATTGAAGTTCAAACAAAGACTATGGACACTCAGATATAGACAAAACGATGTATATAAGTAAACACAATAAAGAATCTAAGGTCTATATTCACTATAGTATATCATAGATAGAAAGAGACTGAACAGAGTGATTCGAATTATAAGGGGATCCAGGTAAGTACAACGACGTTACAGTCTTAAAGTAATAAAAATACTACCTTATTATAAAGTAACGTATCTATATGGTGTAGAAGAAGTAGGTAAACATTTTCGACCATAAATAAAAATAAACATCTTAGTTCAGTGATGTGTTATTTGGACCCATTTTTACATGGTCAATAAAGTTACATTAGGGTATTCCACAACAAAAAAATAAAGGGGACATCTCCCGGCTTATAATCTATATTAGTGTTTTGTAAAGTTATAACAAGTTTTGATACTGGTATGTTAACAGGGTTCTTTTGTGTAACTTTAAGAAGATATGTCGAATTATTCGATCCTCTATGTCTTGTAAATTCTTTTTGACAAGGTTTTACCTTATGATTTATATGTTGTAGTTAAGAATCATTTAAACGATGTTATTACTTCATTTCGTAGTATCTTATATAATTCAGTCTTTGAGATAATATATTTCTGTTTATGAAACTTCACATCTTTACGATTAATAAAATATAATTATGATTAATAATTAAAAAGACTATAATGATAGTCTAAATAAGAGTCTAAAGGGAAAGACTCAAACGATTCAACTGGAACCTTATGTTCTTTCAAATTGTATGGGATATTATGAAACAAAATACTACTCTATATATATAATAAATATTATTTTTTCTTTTTACCGTAAATTAAAAGTGGACATTATATATAAAAACTATGACTGTATGACATCTGGTGTATATGTAAAAGTAAGTAGTATTAAATTACATGGATTTTTAACTCAATCTTGTTATAAGACTTTTACGGATACACTTTTATCCTAGAGTACTAAATACACTAAGTCGAGTAAATTCAGGGAGCACCCCTGAAGTTCCTTTATTTAAAAAAATACTTCTCAAGAATTTAAAAACGAGTTTAACAGTCTCCAGTTTAACATTAGTTCTTTGCAAGAGACCATAAATGAGAGGTACACAACGAGTACTACAGTTCACTACGATTACTCTCCGTGACCTTCCTGGTGACCCTCTCTCACCCGTCCCTATGTCGGTAACGAAGACGTAGCGGTCCTAATTGTGGTCCACCGGGGATGGGACTCGAATTTCATCGGAGGTCATACTTTTAGGTATTCCCGGGTCAACTGTACTGAAATTTCCTTAGTTTAGAGACTATAAACCCTAATTCCTACTCCGAGTCAAAGAGAGATCCACCGAAGATTAATACCATCTCAGTTTGAGACTTCGATAATAAATTTCGAGACTCATAGGTTAATATGATGTTTTTATATCCAAAATCTCAGACTTTTTGTATTTTAAATTGGATTAACCAATGAAGTAACACTTATTGTCTTACTTTCAACACAAAGAGTTAACGGTTACCAACAGGTAAGATCCTTTATTTTATTCAAACCTTACCATGTCGTACAATCATTCTCATGCAAAAAAAAGAGAAATTTTGGTGTGTCCTTAGGGGACCACCATGTCACCAATTCTGAGAGGTGACGTTCCCAGTACCCAAGGTAAGGACCAGTTTCTTGATTCTAGGACGTCCGGTGTGTCATAACAGTTTTTTATTTTATTTTTATGGAAGAAGAACATTTTTGTTTTCTTTTGTTTTTGGTGGGAAGGGAGTTGATACTACACTCTGAATAAACGTCTACTACTTTCAAGACACACATCCTGTTCATAAATTAATTTCTTAAAGTGGTTAAAAGAAGTGTCGATAAAAATGTGAAATTTCTGTGTACAGGTTTTTAATTGGGTAATTCGTGAATTATACATGAATTTCTACTGAAAGAGTAACAGTTATAAATAGTTTACAGACTTTCTTTATGGCGATCAAAGAGGAATGACCATCTACAAATAGTTAACGTAAAGCGTATGTGTGTACCCCGAAGGACCATCGAGTCTACCATTTCTTAGACGGACGTCCTCTGGACCCAAGTTAGGGACCGATCCCTTCTAGGGGACCTCTTCCCTTACCGATGGGTGAGGTCAGGTTATAAACACAGACCTCTTAAGGTACCTATCTCCCCGAACTGTCCGACGCCAGATGTCCCATTGTTTCTCAACCTGTACTGACCTGTTGATTGTGAAAGTGAAAAGTATGGGTGTATCTATGTAATTATAACATATCAACTTCCTACAAGGGAGTCTATTGACGGGTTATTTTATTCGACTACCTTGTGTGAATGGGAACTGACGTCGGGAAGTAAACAATGTAAGTCCAGAAGAAATCAGTCCTTTCCCTTTAGAAGGGAAGGGTTGTATACGAAGAACGAATGATGGATAGCAAAAGAAAGAAGACTTTATCTGTTAGTCCTGAGAAGGTTAAAACCTATAACAAACCCCTCTATATTTATGGTAAAGACCGACATATAGTAATCCTTTCAAACCGTCGGACTATTCAATTTGAAGAGTCGGATTTGGTGTCTCTTATTCTGGTACTTGAACGGATCACCTCTCGATCGTGGGTCTAGAAGACTACAGAGGAGTCGGGAACAAGATGGTAGAGTAGAGAACTACGTAAACTTTCGTCTCTTGTGTCGACCCCCCAATTAAACATGGAATCAACTCTCTACAAGGATCTTTACTCTAAGTTTGTCTTAAAAAAGTGAACCTCTATGTACAATTGTAAAA
This sequence comes from Capra ibex, assembly GCA_006410555.1. Classification (NCBI taxonomy): domain Eukaryota; kingdom Metazoa; phylum Chordata; class Mammalia; order Artiodactyla; family Bovidae; genus Capra; species Capra ibex. The sequence continues at coordinate 38,453,705 of SJYO01018757.1, read as the reverse complement.
CTTTATTAGACATGTTCTTGATACTCCAATAATAAAACCTTGACCCAAATCCTTTCTACACCCGAGAAACACGGTTGGGCTTTCCGAAATCAAAACTCGATGTTTTCTTTTCAACAGTTTTCCCGACTGTCACAATGTCTCCCATCCCCGTGACTCTACGACGACACTGAGTTTATTACTTCTTACCTCTTAAATAAACTACTAAGTATAACCAGTAACGAGAAATCCTCTGTATAAACAATAAAAAATTTTTCGTCTTAAGATTTTGGATCCACGATTGGAGATATTTTGTAAACGTTCGATAAAAAATACGTATATTTTAGTCCCTCATTTTGTGGTCCCTTAAACGTTTCCATTCTCTTACTTCTCCTCACTCCAATTACCAAGGTTCGAGACTGTCATGGTGAGTTACGAGTCAAAGAATAGACGTTTCAATTTTTTTTTTACGATAGTTTTATTGATAATGAAGGAGATTCCCCACACTTCATAAATACTACATAGGAGTTTAGTGACGTCCCAGAGATTCTTCCTTTTCCTCGGTATGTTTTATCGAGTTTTTTGGGGTGACACAAGGTAATTACTCTTACGTCATTGTTGTCGGTTCATCATAGTATTACATAGAAACAGATCTTTACTTTCTGACCGTAGGTCTCCTTTCGTTTGCGAGAGAAATTTAACCTTTCGAAACCAATCTGTCTTCAATTTTACATCCCCGACGACGACTGTGAGAGGTTACTTAGTCGTCTCGATATAAATTTAACATCCTGAAACATACGGTCTATACTTTGGTTATGTAAGACCAATCACTTTTCATTTGTCCTTTTTCGACACGTCAAAACTTCTGGGGGGCGGGGGCGGAGTCTTATGATACTATTTTCGTTCTCCATCGTAAGTATATCGTAAACTGTCAAATCCTTCTAGAAAAGTATGTGAACTAAAGTAAATCAGGAATGTTGTTGGGACACTTCATTCACAATAGTCGCGGCAACATGTCGGTCCCTTTACCTCCGAAATACAGTAAACTTCAACAAACGGAGTTCAGTGCGCGAATTATTGCTTCCTTCCGTCTGATCTACGTTTCGTCAAAAGATAAAGGAGCGGGAGTAGGACGGGTTGGGACAGAGAGGAGATGATATTTTGACAATCTACCCACCCTCTAGTCTTCCTTCCAGGTTCAATAAAGATTAATCAGTACTCTCCTGTAAGTCATAGGACTCAGTGAAAAATCTTCTGAGTGTCGATACTTAGACTTAAAGGGTTTGTCCTACATTACTACCACAATTATAGGTCCTATCGTGTCCTATGGAATCTTGTGACCAGATTTGTACAAATGATACAAGATCTCCAATCCGAGGTATCAGGGAACCCGTTAGACAGAAAAGATGGGAAGATTCTTTTAGTCCATAGACAGTATGTTTAGACTGAAATTTCGTTGAAACGTCACTCTCGTTTTTCCTATAGTAGCCGGTCGACTGTTGTAAAAGAGATTGGAAGTTATAGGACCATTAGTACGGAAAGTATAGGTTATTTTACACTCCTTGGTTTCCTCCTTCAACGGTCAAAATTTCACTGCAAAGACTTTAACTCCATTAAATATCGAAAGGACCACCGAGTCTACCATTTCGCAGACGGACGTCACGCCCTCTGGGTCCAAGTTAGGGACCCAACCCTTCTAGGAGACCTCTTCCTTTACCGTTGGGCGAGGTCATGAGAACGGACTTTTTAAGGTACCTGACTCCTCGGACCACCCGATGTCAGGTACCCCAGCGTTTCTCAGCCTGTGCTGACTCGTTGAAGTGGAAGTGGTATCGAAGATTGTCTTGAAAGGGGAAAAGTGAGACGTTGTCCGTGGGGTACTAGTTATTCGGAGTTCGAGAGTATAGAGAGGTTCCGTGGTAAGGTAGAGGTACGGTGTCAAACTCCGACGTCAAAGACTATGTGTTTAACTAAAATGACCTGTGTTTTTATTAAAGACATTTCAGAGAAGGTTAAGGAAAGTTTGGGACTACTGCTTGAATGAAACAAGTCTTTATTACGGGGGTGTAATATACTGAAGATTTGGTTAGTTCGGGATCAATACATTTTTTATTTTTCTTTCCTTTGGATGTCTTTTTATATTTCGTACCAATACTAATAAGGATATCTTTATTCCGAAGACAATAAAGACCCTTGATCCAGACGTCTAAAATCACAACGTACAAAAATAATTGTAAGACATATTTTGTTAAGTAACGAAAACGAACATCGTTACACTTTTTACGTTCCTCTTTGTGTCAGAATATGAGTTGTCTAACTAATTAGTATAGAGTATATTCAAGTGAACAGACTATTAAGATCGACCTAAGTCAGTTACCCGACTTTTCAGGTAATGTTCTCAGTCTGACACACTTGTGTCCCCCGAGTCCAACTTTGTCCTTACTTAAACTACCTGAACCTTCTAAATCCGCTCAGAAAGGTACAAGGGTATGACAACCACCCCGAAGCCAACAATCACTTCCTTCAGACAGAAGCCGAGTATGACAATCTTAGAAGAGACCACTTGCAAGCAAAGTGCAAAACCGTCGTACCCTTTGAAACCCGTGTCAGAACGTTCTCTACCGGTGATTTTTTGTACATATAGGTCCCCAACGTCGTTGATAAGTTCCTTCGGTCATTACGTCCCTACCGCCACCGACCCAAAAGACTGAGACATACCTTTTGTATTCCTCTCTCGTAAATTGATTAGTTTCCGTTCATTTTCGTGACCTATTTGAGTAAGAAAATAACCAAGTGTTTTCACCCTTTTACAAAACCCAGTTATATCTTTTACTTCATAAAACAAATAGTTAACCCCTTTATCAACCACTTATCTTTAACGAAACAACATTTTATAAAAGTACTCGTTCTACGGAACTTTAATTAAGTCTATAAAATTTGGTGATAATTTTATAAATTCATCTTACTCCCTCTGAAAGTTCTCCGATTCTTATGACTTAGTAAATAATTATTTTGAAACTTAGTAAACACAGTCGTGATCGTATACGATTACCTCTGTCGTGAATGTCTTACCGACGGTAAAGTCACTTTAGAGTTCTCAGATATCGGTGTATATGGTTTGACATACGTAGGACTATTGAATCCGTTTTCATACTGTGATACCTGGTGCAAATCAGTAAATTTAAAAAAGAATTATGATTTGTGCAAGAACATCATTCTTGAGAAATGTCTTCCCCTATCAAGTTGATCCAGGGACTTCCTACGTCACAAATCAACAAAAGAAACCGATTAATCTTTGAACAAAATTAAAATTTTCTTTTGAGAGAAACTAAGACCAAACTTGTTGATCTAATATAATACCTCTTACCTACTTAATTCTTTAAGGTTGTCAGAAAGCTTGGTAAAAAAACACACACATTAACGTAACAGTTTGGTGTATTTATATTTGAAAGTGTCATCTTGATCCGTGGCTCTTATATGGAAAAGATTTCTATTCTTATTAACCGTTCGTAACTGTGAAGAAATAAATTATATTTAAACCCAGAAGAGTGAGAACAATACGGTCTTATTTAATGTGTAATAAAGTAGTTTGAAACACGATTCTACGTTTAGAATTTCACTAGTACTAGACACTGGTTCTAAGATAAGTTTTTCTTACCTTTAGTAGTTGTATGGATACGTGTCACTTTTTTTAATTTTGTACAACTCTTTACCTTGTGATCGATTTACGGTTAAACTTTACTGAATTCTTAGAAGGAAGTTCCTCAAATTAGAAGTATGGGGGTTCTGGTTCGTATTTTATCCGTGTTATTATAAACAACCGACCTACTCCTTATTTATTTTGAATTTTTTTAAAAAAATTAGAAAGAAGTCTTTTTATACAGAAAATGGGAATAAATCCCGTAAAGATGTTTTTAAAATGTCACACAATGAAAAGTGTTCGATCGTCTTTCGTCAGCACTGTCATATTTATAAAGGGACTTAGGTCGTCTGAACTTTCGTCCTATAATTGTGACAACAATCGCGAAACTGTCTCTCATTTAAAAAGACAAAACATTGACGCACCGACTACCCTCCCGTATCAAAGACCTAAACACCAGAATCCTCGACCAATGTCATAGAAAATTGATAAGGTGAGTTCCACACTAAGAGAAAGTGATTCAATTCTTGATACCGGGATCTCCTACAATACTTTTCTGACAGAGAGAGAGAGGGGTGAAGAGGGAGAGAGCGGTTGAGGGAGACAGGGGTTGTGTCTCGGGGGTAAGGAAGTGGAAGGAGGCGCCAGGACTGTGGATGGCTGGGTCCTCTTTAAGAATAGGGTCCGTCTGGTGTAGACCTACTACTTCTTCCCGCGGGTCGTTTGCTACATCCGGCAGTGCTAGTGCTTCCAGTAAAAGTGCCACGCCTAGAACCGCGCCCTTTACCAGAAGTGCGACGAGTGTGTGGCACGCACGTCCTGAGGAGCCATGTTCCGCAGAAGCGGGCGCGGGAGCCGACCCCGCGGGCTCGGGACCGCGGGGCGACAGAAAGGCGCCTGCAACGCGGTCTACACCATCGTCTACTTTGGCATCGTCCACGGGTCCTACTGGTGCCCGCGGTGCTTGTGCGACGGCCAGTAGGTCCAGTGCATCCGGCCCTCTGGGGTCCCGACCTACTTCAACCGGGTCGTCAGCATCCAGAACCACTGCAACGAGTGGAGCTGGTGCCTCTTCTGCTTCATGACGCCCCACGAGTCGTGCTTTGAGTCGTGGGTCCGCCGCCGCTAGTACTCCGCTCTCGCCGCGCGCCCGACGACGTCTCAGAAGTCGCCCACCGTGTGCCGCTACATCGCTAGCCGGCAGTACTGGTGGTCGTACATCCGGCTCCGCTTGTACCGCTTGTGGACGTACACGAAGTGGTGCGCCGTGTCGGGCAGCCCAGGCGCCTTTGCCATCCACTACAGGGTCGGGTCGACCCCGTCGTGGACCTTCTTCCGCTGCCGGTCCAGCCGGTCCGACTCCACCGCCTACTTCTCCACGTACGCCCTGCAGAACGCTCCGCACGCCACGTCGCGGTCGTCGTGTGACGACAATGGGTCGTGCCGGTGGTGCTTTTAGTGCCGGTCGTGCCGTTAGAGGTCGAACCGGTCGAGGAGCAACGCGCACAGGCGGACGCCCGGCGGCAGAAGGGGCTCGCGGAGGCTCAGGGGCGATCACAACCGTGGAGGGCGTAGGTCTCCGGTGGTGGCCGACCTCAATGAGCGCCCGGGCCGCGACCCCGAGGGCCTCTTAGCGTACGACAGGTACGTCGCGGGGGAGCCGGAGCCGCCTCCGGGCAAGGGAAGGGCGGAGGAGCGCGCCACGCGAGGGAGGACGGTCGCGAGCGGCGGTTGGCCCGAGACGAGCGAGAGAACGTCCGCAGAGGCCCGCGTCTCAGAGTGGTCGGTTGAGTCGGCGAGAGCCAGCTCGGCGGGCAGAGAAAGGGACGAGGCGGGAAAGAGTTGAGGCCGCTTCGGACCTTCCACGCGAGGCTCAGAGGCTTTCGGGACCTGAGGTTTGAGTCTAATAACTATCCCTCAAACAAAGAGGTATAGCGAGAGGAAGAGCGGGGTCACCAACCTCCGACGAGCCACGGATGAGCGGTGGAGGGAGAGGAGAGGAGGGTCCTAAAAGGAAAGAGAGTTAAAGGATGAAGCCACTAAACACGAAAAACGGAGTGACGACGTCCCCACCCCGACCTTGCGCGCCTAAGGAGCCACATAGCCAACTCCCACTACGAAGGGGCGAGAAGATAATTAATTTTTGTTTTGTTTTGAGCATCTTGACCTGCACAGTATGGAAAAGTCCCGAAGGGTAGTAAAGGAGTTCGGAGGCAGTTCTTAGTGGAATTGAGACGTACACTGAAGTTATCTGTACCGTGGATCTTTAGGTCTCAGGTGACGGGCGAGACCACGAGAACTTGGACTTAAACCGCGCACTGCGGGTGGACGCAGTCGGCCCTAAAGAGGGACGCGCCTCTCAGGCGGGTAGGGACCTCTCGGTCAGACCGATTGAAGTAAGAGTCCTGTTGAGCTGATGCCCTTAAAGCAGAGAATGACGGGGCGAGCAGAGGTGGGAGGAGACGTCACATTGTCATTGAAAAAACTACGGAGAACAGACAGAGGACGGACGCAAGCGACTGGCCTTCCTGCGTCAGCGACCAGGGCTCCGTCAGGGGCGCCGACGAACGCACGCGCATAGTGTCGCCCCCTTTCCTTAAAGAGGACCAAAAGGTGAAAGGGGACCCCGACCCTCGCCCAAATCCCCACCCACCCTGAATCCTCAAAAGAGATTTGATCTAAGGACCCCAAAAGAGGCCCTTTTCGGACTAAGGGTGTCGACCTACCCGCCCGTAACCCGGTGTCCTCAGGCACCCCTGAACTAGACGAAATGACGGCTTGGTACCCCTGTAGAGAAGCCCACTTGCTTCTCTCGACGGCGTCTCGCCGTCGGGTCCTTCACGACAGGTCTGACCTTGCTTTTCGGCGGTCCGAAGAACGCGACCATCTACTCTTTCTCCGTTGGACCCGTCCTCTCTCTACGAGACTTGTTCTCCCCTTTCTGGCGGATGGATAGCTGACCAACGAGACCCGCCGCCCTTGGGTCGTCGGCCCAGCCCCTGGGTGTCTTTATGATTGACGCGGGAGAAAGTTGAAACCACTTCCATGTGATCCTTCTTGTCGGTCCCCCTCGACAAAAGTCCGATAAAGTGTGTTCTCCGAAGGGACCACCGAGTCTACCATTTCTTTTACGGACATTACGCCCTCTGGGTCCAAGAGAGGGGTCCAGCCCTTCTAGGGGACCTCTTCCTTTACCGTTGGGTGATGTTATAAGAACGGACCTCTCAAGGTACCTGTCTTCTCGGACCACCCGACATATCAGGTACTCTCAGCCTGTGCTGACTCGTTGATTATGAAAGTGAAAGTGTTTTCATCTGCTTCTTCTTTTTTTCTTTGTTGAGGTAAGACATCTATGTTCTTGTACTGAAAAACCAGTCTTACATAACACCGGTACCATCTTTAAACTAACAGACTCTTCTTATAGATACTTTACATCCGTTTATTTGGTCTTTTAAAAGACTTAACGTCAAGAGTTACTATTAAGTTGAAACGCAGGGTCAAGTACGTACGGGTCTAGAGTTCCGACAGTGCGAATTCTCACGGCTTAACCTGGAACCCTCAGGAAGTAATACCGACGTATTCGGAGCCACATATATAGAAAATTTACCATTACTTTCATGGACGGAATGGAATACCCCGAAGGGAACACCGAGTCGACCATTTCTTAGGCGGACGTTACGTCCTCTGGACCCAAACTAGGGACCCAACCCTTCTAAGGGACCTCTTCCTTTTCCTATGGGTTAGCCCATAAGACCGGACCTCTTAAGGTACCTGATGGCGGGTGCCCCAGTGTTTCTCAGTCTGTCCTGACTCGCTGAAAGTGAAAGTGGTAGATGAAAACTCCAATAAACCTCCTAGTTTATTCTGTTACAAGTCATATCTCTTTAAAAGAGTTTGGATGTTCAACACGACGTAATTCCTCAGTTTTCTAAACTTTTCAAGTCTCTATCGTTATTCATTTTCCAAAGGTCTAGTGGACAGACCTTTATATGAAATTCGTTAATCCATTATCAGTGACTGAGGGCCTCTGCTGGAATTCATTGTTTAATATAATAATCACGGTGTATACTCTTTATTAGAACAGACTGGGATCACAAGGTCCCATAACGTTTTCACCAGACAATCGGTCTTGGATCGTTAAAACAACGAGAACCGGGATATGGAAACTCGAATGTCCAAAGGACTTCCTACTTTAGACGTCATGTCCCAGTGGTTTCAAGGAAAATCACAAGAATAAGGTCTCTCTCCCACACCATCTAAGAGTCCTTTAGTAAGTAGTCACAGTTCGGGAGACTAATTTGTTAGTTTGATATATGTTTATGTTTAATACTTTTATTAAACAATCCAATGTAACCGGAGTGTCAACCTTCTATGAGTAGGAGTCACCTGTCATCATGATTAACAGTACCTAACTTATATATATGTGTGTAAATATACAATGTATCCTTATACACACACACACACTCCGTTTAAGGTCTTGGGACAGGGAGCAAATTAGGTGTGTCAAAAATTTTACACAGACAGAACCAAAATGACCAAGAGATAAGTTTCCTTTGGTCCTGGTGACTTTATGAGTTCATGGACGATATTTTTAATAAGTCACCTTCCATTTCTTTAACACCAGGATTTTATACTTTTCTTGTATCAGTCGTAAAGGACACGATAAAGAATACGAAACAGAAGTTCTTTAAACATAAAGGAGACATGAACATAATCCTGTAATGAAAGTGGTAGAATGAGAGTCATCTAAAGTCAATTGTATAACACCCCCATTTTACTACTTTTCTTTTTTTTTTCCTTCAACAGGACCTCATTGGAAAGAGAGATGGTCAGAAGGAAAGAGGGTTAAACGTCAACAGGACCTCATTGGAAAGAGACGGTCAAAAGGAAAGAGGGTCTCACGTTAAGGTCTACAAATTCTATATAAAGTTCATTACCTTTGTCCGTAGAGAAAGGGAATGATCGACATACTGGAACAAAATTAGAAACTCGAAGTTTAAGAAGTAGATATTTTAGAACCACGATTTTGTATCGTATGACAGATGTTTCTAACATATGGACAAATTCAAAGACCGTAAAGTACCCATAAGTTTTGTAATTAAGAGGAAAAGACGGGTTTATACATTTATAGGAGGTATAACGACCAATATATCGGTTATTCTGAAAAGGAAGGTTAATTTCGTCTTAAAGGGCTTGGGGGAAGAAACGTTATCTATACAGAAGATCTTCTTTTCTTAAGGTGTCAACTCATGTAACCCCCTTCACGTTATAAACGTAGAGTAGGAGAGGATCTCTAAGTATGCATTTTTTTGGAGACTCTTTGGACGAATTGACACAAACAGTTATAAAGTGATTCAATAACTGGTGCCTTTTGTGAGTAGGAAAATGAAAGGGGTACTTTATCACTACTTGTACGGTGTCCTGTTACCTATCTCAAACTTCGTATGACTCATTTATTTGAACCTCAAGGTCTTGAGAACACCTGATGGTGGTCTGAATCAGTTTAGTTCTTCAGGTCCCCGTCCCTATGGGTTGTAGTTACCCGATGTAAAGTAAATAGTACAGTGGAATACATGACGAAATATCGACGTTAGTTATACGAGCAGAAGAGGAATTTGAACGTCAAATGAAGGGGAAAGAATGACTCCTTCCCCTTCTTTAACCTATCGGTGTCCTCGTAGGTAAAATAAAGACAGCGGGTGTCTTTATTTGACACTACGAAAGGGAAGTTAATGTCTAATTACTGTGAGATAACTTTCGATTTCCCGACACCAGACTATAAGTATGTTATGAAGATCGTTTAGTTGTTTATAAACAACGTGTAGTGAGACGATCCAGAACCCGACCTATGTTTCTTCATACATTACCAGTGATTGTAAATCATTTGTGAAATCCGGTCCGTGAGAATATTCACGAAATGGAGTGAATTAAGAGGATCACTGGGATATTTCCTACATGAGAATAATAAAATGGAATGTAAACTTCTTTGTCTACGTGTCTCTACAATTTGTTCATCGGAAACTACTGTGTCAACCGGTCATCACCTTGTCCCTAAACTTGTCTTCGTCAACTGAGACCGTCTTAAATATTAGAATTGACAATGTGACACGATGGTGATCACTGGGAGTACAGGAGTGTAGAATGTGTGAGTATACCCCATGAATAAACCAATAAATTGTAGAATAGAAAAACCATCCAAGAGGAAATTCGGATTCTCTAGTCCACCCTAGACGAGGTCAAAGAGATATAGAAACCAAAAGAGAAATCATTTAATTCATGTCCCGAAGGGTGCACCAAGTCACCATTTCTTAGGTGGACAGTTACGTCCTCTATGTCCAAGCTATGGACCCAGTCCTTCTAGTGGACTTCTTCCTTTCCCGTTAGGTGAGGTCCTAAGAACGGACCCTTGGCACCTCAAAGTGTTCTCATCCTGTGTCGAATCGCTGACTTGTTGTTGTTACTTTGATTCCATCATCATCCCATGACGATTATTATTCTCCCGTCACTGTAAATGGTCATGACTGATTCGAGAATTGAGTACTCGATTTTCAAAGTATAAATAATAAAGTAAATTATAAAGTTTACTTGACTTATATCCCTATGTGAATAATAATAGGGTGAAATGTCTAATTAATGTGTTTCCAATCCCTCCAATTTGTAGAATTGGTTTCAGTGTCCTGAGGTTCCCCGACCCGACTCAGTGTGTAGTCAGGTAAACTTCAGGTCATGTGACATGATAAAGGACATATGTAGTGTTCTTGAATTGTGTATAAACGTCTTAATTGTTTACATTATCTTTGACCACAAACTCACGACTTCCTTGTATTTTGAGTCTGTCACGAACTACTAACTTATTTAATCCCTTCTCAAGAAGTCCTCAATAAAAACTCGTGGACTTAGAGAGACACAGAATTTACAAGATCAGTAGAGAGAGACGGAATGACGGTCCATTCACGTATAAACTAAAATTTTAGTGGGTCACTTACTAAGAGAAAGAGAGACAGTATGTTTGTGTGTGTCCCCTAAGATGTTTTACTACGTACAATTTGTACTCGTTTCCAGTCCAGAAGTAATATCAATGAGATACCTCAGTTTACTTTTTACTTTTGTGATAAACCAAGATAACTATATACTAATTTTAACCGAACGTCCAATCACGTGTCTCGATACCGTAATCTCTTTCAGACGATGCGAGTTATCTTAGAATTCTTAGGATCATAAATAACTGTTTTTTAACTTTAGAATGTTGAACAAATCTTAAAATTTTAAAGAAATACAGTCAGTTCCGTCGTCTAAATCATCTTTTTAGCGAAGTGAGGTTTTCTTTTCTAAAGATTTAAGTAATAATAAATATAGTATACAAGTCTTTTACAAACGTAAATTTTTAATATGCCATTTAAATTGAATTTTGAAATTTCTATTTTCGAGTAAATTTTGTAACTCAAATTCTCAAAACGAGGACTACTTCATTATGAATAACCCAAGAGACGTATAAATACCAAGTCGTTGAAACTAAAATACGAATTTTAAACTATCAGTAGTTCTGTGTAAGAAAATCGTTCAACCGTAGTAACTCGGACACAGACACATAAGTAATTGAGGAAAAGAGTGTTCTCTTCTCTAAATACAACATACTTCCCACGACTGTAGTCCTTAGTACTATGATAGTAATAAAACAAATAGATGATACTTGTGATTGAGACATTTTATCTTTTTTTAAGACGAACGAAGAGGAAAAGAAAAAACTCCAAACTGTCCATCAGAACTTCTTTATATAAGGTAAAGATAAGAAGTAGGTGAGGAGGGTGGAGAAAACAGACGGTGGAGTGTATGTGAACGGTCTACGAATTTCCAAAGACTTTCGGAGAAAAAAAAAAAAAAAAGATAACGGTCCCTCCTTTTAATAAAAAAGACAATCCCAAAAGTACCATTACTATTGTATCCATGTTGATTGAATAGGGACCTATATCGTCTGTACACCGGACTCTTTTCCAAATTAGATAAACTTGATATTGGAGATACATGTACACTCTTAAAGATTCCAAAGTAAAGAAATCTATATAAATTCTATATCAATATTTTATCCTCTCCGACTTTATACACCCCGAAACGGGGACACAAGGGTTTGTCTAAAAATAGACTTTTATAAAAGACTAATACACATTCAGTCACCAATGTAAATTCACTAATGGACCATTCAGTACTTCATTTATATTTCTGTAATGATAATGTCAAGGACTCATGGACGTCAGTTTACCTACAGACTACGAGAAATGAGTAAGGACGTACCTTATATGATAATTTATTTTTCTTAATTATACATTGACTAGAAGTTCCTATTAAAAATGTGAAACGTCTTAGAGACGAATTGAAACATAAACTTTTTGGTCAGGTAGAAAAGTTCTTAAATCGATAAGAAAGTTACTCCTGGATAGTGATGTTGTATCGTAAAATTTTTCGACGAAGTGTGTTGATTTAGGATATGCCTAAACAAAATAGTATTACTTTACCATTGAACCTCATGGGTTGACATCTTCAGACCCGTATGTTTTTTTTAGACTTTGTAAAATTATAATGAAAATGACACTAATACTTATTCCCTTTTCCTTTTTTCGATATACTTAAGTAAATATTACTATTATCGACGCAAAAAGACGGATCTTGTTATAAAATATTTTTACACTATTCTCTCTTTTTATGTTTTTAATTTTTACAAAATATAATGAGGGTCATAAGTATTAGTGTTAATAGTAAACGAATACGGAAAGATCAAAAAAAGGACACATATAGAAAATTTCTGATTTTAATCTGGTATAATTATATTAAAAAGTTTAAGTGTTGTATAACATTTGAAAAGAGGTACAGTAACTTATAAGAAGATATAGTAATTAAAATACCGAAGTCTGAAGAGGTAGTGTGACTACGTGGATCGAATAAATAAAATGTACAAAAAGAGAAAAACTCCCCCCTCTCAAAACTGGGGGATCTATAGAATGTAAGACAGAAGTGGGGTCGGAAGTGGGATGTATGGACGGGTAACGTGTGTTACGACTAATGTCTATGGAGAAGTGAGTGTAGTTACAAGTAACGGATTCCAATTTAAAGACCTTCATCTTACTACTCCGGTTTCCAATATATTTTAAAGTTGGAATAATAGCGTAGTGTTATACGGTCGGATTACTACGTTATACATTGTTAATTAGTCGTTACGAACCTTCACGGGTAAAAGGTGTCGAAATACCACCACCTTAGAGAAGTAATTTTTAAAGAAAGATTTAAACTAATTACTTATTGATTAATTAACTTACACATACTAACTATTTATTACTCCGATTTATAAAATATTTACAGAATAGATTAATATAAAGAATAAAACGTTCAATTAATGTAAAAACCCATGTAGAGACCATCGTAAGAATCAAAAGATAAAAAAGAAAAACTAAACTTTCGTAAGATTAAATATATATATACTATAAAAGAGGTCAAATAGAAAGTAACCTGAATAAGTTAAACGAAAATTTAAAAAAGAAACAAAAGACTACTTTGACTTATATAAAATTTTATAAAGATTGAAAGCTATAAAGAAGAAAACATATAAAGAATGTATATAGAAAACTAATTAAAAGATAAACCGATATGACGAAAAAATATAACTAACCATTCTGAAGAATGCCCGGAAGGGTCCACCGTGATTACCATTTCTTGGACGGACGGCTTCGTCCTCTGCATTCTCTGTACCTAAGTTGGGGACCCAGTCCTTCTAAGGGGACCTCCTCCTTTACTGATTGGTGAGGTCATAAGAACGGTCCTGTTCGGGGTACCTGTCTCCTCGGACCACCCGATGTCAATACTAACTTCGTTGAATAGTGTGTGTACACCATTCTTAATACATGTGAATCAATATATAAGAACGTTATTTCTTCTAAAATCAAAAGGAGATCAGTATAGATAGTTTGTAAGGGAAGTTACTGTACTACTCTTTCAGAAAAGTGTTTAACTTTAATATCAACGATACATATATGTGTAAAAATAACTACATATAACGATTGAAAATCCAAAAATACAGTGAACCTTGAATAAAACACATTCCTCATTTAGTCCCTAAAATGATTGGTAAAGGTCACCGATTAATAAGGTTATAGCAAATAGGTTCTTTGTTAAGAGTCCGTACGAGGTTAGGTAATTGGACGGTTGACAATGACAAGTGGTAGTGAGAGATCCAGGAGAGAATGGAAGAATGGATAAAATATAAGGTATCAGGTAACCACAGTAATTAAGGAAACTTAAGAGTAAAGAGGAACGAGGAAAAAAAAAAAAATTTCCACATGAAGGGTACCTTTTATCGATGAAAGTCAATTTATATCAAAACAAGAACACCATCTCGTCGACTTTAACTCCTCTTTTTGTGTTGCTGACCAGAGTAAAATATGGAGTTCCCCAAACATTAGGATTATATCAATGGTTCAATATATCATAGGGTGAACCGTTCTATTTTGAAATTGTGGAAGTAAAAATAAAAAAATGAATTTTTTTATTAATACATAAACCGAGACGACCCAGAATCAACAAAATCGGTGACCTGGCAGTCCCTTCGGGGACTCGAAGTAGGAATAAAGTGTTCTTTACCTGTATTTAGTCTTCTCTTGAACCGTGGTGAGTGAGACAGCTAAACGGACGTCGGTATGGGTGTAGAAGACGGGGATGAAGAAAATATCACACTTAAAGGGTTGGAAGAGTGGTCAAATGACCTAGAGAAGGAGAGAGTTGAAGAATTCCCAAAACGAAGACCTTAGTAGTCAAAAGGGGAGAGTTGACTAAACAAGGGTAGTCGAACATTCATACGACATTATCGAGGGTAGAATTTTGAAAGGGAACTGGAGTATTTGGGGTATCAAAAACGAGGTAAAGAGACGAGGGGAGATATCGTCTTTTCGGGTAGATATATACAATAAGGGTTAAGAGAAGGTTCGGAGGAAAAAGAATGTCAACGTTTACTTTATAATATAGTATCTTGTAACCTATTATGTATACGTCAATTCCGACACTTAGTATTATTGTGAATCGAAATGGATATACAAGGAAGAGAATGGGAGGACGGAAGAGTGGTTGGTAGTCAAGTCAAGTCAAATCAGTCAGTCAATGCAGACTGAGAAACACTGGGGTACCTGACGTCGTGCACTCCGAAGGGACAGGTAGTGGTCAAATGAGTTTGAGTACAGGTAACTCAGCCACTACGGTAGGTTGGTAGTGTAGGAAACAACAACAGGGAAAGAGGAGGACGGAAGTTAGAAAAGGTCGTAGTCCCAGAAAAGTTTACTCAGTCAAGAAACGTAGTCCACCCGTTTCATAACCTCAAAGTCGAAGTCGTAGTCAGGAAGGCTACTTATAATTCCTGACTAGAGGAAATCCTACCTGACGAACCTAGAAGGACGTCAGGTTCTCTGAGAGTTCTGAAGAGGTTGTGGTGTCAAGTTTTCGTAGTTAAGAAGTCACAGTCGAAAGAAATATCAGGTTGAGAGTGTAGGTATGTACTGATGACCTTTTTGGTGTCGAAACTGATCTGTCTGGAACAACCGTTTCATTACAGAGACGAAAAATTGTACAACAGATCCAACCAGTGTTGAAAAGAAGGTTCCTCGTTCGCAGAAAATTAAAGTAGACGTTACTAAAACCTCGGGGGGTTTTATTTTAGACAAAGGTAACAAAGGGGTAGATAAACGGTACTTCACTACTCTGGTCTACGGTACTAGAATCAAAAGACTTACAACTCGAAATTCGGTTGAAAAAGTGCGAGGAGAAAGTGAAAGTAGTTCTCCGAGAAATGAAGAAGTGAAAGACGGTATTCCCACTGCAGTAGACGTATAGACTCCGATAACTATAAAGAGGGTCTTTAGAACTAAGGACGAACACGAAGTAGGTCAGGCCGTAAAGAGTCCTACATGAGACGTATATTCAATTTATTCTCCTCACTGTTATATGTAATATAAAAAAACAAGAAAGTAAACCATTTTTGTTTACCAACATAATATCAATACACACAAACACACACACACATATGTGTATATAATACCCGAATCTCTCTCACAAGGGATCATTATATAATAGATTAAAACGAGTGAAAAATCGATAGATCACTACTATATAATATATATTTGGATATATTGAACGAAAAACAGTGAGGTTCAATTTTTATGATTTTAAGTAGGTACAACAATGCATCTGATGTCAAGTAAATAAGGTTGATATCATATGACAAGTAAGATATTTATACGATACTAAGTAAAAGGACAGTTACTTGTCAACCTTATGAAATTTAAAAAACAAGAATATTTATTACGTCGATACCTGTAAGAACAAATAAAGAGAACCGTGTGTACACGTTCACTATAAATCCCTTGTATAGATACTCATCTTGACGGTCCAGTCTCGTATACACTTATAGGTTTAACAGAAGGTTTCGTCAAGAAAGCAGTCGTCATCAAGTCAAGGGTAATAAAGCATAAGAACGGTAGTGTACAATAATAGTCTAAATTAAAAGTAGTGAGATCTCATTCACCAGACAGGGACACCGGAATTAATCGTATAATAACCAATGATTCTTACACCTTGTATAAAAGTATACAGATAAACGGTAATAATAAAAAGAAAACAAACACACATTACAAAGAAAAATATCCAACGGGTCAAAAGATGAACAAGAAACAGAAAAAAAAATTTACTAAATATGTTAAGAAGTATATAAACCTACGATTAGGTGTCATATAGAAAAACAAATCAAGCTCCAATCAGAAAGGGAAGATGACCACGATAGAAAAGTATTTATCGTCAAGAATTAAAATGACATGGACTCAAAGGATCAAAAAAGTAAATACTAATCGGATTCGTTATAGAAAGTACAAAACGGATTCTTTAATAAAGGTTATAGTTTTGAAATATCTATAAAATTATAAAATAAGAATATTTTCTAAATTTTAAGACAAATGTGTAAATTCAGAAATCGGGTGAACTTTTACTAAGAGTAACTACCAACCTCCCTTCCTAGATAACGGTAACAAATCAAGTATATCTACTCACTAAATCTTCCTAAACATTCCCTTTTTTGGAAGAGGAAAGGGACAAATAGACGTTACTGGTTTGAGACAGTATTTAGTGTAAAAGGACATATACATTTAAAAACTCTAACAGATAAGGATAAGGTTTGGGTGCGACAGAATAATAATGTACAAATGAAGTTCAGAACTACAGATAAACCTGTTAACCGGGAGAAAAAGGAAAAGGAGGAGGGAGAAAGGGAGGGGAAGGGGCTCAGTCTATCAAATACGATTGTCACAACGAATACCACCCTTGGAGGCCGGTGTCACGTAGTCAAAACGGAGACCTCCACGACCTCTGACCTCTGACTCTTTGATTCCAGGTAGCACACCCGTGAAGTACAGATGTGCAGACTGAGAGGATAAGACGCCGAGAGGATAAGATATCGGAGGGATCAACCGTCATGAAACAACAGTGTGCAACAGTGACCCTCTATCTCATGATAGACATACTGAGGTGACCCCCCACTCCTATTTACCTTAGAGTACGAACAAGAGAGGACTTGGGACGGGAGACACAGAAAGAAGAAAGGATTAAAAATAGACATAATAAACGACATTACTTGATTTGCACTCATATTCTCGATAACACTCAAGACACTCAAGAAGGCCTCTTAGCAACTTAGTGAAGGAGGTCCAAGTTACCTAAATCTCATTTTGTGTCTTTAGAGATAAATATTGTTCATGCATCCCCCAGACACCCAACACGAAACTTTTTGTGACTTTATAGGGTGTTATAGATGACGGTGTTCTTGAGTAGGACGAAACTTTCACTTTCACGTTCAACGAGTTAGCACAGACTGAGACACTGAGGTACTTGATACGTCAGGAACCTTAAGAGGTCCGGTCTTATGACCTCACCCATCGGAAAGGTAAGAGGTCCCCTAGAAGGGTTGGGTCCCTAACTTGGGTCCAGAGGACGTAACGTCCGTCTAAGAAATGGCGTTATCAATGGTAATTTTATATAGTGTAAGGTACTGACGTATAGGGTTTCACAGAAGGGGAGATGGAGACCGGTGTGCCCCAAGACCCATCTTCACGAACTTAACTGAGTCCTTCCCTGATATATATACAGTGTCTCTCTCTCTTCTCTCTTGGACCCTTCCATCACGTCACGTGAGACCAATATTAAGGTGGATGATTTGTATACGGGACTTTCCTCCTTTTGTACTCAGATAAGAAAAGAGTCAAACCAAGTCAAGGGTAATAGAGAGTAGAACTTTACGACACACACTAGGTCATATAGCAAGTAAGGTTGTTGTTATAGGAGACAGTTTTCGGTCGGTACAAAAGATCGAAGACTACGATACCTTCTGTGACTAACACAAACTGAGTCTCTCTCCATTGTACAAGTACGGGTACTTCGGAATGAACCTCTTAAAAGTTCCCAGTAAACTTGACATGGTCAAAAAACGAAAAAACGACTGAAATCCTGAAGTGGACCATAGTATTGTTTGAAGGGACTTGACTGTCCACCAGTCCTAAGAATTGTCAGAGACTTTTACGATTACCCCACAAATATACAAAAGACACATCTCGTTTTCGAAACTTTAATTAGTAATCGATTATTTAATTGTTTAAAGATCAATCCATCTTTAATTGTCTCCCCGGTACCGACTTGGAAAGACACATATAAATGGTTACCCAACACGACAAACCAAATTACTCTACTGGTGTCGTAACAAGAAAGTTTAATTGAAGTAGACAGAATCTCTAATACCTTTACAAAGGTTCCAAGAACGTTTATGAGCTAGAGAAAGGGAACTAAAGGTCTTAACGGTACAAAAAAACACATAGGTACACACATAAAATTACCCTTAAATGTTTATTTGTATAACCCATGATAATCGTTTTAGTAAAGATTTTATCCTTCAAAGAACTTTGTGAAAATTGTGACATAATTTACAGAGGTAACCTTCTCATAAAAGAAAATTATATGTAAGTTTATTCTTCTAATATGGTACAATACTGTTTATAAAAAAAGATCAAATTACGACTAATAAAGAAATAACAAAACTACGACTTTTATTGATGGGTAAAAGTTGTCGTAGGAACAAAGGATGTTAAAGTCACGAATAGGTTTAAGAGTCGAAAAAAACACCCAGGATTTATATCATAATAAATTCGTTTATCTATCGACTACGGAAAACCACTACTACAATTTTGAGTCTTGAAGTACAGAGTATTCTTTGATTAGAACCCTTCTACATGGTAAATCTTATTAAGGCAATCATAAAACCTCGAATCTCAAAGACAGAATGGTACGAAAGACAGAAATTCTTTAACAGTGTGACGGAGGGGGTTATTCTGAGACATACACGTAAATGATTAACTTTGGTAAGCTTTTCAACATAACAGTTTCGTCTCATGACATCTTTCCGTCGTAATTTAATTAAGAACAGAAAGGACTATTGACAGAAGTATCGTTGAATTAAATGAAAATTACAAGATAGAAAAATTTCATTCCATAATAATTATAAACTACTTTTCATTCAAAGAAGAAATTCCTCTTATAACAGTTTACAAAGGAGATGAAAGGGGACTCTTTGTCTTTTATATATATGTACCTTACTTTTCTTATAACGGATTTCTGTAACAAAGACCAAAAGTTACTTTACACGATCGTAAAGGTTTGTAAAACCTTTTTTTTTACGAAAAACAACAAAAGGACTTTCTTTTACTTACTACTTTAAACTCTTATTATTACTGTCGTCCTTCTAACAGGACGAACACTCACTTGAAAAGAAGTTGAACGAAAGACAAAATATCGATCATTATATTAACCCCGGTTTACCCACTTTACTCAGGGTATATAGTAGGAGGATATTTTTTACGTCTATGTCATTTAAATCATCGAGTAAATTAAAAGGAACAATAATTGTCCTTTTATTATATAACCTTACTTGATAGTATTTATGTCTAATTGTTCTGTCAGTTCAACCACTCTATTGTGTCAACTTTTGAAAGTAAATGGTCTGACTGTCTTTTGACTCTTTTGTCAATTCATTTACGAAAGTGGTACGACTCCCTTTCATAAACAGTTAGACTTTGACTGTACTTTGTTACTGGAATCCTCGTGTAATTTATGTAAGAGTTTATATATTTGAAAATCTCTCAAAGATGGGTGTAAGGGAGGGATCTTTTGATAATTTCCTCCCCAGGGGTTGGAGACTCTAAATTACGGACTACCAGACTCCACCCCGACTATATCATTATTATCTTTTTTATGTTATTTACATTACACGAACTTAGTAGAGCTTTGGTGAGGGGTGGGAGTCAAGTACCTTTTTAAAAGAAGGTGATTTGGTCAGGGACCACGGTTTTTCCAACCCCTGACGACACAATGTCCTATATAAAGTCTTCCTTCTCTTCAAAAGAGAGTTCTCGTGTGTCATTTGCATAATTTGTTCAGTCACTTATTAAATTTACCAATAACAAACATTTTATTACAGTCTGTCCAAATACACAAATTATTTTTTCCATTTTATTATAAAACTTTTTGTTTTTATTTGTATTCCCATCCCAGAATTTACCCAAACTACCTGACCCCAAATTAGCATTAATAGTCCCCTGTCTTTATGTCCTATTTAAATCTACAAGCGGTAAACGTCTTAAGATTTTATCAGGGGGTTTACGGGGAGGAATTAGGGACCTTCGACACTTACACGACCTAATAGTGAGTTTCCTCTATGTTTATTTTAATGACTTATGGGTCCTTTATAATAATATTATATATAATAATGATTCTATAAGTGTAAACTTATATTTATAATTTTATTTATAAATTACGATGTATAATAGAAATTTATAAATAAATCGAAACATATAAAGACGTATAAAAAGATATTTAATATATAAAATTTAAAAGTATATATTCTATAAGATACATATAAAGTATATAATATATATATTACATGTATAGAACTAAGGTCGAACACAAAGAAGGTCAGGTCGCAAAGATTACTACATGAGACGTATCTTCAATTTATTCGTCCCACTGTTATATGTCGGAACTGTATGAGGAAAAGAATAAACTTTGGTCAGAAACAGGGTACAGGTCAAGATTGACAACGAAGGACTGGACGTATGTCTAAAGAGTTCTCCGTCCAGTCCACCAGACCATAAGGGTAGAGAAAGTCTTAAAAGGTGTCAAAGAACACTACGTGTGTTTCCGAAACCGTATCAGTTATTTCGTCTTTATCTACAAAAAGACCTTGAGAGAACGAAAAAGGTACTAGGTCGTCTACAACCGTTAAACTAGAGACCAAGGAGACGGAAAAGATTTTGGTCGAACTTGTAGTCCTTCAAGTGTCAAGTGTATAACGATTTCGGACCGAACCTCTTAAAACTCGTAATGAAATGATCATACACTTTACTCACGTTAACACGCCATCAAACTCGTAAGAAACCGTAACGGAAAGAAACCCTAACCTTACTTTTGACTGGAAAAGGTCAGGACACCGGTGACGACTCAAAAGGTTTAAACGACCGTATAACTCACGTCGTGAAAGTGTCGTAGTAGAAAGTCCTAAACTTTATCGAGTAGTGAAGTACCCTTTATCTACCTCTTTGTCACCTTTGTCACAGTCTGAAAAAAACCCCCCGAGGTTTTAGTGACGTCTACCACTGACGTCGGTACTTTAATTTTCTGCGAATTAGGAACCTTCTCTTCAATACTGGTTGGATCTATCGTATAAGTTTTCGTCTCTGTAATGAAACGGCTGATTCCTGGCAGATCAGTTCCGATACCAAAAAGGTAACCAGTACATACCTACACTCACAACCTGACACTTCTTCCGATTCGCGGCTTCTTAACTACGAAAACTTGACACCACAACCTCTTCTGAGAACGCTCAGGGAACCTGACGTTCCTCTCGGTTGGTCAGGTAAGACTTCCTCTAGTCGGGACCCTAAAGAAACCTTCCTTACTACGATTTCGACGTTGAGGTCATGAAACCGGTGGAGTACGCTTCTCAACTGAGTAACCTTTTCTGACTACGACCCTCCCTAACCCCCGTCCTCCTCTTCCCCTGCTGTCTCCTACTCTACCGACCTACCGTAGTGACTGAACTACCTGTACTCAGACTCACTTGAGGCCCTCTACCACTACCTGTCCCTCCGGACCGTACGACGTTAAGTACCCCAGTGTTTTTCAGTCTGTACTGACTCGCTGACTTGACTTGACTTGACTTACATGTATAGATTTCTTTATAAGTTTCTTATTGAGTACCGTAATTTATATATGAAATTATTTGTTTCTCTTATTTTTAGTAATTTCATTTGGAATTCATGGTCTTCAATATTCTTTTACATTTACATTTCTCTCATCTTTATTCTTGAACTATTTTTTACCTTTCGTTATTTAATCTTTTGTCTTTTATTACCATTTTATTAATTTAGTTTCTCATCGAAAACTCCCCCTCTAATTTTTTTTCTGTGTGAAACTGATTGAATCATTCTATTTCTTCCCTCTTACGTTTATTCTTCGTATTCTTTTACATTACGATAAGAAACGACGACGACGACGACGACGATTCAGCGAAGTCAGCACAGGCTGAGACACGCTGGGGTATCTGTCATCGGGTGGTCCGAGGGGGTAGGGACCCTAAGAGGTCCGTTCTTGTGACCTCACCCAACGATAAGAAATCCTTTGTTTTTCTAGTATCTTTTGATGAAGAAAACTAAAGAATTCATAAATCAAAAAGTCGGGACACATTTATAAACTTTTGGTCTTATTTAAACTACGATAATTCCCAATATATTAAATGGTTTTAACTAAGGTCTTCTCTCTCGTTTATTTTCTTGTGGTCAATGTTATCTTATTTATGTCAATAATTTCTCGGTGAGGGGAATATCGTCCTCCGAGTCTCTAAAGTGTTTCCCTAACATATAATTATAAATTTCTGTAAATAGGTTACCACAAACCCGAAGGGACCTTCGAGTCACCATTTCTTTGGCGGACATTACGACCTCTGACGGACGTCACATCCTCTGAGTCTAAGGTAGAGACCCAGTCCTTCTAGGGGACCTCCTCCTTTACTGTTAAGAGGAGGTTATAAGAATAAACCTTTTAGGGTACCTGTCTCTCCAGACCTCCCGATGTCAGGTGACCCAGAATGCTCAGTCTGTACTGAATCGTTGATTTGGAGGTGACTGGTGGTAGGTTACGACAAATCTCATCTTTTTTCAAAATTTTATCTTTTTTTCGTCCTTTTCAAGATGTAAGAAAATATGTAATTCTTTATAAACCTATGGTTTTGGGTGTTCTATGGAACACACGTTCAAATATACGTGTGTGTACGTGTATGTGACTCGATCTAAAAAAAAGTTTAGTGTTTATTCATAAACTAAAACAGTTTACCAAAGAAACGTAGATCATTTTGTTAGTAAAAAAAAGGAAAAAACAATTATACCCCTCAATATAACTAATAGAAAATTTAAAATTTACCCGTAACGATAGGGTACCTATTTTAGAACTCCAATACTATATAAAAGAAAATTTTTATAATAACCTAAACTAAACGATATAAATTTCTTTAACACGTAGATACAAGAAATCTCTATAACCAGGTATCGTTCCAAAGAAAAAAAAAAACTTCATATAAACCCGATTGTTATAAGACCTAAACTATAATTCCATAATGACACAAGTATCTAACTTAATCCTTTACGAGGAAAGAACAGTTAAAAGACTTTATCATATTTCAACTGTAATAAAAAGGGGGTTTATAAACCATCTTATTCTCTTCGGTAGACTAGGACCTCAAAAATACATAACAACCTAATCTAAACGACTATAAAAATCTTTAACACGTAGATACAGATATCACTTGAAAAAACAACTTCATATAATCATATCGTTATAATATAATCAAAGTCTACATATTGTGTCACTAAGTCATAAAAATATGTAACGGTTTATTAGTGGTGATACTCAGATCAATAACAGACAATGATATGTTTCAATAATGTCTTAATAACTGACATAAAGGGTACTATATGTAGTAATACTGAAGACATAAAGTAATGACCCTCAAATATGGAGAATTGAGGGAACGGGATAAAACAGGTAGGAGGTTGAATTGAGGGGAGACTGTGGATAATAAGAGAAATAGAGATTCAGATGAAGACAAAACAATATAACAAGAACACACACACACACGAAAAAATCTAGGGTACACATTCATTTTAATATGTCATAAACAGAAAAAAATTAAATAAAAAAATTAACTTCCTATTAACGAAATGTCTTGAAAAACAAAAGACAGTTTAGAGTTGTATTTAGTCGGTATCCATATGTATGTAGGGGAGGGAAAACTTGGAGAGAGGGTAGAGGGAGGGGTAGGATGGGGAGATCCAACTATGTCTCGGGAACAAACTCAAAGGACTCGGTACGACGTTTAAGGGCAACCGATAGATAAATTGTATACTATTACATTCAAAGGTACAATGAGAAAGGTATGTAGAGTGGGAGAGGAGGGGAGAGGGGTACAGGTATTCAGATAAGAGATACAGACAAAGAGGTAACGACGGGACATTTATTTAAGAAGTCATGGTAAAAAGATCTAAGACATATACACGTAATCTTATACTATAAATAGAAAGAGAAAGACTGAGGTGAGACATATTATCTAAGATCCAAGTCGGTGGAGTAGTCTTGACTGAGTTTACGTAAGGAAAATACCGACTCATTATAAGGTAACACATATACATGGTGATGAAGAAATAGGTAAGTAGACAGTTACCTGTAGATCTAACGAAGGTATAACATCGATAACATTAATCACGAAGTCACTTTTTACCCTATGTACACAGAAAAAGTTAAAACCAAAGGAGTCCCATATACGTGTCCTCAGACTAATGACGAAGGGACCGTCGAGTCTACCATTTCGTAGACGGATGTTACGACCTCTGGGTCCAAGTTAGGGACCCAACCCTTCTAGGGGACCTCTTCCTTTACCGTTGGGTGAGGTCATGAGAACGGACCTTTTAGGGTACCTGACTCCTCGGACGATGTCAGGTACCCCAGCGTCTCTCAGCCTGTGTTGATTCGCTGAAGTGAAGTGAATACCATCAAAATAAGGATCAGAAAATTCCTTAGGTGTATGGTAGAAGGTATCACCGACATAGTTAAGTGTAAGGATGGTTGTCACGTTCTGTAAGGGGAAAGAGGTGTGGGAGAGGTCGTAAATAACAAACATGCGAAAAACTACTATCGGAAAGACTGACCACACTCCACTATAGAGTAACACCAAAACTAAACGAAAAGAGATTATTACTCGCTACAACTTGTAAAAAAGTACACAAACAATCGGTAGATATACAGAAGAAACCTCTTTACAGACAAATCCATAAAAGGGGCGAAAAACTGACCCAACAAACAAAAAGACTATAACTCAATATACTCGATGAACATATAAAACCTTTAATTAGGAAACAGACAACAAAGTAAATCATAATAAAAGAGGGTAAGACTCCCAACAGAAAAGCGGAACGAATATCAAAGGGAACGACACTTTTCGAAAATTTAAATTAGTCCAGGGTGAACAAATGAAAACAAAAATAAAGGTAATGAGAGTCTCCACCTAGTATCTCCCAGAACGAAACCAAACAGTAGCTTACAAGACGGATACAAAAGGAGATTCTCAAAATATCAAAGACCCGAATGTAAATCCAGAAATTAGGTAAAACTCAAATAGAAATACATGCTACAATCCTTCACAAAATTAAAGTAAGAAAATGTATATCGACAGGTCAAAAGGGTCGTGGTAAATAACTTCTCCGACAGAAACAGGGTACCATATAAGAACGGAGGAAACAGTTTTTATTCCATGTATCCTCGTAGTCAAATAAGGACCCGAAAAATAGAACAAGGTAACAGATGTAAAGACAAAAACACGGTTATGGTATGACAGAACTACTGATATCGAAACATCATATTAGACTTCAGTCCTTCCAACTGAGGAGGCCGAGGTAAGAAGAAAGAGTTCTGACGAAACCGAAAACACAAAACCCCAGAAAAAACAAAGGTATACTTAACACTTTAAAAAATTAGATCAAGACACTTTTTATGTAACCATTAAACTATCTCTAGTGTAACTTAGATATTTAACGTAAACCATCATATCGGTAAAAGTGTTATAACTAAAAAAGATTGGTTCTTGTACCTTATAGAGAGGTATACAAACAGTAGAAACTAAAGAAAGTAGTCACGGAATATTAAAAGACACATGTCAAAAAAAACAGAGGATCCATTCAAATAAGGATCTATAAATTAAGAAAAACAACGTCACCACATATCCTAACTAAGGAATTAAAGAGAAAGACTAAAAAGTAACAATCATATATCTTTGCGTTCACTAAAGACCCATAACTAAAACATAGGACGTTGAAACGATTTAAGTAACTAATCGAGATCATTAAAAGACTATGATAGAAATCCGAAAAGATACATGTCATAGTACAGTAGACGTTTGTCACTCTCGAAATGAAGAAGAGGTTAGGCCTAAGAAAAATAATAAAAAAATAAGAGATTAACGACATCGATCCTGAAAGTCTTGATACAACTTATTATCACCACTTTTACCTGTGGGAAAAGAATAAGGACTAGAATCCCCCTTACGAAAGTCAAAAAGTGGTAACTCTTATTACAAACGACAACCAAATAGTATATACCGGAAATGATACAACTCCGTCCAAGGAAGATACGGGTAAAAAACTTCTCAAAATTAGTATTTGCCAACGACTTAAAACAGTTTCCGAGAAGACGTAGATAACTCTACTAGTATACCAAAAATAGGAAGTTAAACAATTATACCACATAGTGTAACTAACTAAACGTATATAACTTCTTAGAACGTAAGGACCTTATTAGGGTTGAACTAGCACCATATACTCGAAAAACTACACGACGACTTAAGACAAACGATTTTAAAACAACTCCTAAAAACGAAGATACAAGTAGTCACTATAACCGGACATCAAAAGAAAAAAACACAACAGAAACAAAAACCATAGTCTTACTACCACCGGAACATCTTACACAAACCTTCACAAGGAAGGAGACGTTGAAAAACTTTCTCCAAATCTTCCTATCCGTAATCGAGAAGAGATTCACAAACTATCTTAAGAGGATACTCCGGTAGACCAGGACCCGAAAACAAAAAACCCTCTAAAAACTAACGTCGAAGTTAATGTCACGAACATTAACCCAACAAGTATTAAAGATAAAGAAGGACCAGGTCAGAACCTTCTAACATGAAAAGATTCTTAGACAGGTAAAGAAGGTCCAATAGGTAAAATAACGGTATACGACGACGACGACGACGATTCAGCGAAGTCAGCACAGG
The DNA here is from genome assembly GCA_006410555.1 of Capra ibex. NCBI lineage: Eukaryota > Metazoa > Chordata > Mammalia > Artiodactyla > Bovidae > Capra > Capra ibex. The sequence goes on along the minus strand of SJYO01018757.1, from coordinate 38,426,649 downwards.
CTGAGACACACTGGGGTATCTGTCGTCGGGTGGTCCGAGGGGGTAGGAACCCTAAGAGGTCGGTTCTTGTGACATCACCCAACGGTCAAGGGAGAGGTTACGTACTTTTACTCTTCACTTTCACTTCAGTGAGTCATCACAGGCTGGAAAGCGTTGGGGTACTTGACGTCGGATGCTCCTAGGAGGTAGGGACCCTAAAAAGGTCCGTTCTCATGACCTCACCCAACAGTAACGGAAGAGGAATAACGGTATATCAACGAGTATTATCAGAGAATATTAGGAAACATAAAGACGTAACAGACAACATTGGTGAGGAAAAAGTAAAGGTTAAAACAACTACACTAAGAAGAGAGAAAAAAAGAACTACTCAGACCGATTTCCGAACAGTTAAAACAAATAGAAGAGTTTCTTGGTCGAAAATCAAAATAAGTAGAAAGGATAACAAAGAAAGTAAAGAAAAAGTTAATAAAGATGATCCTATAAATACTAAAGAAAGAAAGATTAAAAACCCCGAATAACATGAAGAAAAAGGTCAACAAAATCCACATTTCAATCCAACAGATAAGTTACAAAGAATTCCATCCTAACATAACGATATCTGAAGTGAGAATCCTGACGAAAACGACGTAGGGTATCCAAAACTCAACAACACAAAAGTAACAGTAAAAAAAGATCTTTAAAAAAATAAAGGGAAAACTAAAGAAGTCATTGGACAGCCAATAAATCATTATGTAACGAATTAGAGGCACACAAACCCAAAGAATGTCAAAAAAGGAACATTAACTATAGATCAGAGTATCACACACCAACCTCTTCTACGCACTATACTAAAGTTAAAAGAATTTAAATGATTCCAACCTATACACTGGGTTCTATACCAGATAGGACCTCTTACAAGGTACACGTGAACTTCTCTTCCGTATAAGAAGATGTAAACCTACCTTACAGGACTTCTGTAGTTACGTTAGGTAGAGTGGATTACATAGTAAATTCTGAACACAAAGAAATAATTAAAAGATAAAACTACTAGACAGGTGACCACACTCACCTCACAATTTTAGAGGATGATAATAACACAATGACAGTTAAGGACGAAAATACAGACAATCACAAACAGAATACACAACTCCACGAGGATACAACGCAAGTAGTCAAGTCCAGTCAAGTTAAGTCAGTGAGTCAGGATAGACTGAGACGCTGGGGTACCTGACGTCATGCGGTCCGGAGGGACAGGTAGTGGTTGAGGGCCTCAAATGAGTTTGAGCACAGATAACTCAGTCACTACGGTAGATTGGTAGAGTAGGAGATAACAGGGGAAGAGAAGTACGGAAGTTAGAAAGGGTCGTAGTCCCAGAAAAGTCTAATCAATCGGGAAGGGTAGTCCACCCGTTTCATAACCTCAAAGTCGAAGTCGTAGTCAGGAAGGTTACTTATGAGTCCTAACTAGAGGAAATCCTACCTGACCAACCTAGAGGAACGACAGGTTTCCTGGGAGTTCTCAGAAGAGGTTGTGGTGTCAAGTTTTCGTAGTTAAGAAGTCACGAGTCGAAAGAAATATCAGGTTGTGAGTGTAGGTATGTACTGATGACCCTTTTGGTATCGAAACTGATCTGTCTCGAAACAACCGTTTCATTACAGAGACGAAAAATTGTACGACAGATCCAACTAGTATTGAAAAGAAGGTTTCTCGTTCGTAGAAAATAAAAATACCGACGTCAACGATAGACGTCAATAAAACCTCGGGGGTTTTATTTCAACCCAAGTATTTATAAATGTTAACAACACATAAGGAGAACCTAACTAGGGAACTAATAATACATCATAGGAAGGAATATTTAGAAATAGAGAACATTTAGAAGACATAAAATTCCAGATAAAATAGACTATACTCCTAACGATGAGGTCGAAAGAAAACGAATGGTAAACGTACCTTATATAAAAAGACAGGAGAGTGAAAGTCAGACATACACAGAAATCCATACTTCACCCAAAGAACATCTGTCATATATACCGAGAACAAAAACACGGGTAAGTCGGTCAGACACAGAAAACCAACCTCGTAAATTAGGTAAATGTAAATTTCATTAATAACTATATATACAAGGATAACGGTAAAAGAATAAACAAACCCCAACTAAAACATCTAAAAAAAAGAAGAGAACATAAAGAACTGACATATTAAGGGAAATTGTAAACAACATTATGTTCGACCAAATCACCATGACTTAAGAGAATTGAAAACGAAAAGATTTTTCGAAAAATAAAGAGGTAGTTAAAACTTACTCTAGGAATGACCCATGACACTAGAATCAACATCTAAAAAAGGGAAAGTCAAGAATTTATATACGACGATAAGGAAAGACCGGACGTCTCAAAGACGATTTTCTAGTCGACCATTAGTATACCCCAAAGGGAATATACAATGAACAACGAAGAAGGAACGACGAAAATCATAAGAAAGAAACACGAATCAGAAACAATCAAACTACTGATACACAGAACCGTACAAAGAGGAACCTAAATAGGGCACACCCTGAAAAATACGGAGAACCTTTGATAAAGGAAAAGGTATAACCCCTTTAAAAGTTGATATTAGAAAAGTTTTTAAAAGAGTATGGGAAAGAAAAAGAGAAGAAGAAAACCCCGGGTATATTAAGTTTACAACAACGTAATCTATAACAGGGTCTCCAAAGACTCTGATAGGAGTCAAGAAAAGTAAGAAAAATGAAATAAGACGAGGAGTCTTGAATAAAGGTGGTAAAATAGAAGGTCGAGTGACTAAGCAAGAAGACGAAGTCAATAAGACGATAACTATGGAAGAACTCATAAAAACCACTTCCGTGACCGTGGGGTGAGGTCATGAGAACGGACCTTTTAGGGTACCTGCCTCCTCGGACTATCCGACGTCAGGTACCCCAGCGACTCTCAACCTGTGTTGACTCGCTGAAGTGAAAGTGAAAAGTGAAAGTACGTAACCCCTTCCTTTACCGTTGGGTGAGGTCACAAGAACGGACCTCTTAGGGTCCCTGCCCCCTCGGACCACCCGACGGCAGATACCCCAACGTGTCTCAGTCTGTTCTGACTTCGTTGAATCGTTGTCGTCTCATAAAAATTGAAGTTATTAACACAACAAACAGAAACGTATAAATAAGAAATTAAGAAGATCCAGAGACAATTAACTAAGAACGTAAAAGAGGTAAAACAAAAGTTCCAAAAACTAGTAGAAACGATAGTAATAAGACTTAAGAAAAAGTCCATCAAACGGATAAAGGAGAAGTAAATAAACCTGAAGACACAAAAATCGAACAAGGAAGTAAACACATCATAAAGAGACGGAAAAGTATAAAAACAAAAATTGAATGACACAAACTCTAGAGGAAAAGGGTCCGAAGTTCCAACTTAAGAAAGAAGGAAAACCAAAGACGGGAGGATTCAACCCAGGTCACCAAACACATTCGAAGTATATCCCACTCTAAACACGACCCAAAAACAAACAAACGAATAAACAAAAAGGAGACTACCCGTTCGGACTCACTCCACCATTAGAACAGGCGACTACTAACCCAAACGTAAAAACAAAACAAACAACAAATCTACTCCACAGGACTCGTCCCACGATGACCACCAACCCACTACGGTCCAGAACATAAGGTCGCCAAAGGAAATACACTCAAGAGTGATAAACTATGGGGGATCCCAATCAAGAGACCATCAGATCTCAGAACCTCAGTAACGAGGGTGAGTTTTTACAAGTCCCGAACTAGAAACCGGTCTTTGTTTCTAAGGTGTCACCAAACAATACCGTAATTCACTCTAATTTAGTTTATAGGTTTTTGTTCTTTGGTTTCTATTTGGGGTCTGTTTACCGTCAATGTTTTAGTCCGTTTATTATTAATTTTATTACCTTATATTTGTATATGTATATGTGGGTACTAGATTCAGTTTTGTCAGGTTGTTTTTATTTCATGTTATCTAACTGGACCTTTTGTTTCCTTTGGTTTTTAATATAGATGGTCTTGTATTGATTGAATTTGTGTTTGACCTTTTGTTTTGATTTCGTTCCACGGTTGACCCTTTATTTCGTTACTTTTATTTTGATTGTTTATACAACTCTCCTTTCCTTTCTTTCTTTTCTTTCCTATATGTTTCAATTTATCTCCATCTACTTCTAAATATCTGTAATTTCTTATTGAAGTTCCCCTTTTCTTGTCATCCTTTCCGTTTACTTCTTTATTTACATCTTTTTTATATTACAAATTTTTTAATTTTAATACTTTTTCTCCCTTTTTTACCTTCTTTCCTTTTTCCTTTTTTTCCTTTTGAGGTGTCTTGACGTTTTCGGGTTGCATCTCCGTCTCCAAATATTGTTGTTATTTTCTACACTGACTCTTTTTTCTTTTTCTTTTTCTTTTTCGAGTCAATCGAAAGTATCACGACTATTTTAGTTGTTGGTGTTATCTTCTCCCCTTTTCCTTTTTTTCACTCTTTTTTAAGGTTTTCTTAGATGTCTTGTTCAGTTTTGTACTCTTATTATTTACAAAAAGAACTCAGTGACGACAGTCTCAGGAAAGGGAGTGCCCCTCAGTGTCAGGTGGAGTGAAGGGATCCTACGGGAGATTGTGACACGACTAGAGATCTGGATGACACCCCCGTCGAGTCTAAGTTTAGACCAGGGTGAAGAGATACAAGAACGGAGGTCACAGGTGTCGATAGTCTTGATCACGTAAAACACACACACACACACACCCTCGAGAGTTACTGAGAAATATATAAGGTACCTGTGTCTCAGACGGATCAACTAAAACACCTAAATTAGACGTCGAACATGTCGACTACCCTCCCAAAACCCAGAAGAAATCGGTGTGACGGGGACCCAAAGTTAACACCAAAGTAAAGGTGGAGAAGCACACCCAGCAGGTGACCTAAAACGAAGACTCCGACGGGACCTCCTGAACCCAACGGGGACAATCCCGGTCCATACTTCCACCACGTCTCAGAACCCAGTGTCCCCAAGACCGTCGTGTTCCATGTGCCCTCAACCGTCGATCCCGTCGTCCTTTATATCACAAGATTTTCCGATACCTTTGGTCATAACCGGTTATGTGAGGTCATAAGAACGGACCTCTTGGGGTGGAGGGACTGTCTCTTCGGACCGTCCGGTGTCAGATGTCCCAGTGTTCCTCAACCTGTGATGGCTTCGCTGGGATACACGTATCCGCGTTCTGAAAAAGACGGACACCGTCGAGACGGAGTCACTCTCAACTCGTACTTCCACCACGTCGACGAACCGAACACCCCGGGGACCACCACGGTTCACACATTCCTGTCCCTGACGGAGACGGCGTCCTCAATACTGGGATAGTCCCAGAAAAAAGCTCGGAGAACATCGACCGCTAGTCTTCCGGAGAAACCGGTCAGAAGGAGACATCGAGGCACGTAAGTCCGTGACTTCTTCCGAAGGAACGGACCCCAGGAAGAGACAACAAGTCGTACAGTCCGCGTATCTCCAAGGGGGACCAACCCCAGGATGAGACATCTAGCCGCACAGTCACGGAATTTCCCCGTGGGACCCACCCTAGGATGAGACATCAAGTCACACAGTCCGGAAACTGCCCGGTCGGAGAGATGACAGGTCGACCGTGACAAACGTACACCCCCCTCTCTCCGATCCCACTACCGAGGTGGGGGATGTGTACTGAGTCGTCATAGTGGAACGAAGGTGCCGACGGACCGAAAGGAGGTGTCCGTAAAGGGTGGTGTTAGGGGACAGAGTGAAGGGGAGTTAGGCAGGGAGGTATCAGTTGTCGTCGGGAAGGGGCCCCTGACGAGGTGTTAGGGATTTAAGGTGGAGGGTCGGCGATACGGAAGGTCCCCTAGACACAGGGACAGACCCCATACATACCGACGCCGTTCCTGACAGACTAAGAGTAAGGTAAATCCGACGGTGTCTAGTCGACAAAGTGAGAGTCGGAAGTCACAAAGAGGAGACTGAGTCTGTCAACGGGGTCACGCCCCTAGTCTGGGGACGAACTCAAGGGGTTGGACGGCTCCCGTCCAGGTCAGGATCATAGTGAGGACAAAAGGGGGATCAAAGAAATGGGATGGTGCAAAACGCACCCGAATATATAAGAAAAGGCTACCAGTCTATGAGGACAGGCGAGAATCGTCCACAAGACGTAAATGAAGACACAGACTTCCACACAAGGACTACATAGGTACCTCTCTCTCCATGAGGTGCAGGTGGAAGAGGAGACGGTAGAACAAGAGGGTTATAAACAGAAACTGTAAAGTAAATCGCATTAAGAAAGATTCAGACAACACCTGAAAATAAACCCCTTTATAAAATTTGACGTTTAAATCATAGAAATAATTCATATACAGATAAACAATAGATAAAGAAGAACCCATTCGAAACTATCAAACATAGAAATTTACTTAAAAAGGTAGATCAGAATTCAAAAACTAAATAACTGTATCTAACAAGTATTATAAGGGAACAACACAACAAGTCAGTGATTTAACACAGACTGAGAGACGGTGGTGTACCTGACATCGTACGGTCCGAGGAGGCAGGAGACGATAGAGGGTCTCGAACGAGTTTAAGTACAGGTAAGGTAGGCACCACGATGGATTGGTAGAGTAGGAGACGGTGTGGGAAGAGTAAGACGGAAGTCAAAAAGGGTCGTAGTCCCAGAAAAGGTCACTCAACCAAGAAACGTAGTCCACTGGTTTCACAACCTCGAAGGCGAAATCGTAGTCAGGAAGGTTACTTATAAGTCCCAACTAAAGGAAATCCTAACTGACCAAACTAGAGGAACTGTAGGTTTCTGAGAGTTCTCAGAAGAGGTCGTGGTGTCAAACTTTCATAGTTAAGAAACCACGAGTCTGAAGAAATAACTGGTTGAGTGTAGAAATGTACTGATGACCTTTTTGATATCGAAACTGATACACCTGGAAACAACCGTTTCACTAGGGAGACGAAAAATCATACGACATGTGACGGATCCAAACAGTATCGAAAAGAAGGTTCCTCGTTCACAGAAAATTAAAGTACCGACGTCAGTGGTAGGAGTTACTAAAACCTCGGGTTCTTTTATTTTAGACAGTGACAAAGGTAAGAACGGGGTAGGTAAACGGTACTCCACTATCCTGGTCTAGGGTACTAGAATCAAAATATTCGATAAGGGAATGATAGTACAATTATAAACACCTTTAAAATCACTAACGTGGAAAGAAAACAAGGACTATAAGAATTAAACGTAAAAAGAGATAGAAAGGGACTAGTGAGACCAGTCTCCAAATAGTTAAAATAACTAGAAGAGTTTCTTAGTATCATAATCAACGACGTAATATGTACTCGTGTTTAAATCACCAAATTACGTTCTGTTTAAATCATAGAACATCAAAGAAACCCAGTCCTCAGGTGTACCATGTTGACTAAGTAGATGAGTTCCAAAGTCCTCCGATTTTAGTCCCTGAATCTAGAGAAGACTCCGAACTCTAGGAGAAGGTTCGAGTGAGAAACAACCGTCTTAAGTAAAGGAACACTGAGACACCGATTCCATGGGTAGAGGAACGATTGTCAATCGATCTCTAACGAAACTCGAGGATGTCCCGAAAGAGTGTTGGAACGGGATACTGGAGAAGGAAAGGGTTGTACTATAGAATGAAGAACTTGGTTATACTCATGTGGACGACACCGAAGAATAGGGAATTCCTAATGGACTAAAAATAGAAGGAAAAACTGATTAAGTATCAGTTGACTATTTCCTGGAAATAAATTTGGACGTTTTAGAGAACGATATATCACATCGTATTAATGTCCTCTCTCTAAGATAGTATTAGTGGACGGAAAGGACGTGAGTCTGAAGGAACCATCGAGTCGACCATTTCTTAGGTGGACGTTACGGTCTCTAGGGACAAGTTAAGGACCTAACCATTCTATGGGACCTCTTCCCTATCCAATGGGTAAGGTCATAAGTACCCGAAGGGACCACCTAGTCTGTCATTTCTGAGGTGGACGTTACGTCCTCTGGACCCAAACTGGGGACCCGACCCTTCTAGGGGACCTCCTCTCGTTCCGTTGGGTGAGGTCATAAGAACGGACCTCTTAGGGTACCTGTCTCCTCGGACCGTCCGTTGACAGGTACCCCAGTGTTTCTCAGTTTGTACTGACTCGTTGATTCGTGTCGTGTCGAAGGACGTGAGTTCCTCTCTCCTAATACGTCTACCCTATCTGAACCCCTCACACAGAACCACCCGGTAAAATCGTAAGAAGGATGGTGTTAGTTTGAAACAAAAGTAACTAAAAAGATAACAAAAAGAAGAAAAAATAAAGAAGAAAGAGATTAAAAAGGACTATGAATAACGAAGAAAATAAACGAATGAAACCGGTGGACTACGCTTCTTGATTGAGTAAACTTTTCTGGTACTACGACCCTTTCAAACTTCCACCCTCCTCTTCCCCTGCCGTCTCCTATTCTACCAACCTACCGTAGTGACTGAGTTACCTGGACTCAAACTCATTTGAGATCCTCAATCACTACCTGTCCCTCAGGACCGTACGACCTCAGGTACCCCAGTGTTTCTCAGCCTGTGTTGACTCACTGACTTGACTTGACTTGATTCATTTAAAAATGAAACGAGAAGTGTTTAACCTTTTCGTCCAATAGTCAAACTCTGGAAAGAAGAAAAGAGTACATCCGTAAATACGAGAGTCAAATGGGGGTACATAAAGAAATTACCATAGGGCGTTTATAATGACACAATATGAAAGTGAAAGATATCAAGTTTAAAATGAAATATTAAGAAACTCAGGAAGTTTTATTGGGTACACAATAAATATCGATACAACGAAATTAAAGGTTTATGAACTCCTAAAAGGTCTTCAAGTAATTATCAAAGATTAAATTAAGATAAAACCAAGACCTCATATGAAACATACTAAATTTTAGAAAATTTACTTAACTTAGTAAAAATATCTGGTATTATCCTAATTATAACCATTTATAAGACATACATCAATCTTTCTTCCATGTAGACAACAACCCACACGACAAGATATTTACGATTAGTCCAATTCCACTGACTATTAAAACAAGTTTAGAAGATGTAGGAGTGACTAAAAGATAAACGACAATAATTCTTTCTCCATGACATTAGAGGACGATATTGACACCTAGATAAATAGGAACGTGAAGATAATCAAAAACAAAGTACATAAAACTTCGAAATGATAAAAATGGGTTCCTATCATTGTAAAAGTAAACTTTATACAAAAGACCGAAGTCACAATCATTAAAAAGGACTAGAAAATTTTCTCGTCTAACACATTTTTCCTATCAAACATTACGTCTATCCCTTACTAGAGAAAAGTAAAAAACATACGTGTTTTGTTTACGTATTGTTATATGACTAGGTCATTTCCTCTAATTTCTCACTGGAATACACCTTCTTACACTACAGTGTTTTAAGTTCTTGTTCCGTATAAAGTTCCTTCCTCAACAGGTCACAAAATACGACGTCTTTCGAGTACTTATCCTGATATTGATAGGAAACCCAAATCACAACCCGTCTAGTGACAACCGGATACACTTTCGATTGAACTACTTCATAACTCCCCCCTTGGTGACACCTAAGGGGACTCCTCACTTACTTCCCCTCTTTACTACTGTCGTTCATGTGTACCAAGAACCCTTCTCAGTCTATAAAATGCGTTTCATGGAACATCTTACTGATCTCATATGAGTTAGGAATTATCTACATAATAATAATAACGATAGTAACAGTAACAGTAACAACAATAAAATAAAAAATGAAAATAACCTCATATTAACGTAATGTCACAAACGATCAAATCAATCAAAGATGAATAACAGTAATAAAATTAATCCCCGAAAGTCGGTAACATAACCCTAATGAACCTTTTTCTGTTCTTCAGATTATTTTGTTGTTGTTATTATTATATATGAGTACAACAACAAGTCAGTGATTCAGTGCAGGTCGAGAAGTGTTGGGGTACCTGACTTCGTACGGTCCGGAGTGACAGGGAGTGATAAAGGACCTCGAACGGATTTAAACACAGACAACTCAACCACCACGACAGGTTGGTAGAGTAGGAAGTGACGGGAGAAGATAACGGAAGTTAGAAAGGGTCGTAGTCCCAAAAAATGTCACTCAACCGAGAAGTATAGTCCAACGGTTTCATAACCTCGAAGCCGAAATCGTAGTATAAGTATCGACTGAAAATGATTTGTGGAGATAACATCCTAAATAAGATGTAAAATCAAGATATACGTAATTGAGAATTTGAGGTCTTTGTATTCATCAATAAATGTCTACCGTAGTAGTAAAGGTTCGAGACACTGAAATTGTTTCATAAATTGAGAAATTGGGATCTAAGAAATGGACACAGAGAGAAGTACTATACGTACAATAGGAAATCATTTACCAATTATTTTACATCGATAATATTAAAGGTTGTACAGAACACTTATAGGTATCTGAATTGTAAAGAATTCCACGTCTCTATGTAAGAAAGGACCTATTTTCGTACTCATACTTAATCAGTACTAACCGTAACGTATTCTTTATACCTAATGTCTTGTCCAATACAGGATTTCAAAAATGTCCTGTGTCTTTGTAGTGAGTTCACCGACATGGAATTTATGCTGAGATTCATCCGACTTTCTTATAGGAACCTATCGGATACTTTAATAGATCACCAAGTCATCAAAAATCAAAGACAAACCCCAAAAAAAAAAAGGACTCTTCTTTATATCTTACTATAAAACATTTATACGAGTTCTCTTAATAACGAGTTGTTCTTTACGGGTTAAACTTTACTCCATCCGGTGTCAACTATGTGTTTGATTCATACATACCTAAACCAAATTTAATCTGTATGTTCGACGGATTTTTATCATGAATCATAAACCAAAATATGATGTCAGGAAACCAACCCCTAACCGTCTCAGGGAACAGTCCATATTAATTTTCTTTTCTCGAGACCAGGGCAGGTTAGTACAAAAGACAGTAGTAAAATTTAGGTCGTGGAAAATGTAAGACCAAACGAGGTAGTACCACAAGTAGTGTCGAAAAGTCGGTACTCACATCTCCCGATATAAATACCAGAGGACCGGTGGAATAAATGAGAATCCCGAAGTCACTGATAGATATCCGCCCTTGAGGGTTTAGACATAAAAATTGGACCCTATAAAAGAACTCTAGTATGAATTTATAAATGGAAAAATGAAATGTAGAGGTAAAACGAGATATCTTGGAGTTTAAGGTGTATAGACTCTGATTAGAGTAGACAGACAGGGTTTATCAGAGAAGGAAGACATAAACCGGAACATCACCCACCATTGTTGGCTACCGGGTGTACGTGTACTACCGGTAAGGAAATGAAGGGGGTCGGGGAATAAGAAGCTACTCTATATAACGGTTCACAATAACTAAGACATAGATACAAAAAGACAGTTTCGACTCCGAAAGAGACAAAAAAGTAAACACGGTAGACACTTCTATCGTAAATTGAGAGAGAGCTGAGCCTGAGATGGTTCTAGGGAAAAGGGGTAAACAAAAAATATGTTACACAACTACTGATTAGAAAGTTCTTGACCTCAAAGTTGGTCGGACTCCACACCACGGAACGTGTCCCGTCATAAAATATAGTCTCACCCCAACGGTCCTTTTCCGACCCCATCACCCCTTATAAAGTACAAATAGTTTCCACTTTTATAAAGTACAAATAGTTTCCCTAACTTGGATCTTCTTTTGTAACAATCGGTAGGATAAGAACTAAAGTACCAAAGAAGGGGGTCACTCTTCACAAAGACCTCCGAGTCTTCTCTTTATTAATTATACTTTTTCTAAACGCCAATAAACACGTAAAAGTTATCGTACTATAAAACGAAAAAGAACTTCTAAACCGTACTTAACGTTATAAAAAGGTCGAAACCCACAACCCAACTTGACCTAAGTCTTCGTATAAAACTCAACCACTGTCTTCGTCCTGACTCAACTGGATGCTAAATCTTCGTACAAAATACAAACCCAACCGCTGTCTTCTTCATCACACAACTACAGTTGACATCTTCACTCAAGGGACCACAAACGAGAGGATCAACGACTGTAAGTTTTGTACTCGACAGTGACTGACCAACCGAAAATCCCCATACGAGTGACTTCATTCAACACTGATTAGTCAATCGAAATTTTTAAACAAGACCAAAATGAACAAAGGTACTAATATACTAACAGTAAATAATTAATCTTTCCAAATTTTATTGGTGAAGACACCAATAGACAATGGTACCTACATTCTACTATCCAAAAGATGTTCACACCTCTGAAAAATAACAGTGGATAGTTTCGTATAACAGTGTAGGATACAAATTAACGAATAAGTTAAGTGATAGAAAAGACTTTGAGATTTGATATCTGCACAAAGAGGGAATAATCAAATAGAACCGTAGGTCGTGTTACGGACCGTATGGTATCAACAAATTGTTAATAAACAACTTACTTATTTACTTTTACGTATAAAAGAGTCTAAACCACGATAATTATAAAACCCGGATTGTTAAGAAACAAACCCCTCATCAGAAAACATAACACCTTACAAACCGTACTACGGATCTACAGTCTGACCTCATCCTTTACTGTTCGGTTAGGTCGTAAGAACGGACCTTTTAAGGTACCTGTCTCTTCGGACCACCCGATGTCTGGTACCCCCAGTGTTTTTCAGTCTGTACTGACTCACGGGTAAGTGACGTGACGTGACGTGACGTGATCTACAGTCTCCTTAAAGGAGACAACACCGTTGGTTTCAATGGAGGTCGGTAACCAATTCAAGGGGAATTCCACGTTTTAGTGGTCCGATACGCTCTTTTAAGAACCTAAACTTCTCTGACTTTATGTCTTAATCTCCATTAAGTATAAGATAAAGTTGAGACTAAGTGAAATGATATTCTCGTAGTTGATACAACCCTCTTTCTAGGTTCCAATTCATTTGACTTTCACTCTTATTTAAACTCTACCCCGTATCCTAGGGTGACTCGTTTCAAACGGTATAACTAAAAGTGTCGTCTTTGTTCGGGGAAACAGTTCATAAATGTATTCCCTTTACATGTAAAACTGAAGGATCTGGATTATACGACACCAGACGACACAAAATTTTTGTAAAGAGTAAAAAGTACGAAAGGAGTACATACTTATAAATCCATTAATAGTAATCGGGGTAAATAGTCGGGACCCTAAAGAAACCTTCCTTACTACGATTTCGACTTTGAGGTCATGAAACCGGTGGAGTACGCTTCTCAACTGAGTAACCTTTTCTGAGACTACGACCCTCCCTAACCCTCGCCCTCCTCTTCCCCTGCTGTCTCCTACTCTACTGACCTACCGTAGTGGCTGAACTACCTGCACTCAGACTCATTTGAGGCCCTCTACCACTACCTGTCCCTCCGGACCACACGACGTTAAGTACCCCAGCGTTTCTCAGCCCGTGCTGACTCACTTGACTTGACTTGACTTGACTTGACTTGACCATGTCTACTCTTTTGACTCCGAGTCAACAATTTCCTGAACGGGTTCTAGTTTGTTGGTCAATTTACTGACCTGATATAGAGATTAGGTCGAAATAGACAGGTGGTTTGGAAAAGACGAAGAGTAGACGTCCTTTACCGTCCCTTCGTCCCCGTAGTAAAGAGGATCCTTTGTTACCCAGTCTAGTTTTAGACTCACAGGGTCGTCCACAAGGTCCACTCGAAGTAGAGACCCTCCCAAGGTGTAAGATAAGGACTCTTTCTCCGTTTGTAGGACAACTTACCTTAGTCCAAGGTCGATGTTAGAGAGAGTGTGTTTGGAACTCGTCTCCTTACTTGTGGGAGAGAGGGTTGAACGGTGGTGAGATTTACCTTCATAACGTAATGATCTCTTGTCTATGGTCTTCTTTAAACCTATCGTTTAGTAAGTCGGATAACTGTAATTTATTTTCAAAAATGAATAAATTAACTAAGAAAAATCAATTCTTTATGGATTTTATTGACCAGGAGACCGTTCGTTTTAACACACGACATTATATTATGTCTAAAATTTTAAAGATAGTTAACAATAACTTTACAACACGTGGCTCCTCTAGTATAACAAACAATTGTGTAAATAGGTACCCAAACACTGAAAAAAGGGGGAGACTTCTAACAAAACTCTTCAAGTTCTCTCTTTACAAATTATGTTTTTTTTTAGAAAGTAATAAACACATAAAAGGTTTCTATCTTATAAAAATAAAACGAACCTCTGGACAGTACTTAGGGTTATTGTAGGGACTCGAAACCTCAAGACAAAACAAAAGTCATATTAACTGTCAAAATCTTTTTAAAACGTATTGAAGGACGAAACCATCGGTAACGAGGATACACTCTAAGTTAATCTTTAATTTGATTTCCCTTTGTTCATGTCATAAAATAATTATTATATATAAGACTATATGTCGTATTCCTTATATCAGTTATTATGAAATTATTAAAATATGCTACTTATAACCAATAATCTGTAATATCACTAACAAAACAATATATAAATTTACAGTTTAGTGGTACAACATGTGGACTTTGATTGTATGATGACATGTAGTCGAGTTCTAACATGTAAGTGAATCCTGACGATCTTTTCCACCGACAAGATAAGAAAACATTCAAAACCAGGAAGACTCTTTCAAAAGAATTTCTAGTCCTCTTCGATTTCAAATTAAAGTAGTTCGGATACAAACAGAAGATTAACTCCTTGATGTCTTATAATAAACGCTATTACAAACCTAAAGACTTTTTACTCAACCGGTTGGAAGACTCGAATTCGGTCCTTCTATTAAAAAGATTAAAAAGAACAGTATGTCAGACACTCTCTGAGCCGCCTTGGTCACAAGTATGTGGAACCACTCTGGACCAAGTGGCAACGTGTTTGACGAAAGGAAAGAGTGAGTTAAGATACTTTATCGTGAAGTGGACTCAGTGGAGGACCTACTGCACAAAGGATGGAAAGTCAATGATGACGTCTACTGAACTGGGTCGTTTAAACGTAATAGAGGAGAAAGGTTTATATCGATGTAGGGTCTACGGTTTATCCACAAGTCCTTCAACGGGATTTAACGTACCTCTACCGTGTGTTTTATGAAGGACAAACGGCGCGGTTCGGATCTACTACGGTATTAAATTTGTCGTATTTGAACTGGACAGAGTGAACCCGACTCGAAAGTTTAGGTCACGAAATAGGGTTCCAGTTACTGACCTGTAAAAATAAAACTCGTTGTGACCTCTTATCACCGTGTTGATAGGCCGAGTATGAAAAAGCGAAACCAAGATACATTTAAGGGACCATTTACTATATATAAATATATGGAACATGAATCTCGGTAGGATAAACACATATACCACTCACGAATCCAAAGACTATATGAAACCTAATAGAAAATTAGAAATAAAAAACTATTACTTTGAATACAGACACTACCGTTATAACATAAACCTTTCGAACTTTCGACCCCAACCGTCAACCTCACTGATCGAAATGGACCGTGACAACTTCTTCCTCTCTTAATAAGAGATCACCCGGTGAGGATATCCCTGTCTGTACAGAAAAAATTCCCTGTTAAGAAAAGGTTTATTGAATGTTTATCTTAGATCCTCACAACTTAATACTACGAACTCACTCTTTATGGTACGAAAATAAATGTGGTACGTCATTTATGAAATGAAAATAAAGACAAGAAACTCGACAATATTTACTGTGTCATTTTTATGTTCCTTTACCGTTAGGTGAGGTCATAAGAACGGACCTCTCAAGGTCCCTACCTCCTCGGACAACCCGACGACAGATACCCCAGCGTGTCTCAGTCTGTACTGACTGCGCTGAATCGTCGTCGTCGTCGTCCTCGATATTGTTCCCAAAACGTACGTAATAGAGAAATTAGGAGTGTTTACGTTACTCTACCTAATTGACAGTAAAATGTTTACTTCAACACCCAAAGTTCCAATTTATTTGACGGGGGTTTGTGTCTTAGTCGTGATCGGAACGAGTTTAAAGTGACCACCCAGAAAAAAGAGGACTCTGACACGAGAATAAAGTGCGATGATTGAGTAAAGACTACATCCTTGAGAGAGGTATAAACGATAGATGGACTGTTACCTCCCAGACCAAATCCATCTTTTATAAAAAGGACAACGGTATAAGAACGGTACTAACAGTGTCTCAGGTAAAACAGATGCACTAACCTGTCGTGAATCCCTCGTTCTTCGAAAACTTAAAGTCTACATTGAACTGATAGACTTCTGAGGAACTCTCAGACAAAGGACCTAAATTTTTTCTGTAAAAGGAAAGTAGAGAATTATTAGCAACTGTTTAATTTTTGAAAAAAAAGACGAGACACACCCGTTTAAGTCCGAAGTAAAAGTTCAAGGAAGATTAAACTGACTCTAAACGTCACCTTTTTTTTAACCGATTCATTCGGTCAGTTGAGATATTTACCCGGTGTGTTCTAGAATACTTTAAATTTGGAATAATATTTAGAGTATAACAGTAGTGTTGTGAGGTTTTATGTCAGAGTCCCCTTCTATGGGACCAAAACCGTTAATCAAAATTATGATTCCTATATTAAACTATGTGTTATTAGTATAATCTTTTATTTTGTTTACGAATTTAAAAAAACAAAATAATGAAACAAAATTAGTTTGTTTAATTCCAAGGTTGTCAACTTCATATCACATATACGAGTTATTACGTCGAATCTCCTTTTTTGTGACCCATTGTCTTCGTAGAAGTAGTGACTTTTTTTAGACTAATTGTGATGTTGACTCATCGGGTTTCATTGGCTATATTGTTCGTAAAACTGTAAATTAACAATACTTGTCCTCCCGTTTCGTATAGAAATAAAGGTTATACCAGATTGTATGATTTAAATTGTCAACTTGGTTATGTATCTGTACTCTTATAAATGCAAAAGAGATACGTTTATATTTTTGATATAAAGATAATTAACATTAAAACACTCGATCGATATGAATAACCGTTATCGTATTTTAATTATTTCAATTGACATTACAGTAAATTTTTTAGACGAAGTAACTGATACGATTCCGGAAACTAACACACCTAGTGTTGTTTGACACCTTTTAAGAATTTCTCTACTCTTATGGTCTGGTAGAAGGGACAGAGGACTCTTCGGACACACGTCCTGTTTTTCGTTGTCAATCTCGACTTGTACGTTGTTGCCTGACCAAGTTTTAACCCATTCCTCATATAGTTCCGACACATACCATTTGGACGAATAAATTAAAGATACTTCTCATGTAGTACTCTTTACGACCCAACCTACTGAGTGTTCGACCTTAATTCTAACGACCCTTTTCATAGTCGTTGGAGTCTATACGTCTACTATTGTAAGATTACCGTTTATCTACCCCTTTTCACCTTTGTCACTGTCTAAAATAAAAGAACCCGAGGTTTTAGTGACCTCTGTCACTGGCGTAGGTAATTTAATTTTCCACGAACGAGGAACCTTCTTTTCGACACTGTTTGGATCTGTCGTACAATTTTTCGTCTCTGTAGGGAAACAACTGTTTCCAGGTATATCGTTTTCGACCCCCAAAAGGCCATCAGTACATGTACACTCTCAACCTGGGATTTCTTCCGACTCGCGGCCTCTTAACTACGAAAGTTTAACACCACGTCTTCTGAGAACTCTCAGGGAACCTGTCGTTTCTCTAATTTGGTCAGCTAGGATTTCCTTTACTTGGGACTGATAAACAACCTTCCTGACCACGACTTTGATTTCGAGGTTATGAAACCGGTGGACTACTCTTCTCGGCTGAGTATCTATTCTGGGACTACGACCCTTTCTAACTTCCGTCCTCATCTTTCCCTCCTGTCTCCTTCTCTACCAACCTACCGTGGTGTCTGAGTTACCTAAACTCAAACTCGTTTGAGGTACTTCATCTATTCCTGTCCCTTAGGACCCCACGACGTCAAATACCCCAGTGTTTCTCAGTCTATACTGAATCGCTGACTTGTTGTTGTATACACTGAAGAACGGTTATAAATGAAACATAAAATTTCCTAATTTTTATGTAGTAATATACACTTAAAGTCTTATTACACACCACATCGAACAGTAAACGAATGATACAATGTAATTCAAAAGAGACAGAGTTACGAGGGAGCCAAAAGAATTTAGTTCAAAATATTATACACGTAAGTTAAAAAAAAGGACCTTTTCAAGAAAAATATGATTTTATTATTTTGATTCGTTATCTTTCTTTAATTGAAGAACAATTGATCGGATAAAACGTTCAGACTCTTCCATTGACCATCATTACGTTCATTAAGAAACGGTGTCGTTACGTTTACTTGGACCAGACTATCTTTACGTCGACTAAAGACGGGATATCTTTTACGGTTAGTAAAGTAAAATACCAGAATATCCCATTATTATTGGTCAAGTCAAGTCAACTAGTCAGTACAGGTTGAGAAACGCTGGGTACCTGACGTCGTGTGGTCCGGAGGGACAGGTAGTGGTTGAGGGTCTGGAACGAGTCTGGGTACAGGTAACTCAGTCACTACGGTAGGTTGGTAGAGTAGGAGATAACAGGGGAAGAGGAGAACGGAAGTTTGAAAGGGTCGTAGTCCCCGAAAAGTTTACTTAATCGAGACGTGTAGTCCACCGGTTTCATAACCTCAAAGTCGGAGTTGTAGTCAGAAGGTTACTTGTAAGTCCTGACTAAAGAAAATCCTACCTGACCAACCTAGAGGAACGCTAGGTTCCCTGAGGGTTCTCAGAAGAGGTTGTGGTGTCAAGTTTTCGTAGTTAAGAAACCACGAGTCGAGAGAATTGTCAGGTATGTACTGATGACCTTTTTGGTACCGAAACTGATCTGCCTGGAAACAACCGTTTCATTACAGAGACGAAGAATTATACGACAGATCCAACCAGTATTGAAAGGAAGGTTCCTCATTCGTAGAAAATTAAAGTACCGACGTCAATGGTAGACGTCACTAAAACCTCGGGGGTTTTTATTTCAGACGGTGACAAAGGTGACAAAGAGGTAGATAAACGGTACTTTACTACCCTGGTCTACGGTACTAGAAGCAAAAGACTTACAACTCGAAATTCGTTTGAAAAAGTGAGAGGAGAAAGTGAAAGTAGTTCTCCGAAATATTAAGAAACGAAAGACGGTATTCCCACCACAGTAGACGTATAGACTCCACTAACTATAAAGAGGGCCGTTAGAACTAAGGTCGAACACGAAGTAGGTCGGGTCGTAAAGAGTACTACATGAGACGTATCTTCAATTCATTCGTCCCACTGTTATATATCGGAACTTCATGAGGAAAAAGATAAACCTTGGTCAGAGAACAAGGTACAGATGAAGACTGACAACGAAGGACTGGACGTATGTCTAAAGAGTTCTCCGTCCAGTCCACCAGACCATAAGGGTAGAGAAAGTCTTAAAAGGTGTCAAAGAACACTACGTGTGTCAGTTTCCGAAACCGTATCAGGTATTTCGTCTTTATCTACAAAAAGACCTTGAGAGAACGAAAAAGCTATTAGGTCGCCTACAACCGTTGAACTAGAGACCAAGGAGACGGAAAAGATTTTGGTCGAACTTGTAGCCCTTAAAGTACCAAGTGTATAACAACTTCGGACCGAACCTCTTAAAACTCGTAATGAAACGATCGCACACTCTACTCACGTTAACACACCATCAAACGCGTAAGAAACAGTATTAGTATTATTATTAGTTCGAACATAGATGATCGTTTAAGTCAAGTCGTATGGACTGATAAATGAATAAGAAGAAGTTTAAGACAGGACTTGTCTAGAATTTGAGAATAGTCAAAGGAAACATTAATTATTCAGTTTTGAAACCGTGTACAAGTAAAACCTAAACGTACTCTGAGTACTATAATAGAAAGTTCCTAAATATAAAGTCGTCGGACACACCAGAACCCCTATACTGAGTTAGAAACGACGTAGGGTACGACTCCAGGTCTCTAAAAGTTCGACCAGGAGACAAGAAGACAGTGTCCGTTCCGTGTCAGAACCGAGATCCCGACTCCATTCCCTCCTTGTGAGTCGCAAAAGAGGACGAAACAGGGAGAGGAGAGAACGACTGGGACGAATAGGAGGATCTGAATGAGTCTAACTGTAACAAAGAACGAACTGTCAAGCTCGAATTCAGAGATGAAACGTGAAAGGGTAGGAAGTGATACTTTTGACCGACGGAGTGGAGGAAGACGTTCAGGAACCAATGATGAAAGAGAGAACCCATGTGTTCTTGAAATTTTTTATAGGAGACAGCTGAAACATCCCTCAGCTCATACCGTTCGGTAGAGTCCAAGAGAAACGAATTTGTATGAAGTAAAGCATACATATGATAACGAAGGTGGGGCCCATACAGATCACAGACCACATATTACAGATTACAGATCACAGATGAGATCTTTATGAAAGAGGAGGTCTTAAGGTTCGACCTTTACTCTATGCTGAGAATAGATGAAACATAAAGGTCCATATGAATACTCAAAAATAAAGGAAGAGGGACACCGAAGTTTAAATTTTACACAACCCGTTAAAGTTTCCTCATAAAAGTCGAGAAGTAGAAGACGTGTATCATGATTCGTTTTGTAATTTCCCAAAATCTTCTAAATGAATTGATTTTTATTTTTCACAAAATCTTCTAAATTAATTTTCGTAGGGTTGTAATTTTTTGTTGTTGTTGGGAATAAATAAGGTGAAAAGCGGACTATGAACTTCAAGTGACTTCGTAAATTCATTTGTAGGTTATAATTCTCTCAAGAAATAAAACCCCACAAAATTATTTAGACTTCACTTCACTTTACTTTCAACGAGTCAGTACAGACTGAGAAACACTGGGATACCTAATATGTCAGGTACCTTAAGAGGTCCGGTCTTATGACCTCACCCTTCGGAAAGGGAAGAGGTCCCCTAGAAGGGTTGGGTCCCTAACTTGGGTCCAGAGGGTGTAACGTCTCTTTAAGAAATGGTCGACTCGGGGTTCCTTTCGGGTTCTTATGACCTCACCCATCGGATAAGGAAGAAGTCACCTAGAAGGGTTGGGTCCTTAACTTGGTCCCAGAGGACGTGACGTCAACCTAAGAAATGGTTTACTCGATAGTCCCTTCGGGTATTTATTTTCGGGTATTTCACTTAGACTTCGTGTCTTATTTGGTCTCATTTTCATATGAATGAGTAGAAAACGATTAGTAAAACAAAGGGAAAAGAGGAGAAAGAAGATAAGGTGGGGTTGGTGGGGGTGTGGAGGGATGTGGGGTATCGATGGTAAGACTTCACTTGTCAGACTATTTTCTGAGACAGAATTTTTTTACAAAACGAAAAAAAAACCATTTCGTCGCCTTACGGAAGTCTCCAGTCTGTACATTGAAAATAAGTTCCATGTCTTGTTATCCTTCACTCCCTTTAGTATAAATCTGTTCACATACAGAAGGAATTGTAGTAAGTCTAAATTTAAATTTTTGTGTGACAATATTAGTATACTTTGTTCACATATTGCCGTAGTTAAAGTGGGGTGATATTATACGTGAGTTTTATCTAAGATTTAGAAGACTTAGAATGGTACAGGTCTTGTTGAGAATGAAGAAAGTATAGGGAGAGAGGATCACGAAGGTCACGATAAAAAATTCTAAGTTGACATGTGAATAACCAACATTGTCAGGGAACACTTATACAACCGAACTAAGGAAGACAGATCCAGGAACGTTATCTCTTGATTAAACATATTATACTTTATAGAATCTAGTACAGAGAGATATAAGACAGACCATAATTATTTTGAACCTTTCAGAGTAAAGAATAATACAATAATAATTTATAACGAAAGAGAGAGAAGAATCAAAAATTTTAGAGATCAGTCGTAACAGAAAATTACAGTCAGGAAAGAAGTATCATTGTCAACCACTTACGAGTCTATTAGAGATTACTAAAAAACCATTCACTTAACCGACCGACGACGTTCTAAAATTGTTTCCTAATCGTCCTCAGTCACAGGGGTAGTTCAGGACGAATAAGGACAAGGGAACAGAAGTTTAGAATACCCAAAACAATCTGACGGCGGGGTTGAACCCTTTCTTAAACTTTGCCAACGATATTTTCTTCTCCTTCTAAAATAAAACTTAATGGATGACTTCGAAAGAAAAATTTCGAAAAGGAGAACCTTAAAAGGGTGCACCTTCTTAGTGAAGCAAATGACAAGACGAAGAACTGACTAACCAACTGAAGTTAAGATTTACGAAGGAGTCGTAGCTGTCTATCATCTTTTAAAAGAAAATATTCTTTACCTAAAAATCGAGGTAGACCCATCGGAAGGACAAAACCTTGATACTCTATAGATTTTCAAAACTTGAAAAAGTATTGAAGAGAGAACCGTAGTGGTGAGTCAATCGATTAACATGGAAAATAAGTCTCTCTAGAATATACTTAGGAAAAAGACCGATTTACCAAGGAGTTGTTCTGGAATTGAAGAAACATTTTATCACTACGATTATGGTCTGTGTATTATTAAAATCTTTCTGGCTTGTAACATAGTCCGTGTCCTTTCACAAAAATCATTTTCCCGCAGGAAGGTTAAAGGAGGCAATTTAACCCCAGTAGTGACAAAGGTTGTGGTGTAAGCCACGTACGTAGTCAGTTCTACTCAGTCTAATACAGTTTCCTTGTTTTTGAAGGTTTAGGCTCCCAAAATTTTGTTAGTTGTAAATGACGCATAAGTACGATGACGGGTAGCACCTCTCGACCCCGAGACGAGGTACACGAGGAACAAGTCCCTAGGTCGACTACCCCGAGACAAGAGACGTCACAGGGACACCGACGTCGTCTCTCTTCCCTTCTACGTCTTAGTGTCAGTTCCAGGATTTATTAAAACGGGTCTTCACTATGTGTAGTGGAAGTGACTACGAAATAGTCAACATCGGTGTACCAACCGGTACCGATTGGATTCTCCCGGCCCTTCACTTTCTAAAGACACATGAGTCTCTTTCCTTCACACACAATCAGTGAGGTCCGTCCGAGGAGACAGGTACTCCTAATAGGACCGTTCTTACGACCTCACCCAACGGTACCGGAAGAGGTTCCCTTTAAGGGGTGGGTCCCTAGCTAGGACTCAGAGGGTGGAACGTCCGTCTAAGGAATGGTCGACTTGGTGATCCCTTCCCTTCTCTCGGTGTATGTAACACTTCGTTGTAATTACAGATAATAGTCACTTTCATTTTCACTTTCAGTGAGTCAGTACAGACTGAGAAACACTGGGATACCTGATATGTCAGGTACCTTAAGAGGTCCGGTCTTATGACCTCACCCATCGACAAGGGAAGAGGCCCTCTAGAAGGGTTGGGTCCAATTTGGGTCCAGAGACCGTGACGTCTGCCTAAGAAATAGTCGACTCGGTGGTCCCTTCGGACAGATAATAGTTCATAGAGGAAAAAGAAGAAAGACTCGAGTTTTTATTCTAGAGGGGAATGACTGTAAGAATATGAGATCTACGATGTTTACCTACAAAACCAAACATTTACTGTATGTCACTTCGGTCCCACGTACTAAGACAAAAAATATAAGAAAGAACTTTAATGAACTCTCCTACGTTCCACCTACCAACCGTGAACAGACACGTCTATCAGAGGATCTATAAACCCAACCGATGAGTATTGTTCACGAAGAAAGTCTCCCTTTCTCCCCGACCCCTCATTCTTTTAGTTTTATTATAGTAAATTTTATATAAAAAAAGAATTAGTGTTTTTATTATGTAACTTCTCTGTTTCCGTTTATGGAGTTAGATACATTTGACCGTGGCATTTACCGAGTAAGAAACACACCTTAAGAAAAACTTCGAGTCAGATAGTAAGTTTTAATTTATCTTTAAGAGTAAAAAAAGAGACATTGAATTTCTTATTACTTTCCCAGATTAAGTTGGAAATATTCTTGTAAGGGTAAGAGCGTTTAATAGTGTATGAGTCTATGTGATCTTTGAAAGTAAGTTGTTTGGGAGTTTAAAACGTGTACTTTTGAAAGAAGAGAGAGAAAAGAGATATGGGATAATAGTAATACATGTAGTAGAATTGGAAATGCGTTGGAATAAGAAAATGTAAAGGAAAGACAAAAAGGGGAATAAGTTTAAAAGGTGTTGTGTCTTTTGAGGACATTGATTGGTTTCATACCCGATACAGGATACAACTGTGTTTTGGGGGTTATAAAGTCACCGAAGTATATCCTTGAATAAAGAACGAGTACTTTTCAGGTCACGTTTAACCCATCGAAATGAGGTTCGTCACTATACCTCCCAAGAAAACAGTTCCCCAAGGAACTATAGCAGACAAAGATCTGATTCAGAGTTCATCCATCCTTCAACCCTTCCGTCTTATTATTCGATCCCTAAAACTCTCTTTAATGTACTGAAGACTGGTGTAAGATCTTTATTAGATTACAGCAAAATTCCCTCAAGATTGTACGGACATTCTACAATTTTACATCTGACATTCCCTCCGACCTTTTACCCTAAGAGAAAACTCTTTTCCTTCCCTTTGTACTACCCTTCCCATATTGGTCAAATCGAGTTTCGGTCTCTCGTTTTCAGAAAGAGAGAAAGAAGAGTTTCATTGATGGTTGTTAATTATACTGGAGGTTCAAGGGAAAGTGAACAATATAAAATATAATTCTGTAATGTAAAAAAGAACCTCAGAATATTTTCTTTAGTAGTTTTTCAAAGACACAAAATCCGTTCACATTTGTCCCACATTTGATTCAAATTTAGAGTAATCTGTTTATAATTAAGTCAATACCTCAAACCCGCCCTCAAGATTAATATAATTCATAAACAGATGGTTCTCGACTTTGAGTCGCGATTGAACGAAATCGTTTTTTATTCATGACGTCTCCTTGTTTCGACGTACATTCCGACCTAGGTTCCTCATATGTGACAGTAGTCTGGAGGGAGAGAGAACTAAAAAATTCCAAAAATCCAGTTCTATAAAGATTCTAAGTAAATACATTGGGGTCACTTTTCTCTCATATAAAGAGTCATCTGGATTATCTTCAAAGGATCCCTCTTAAGACAAGTCCTACCTGGTATATGGGTAGGAATCCGATTACCTTTAACCTAACACACTAACGGAACCGGACCAATGTAGATATTCACCCACTTTGTCGGAATACACTCAGTGTTCTTTACCTACGGATGATTTTTTATTGTCTAAATGTTACCTACCGACTTAAGATAGGCCCGGAAAGAAACGTATTTACTCCTCCCCTTTCCCTATGACTAAGGTGAAAAAACAAAGTTTTAGTAAATGTCATTTTAAAAAACAGACACAGTGTACCGAACACCCTAGTACGATCGATTGATTTAACTTACTTTCTTTAAGGATATAATACTTCTAAAACAGCATGATTATCGAGTATCGACAGAAACCTTTCTTCATAGATCGTGGACATGACTTACAACTTACAAGAAAGAACCTTAGAAAATAAATTTCAACCTTTTACTCTTAGAGTGGTAACCAGTAGTTACCACTACTGGAAGACAAGTGTAGATCATACGTATACAAGTTTAAACCGGTTTTCTCATTTTGGTCTATCGTTGGTTCCATTGAAGTTATTACCAAATAGGTCTTCTCAAATGACTATGAATGTGTCGTAAGTTTTGAGACACATGCCTCGACCCCCTTTATCATCAAGGACGGTAGTCCTTCGAATACAAGGTCGGTCTTCTGTCTACAGTTCTTTCTTTTTCTCTTGTCCGTCACCTTTAAGAACTCTTTTCTTTCTCCTTCCTAATAAACAATCTCGTTTTTCTTTTGGTCACACTGGCATCGTGGCGTAGTCCTACTCCGACCTCTCCGTCCGCCTCCGTTTAGTACGGCAGATTATCCAGTGTAACTCTCTATGAATCGAATAGATGTTATTTCACCCCTCCAACTTCCTTAAAACTATTCCCTCTCTGTATTATTGAGCAGAAAAGTTTTCTAATGAAATCGAAAATACACGTTTACCAACCTTCTCTTTCTCTTTTTCAAGTCTTTAGTATCAATTCTCTGACCGTTCCTTTCTACCACCGACCTCATGTCACCCTTTTTTGTCTACATCTCAGTACTAGAACTCCTACTCAAACCCTCGTGACCGTACTACTTTAGATGTAGAGACGACGGACACTACTCCTAAGAAGCCCGGTGGGTTCGGTCTTGGATCGGGGTCCAAATGTCCTACCTCCCGTCATCTTCGCAGACCTAACTCCGTGAAACAAATGTTTACTCCCTCGAGTCCTGATCGGTCGATACACAGAAGAGACTCGGAGTTTTTAGTACTCTGGTTTAGTCCCGTTTTTGCCTTTTGGTTATACCGTAACACGGGTGGTACACACGGCAACGAGAATGGGGAAGGGTGGAATGGTCTAGGAAGAGAAGGTATCTGGACTGTACTACCGTGGACGGGATCTAAGATCTATGTGTACTGGTTGGGTTGAATGAGAAGAAGAAGGTACAGTGAACAATACGAGAACCATTGAAAAATAAAGATGTCAATTAAATCCTCTTAATGAGGTCGTTCATTGAGATAGTTCGGTACAAACATTCGTATTTCAACGATACACTTCTGTTCCTTTTAACAAAAAGGTACACTTTTCCTCCATAAAAGGGACGACGTGATTCTACGGAAAATAACGAAATAATCCACACTGTGTATCGACACTCACCTGTCACTATTCTTTTATTTTCTATAGATACCTAAAAAGTCTTTCTTCTAACATTATTACCAGGGAAGAAAAAAAGATTGATTCTACTTCTTATTTTGTATTACTTTGTTTTTAGTACCTCTCTCTTACATTTTACTTTTCCCTCTCAATTGAGACCATCTTAAAGAAAGACTTTCCTCCTCTAATCTAATGTCTCGTATCGAAACTTTACTTATACATCTAAAAACAAAGTCACATCTTCGGTAATACCTTCTTAATTAAATGAGGAAAAAACTCTAGAAAGAAAGTAAGTCAAAATACCTCTATTTTAACTGTATTTCGTGACATATTTGAATTTTATATGTCATATTACTAAACTGTATGTATATAGTACTATACTAATGGTGTGATAATAAATGAGGAAAATTTCGAATCAAAAATATGAGTCATGAATAGATATTGTCAAGACATGAAAGAGTAACGGCCTATTAGTAAGGTCTGTAGTCTCAAACAAAAAAAGGGGGTCTCAAAGATTCATTTAACTTAAGTAACCACCTTCTTTGTATGTTATTGATTAAACTAAGACAACTGGTTATATCCGTTAAAAGGTAATCTTAATTTAAGGATTATTTCTCTACTTTTAATGCTTAGAGTGATCAATTTAATTTTTTGACAAGGTTATAGGACCGTTCAAATAAATTTCCGAACAAAGACAAACAACATACACCGTCAGTGTTATTACGATACGTCGTCGTAGACAGAGGTCCACATGACCCTCCTTCGAAACCCCTTCCTCGCACCGAGTGTACTCTTCGACTCAAGTTTCGAGAACAGGATCCAGACTGAACCCCTGACTTACTGAAGCCGGTTAATGGAACTAGTCAGACGTAGAGTCAAGGGAGAAAATTTTTAGTCCTCAAAGAAAGGACAGGGTTAATCACACTATTTACGGTTTAGTCAACACATAAAGTTAAGTTCTCTTTTATTATGACTTTTACTTTTCACGAGAGAGACGAGACGAGACGATTCAGCGAAGTCAGCACAGGCTGAGACACGCTGGGGTACCTGCCGTCCGGTGGTCCGAGGGGGCAGGGACCCTAAGAGGATCGTTCTTGTGACCTCACCCAACGGTAAAGGAAGAGGTTACGTACTTTCACTTTTCACTTTCACTTCAGCGAGTCAGTACAGACTGAGAAGCGCTGGGGTACCTGACGGCGAGTGATCCGAGGAGGCAGGTATCCTGAAAGGTCCGTTCTCATGACTTCACCCCACGGTAACGGAAGAGGCCTTTTCACGAGATTCTTTCCATAAATCACTACTCTCTTTTCCGTTTCATCTAAAACTTAAAGGAAACATTTTAAGGTAGGTAACTGAACAAGTACCCACGGTCTTACAATCCAATCTTACTACCCGATCCTTAGATCTCATATATATATATATATATATATATATGTGTGTGTGTGTGTGTATATGTATATATATATATATATAACTCTCTCTCTCTCTCTCTCTCTCTCTATACGTACACACACACGATTCACCGAAGTCAGTACGGGCTGAGAAACGATGGGATCCTGACATCGTACGGTCCGAGGAGACAGGTATCTTAAGAGGTCCGTTCTTATGACCTCACCCAACAGTACGGGAGTAGGTCCCCTAGAAGGGCTGGATCCCTAGTTTTGACGTAGAGAATGCAGAGGACAGAACCCTCTACCCAAGATATATATACAAATAGTCCTTCTCAAAAAACAACTAAAATTAGTTATAATTTAGGTACCCCGTAAAACCTACATCCGTTTTATTTACAAATTCGTATGTCTGTTGTTTGAACGAAATATTAAAAATAATCTTCTAGAGTTACATTTCCTTTCTCATAAGGAAGTAAAAGTAAGAGATTTTGTCAAAAGGATTTCACATAAAGTCTCTTGTTATCAAGAAGTTTTGTAAGACGTTGTACTTCATGGGTACTAGTTTATTCAATCTCTATAAGTCTTTGAGACTACCGTAAAATTTACGAGACTCTAGAGGACATTATATCAGAATATTTACATATTCTTAGTTACATAAGTACTTCCAAAACAAGAATATAAAAACATGACTATATTTTTTTCTATAAATATTAAAACCACAAGAGCACAGAGAGTTAAAGGGGTTGTAAAGTGGGCGACTGAGGGGAGAGGTGAAGTCCGAAATGGACCTCTTTGTTCCTCGAACCCGTCTCTGGTTTATTTGAAAATAATTTCACGACGGTACCACACGTTTATTCTTTGTCAACTGTTTTTTGACTCTTTTGTATGTCTGACTAGAAAGATGTTTGCCTAAATTAAAAATTGTTTAACCGCACGAGAGTCTTTATCCCGAAGCGACCACCGGGTCGTCATTTCTCGGGTGGACGGTTACACCTTCCACGGTAAGCTAGGGACCCAGTCCTACTAGGAAACCTCTTCTCTTACCGCTGGGGGAGGTCATGAAGATGGATCCGTTAGGGCACCTGTCTCCTCGGACCACCCGATGTCATGTACACCAGTGTTTCTCATCCTGTCCTGAATCACTACTTGTTGTTAGTCTTTATACTGGTTTTACGAGGTCGTGCTGCCCTCCCTGGGTCGTCAACATCGTACGAGGTCCCCGACTCAGGACTCCGCTAGACTACCGTCCCCGACCTTTGTACCCGTCGACTTCGGTTCCCCGTCCATCTCCTATTCAGACTCAGAGTCTCGAAGATCCACGATCACTATCAGTGTTACCACTGTTTCATATAGTCGTTCCTCTGACCTTAAGGAAGTGACATGTCTCTCCTGTGTGGGATTTAAGATGTTCGAGATCTTGTAATCGACCTCTCGGTAGTTCCGGAGGTATCTCTCCAACCCCCTCTAATTAATGTGAAGTTGGTCTCCGGTCACCCTTGACCGTCTCTGCTCAGGAAAAAGGACTTCGGATTGGAATACTTAGGTCTGTAATAGCACCCTTCCTCTACCCCTCTCCTAAGAAACTCTCCCATCTTTCTAAGAACTATCACTTAAACTTGAAACTAATTTGGCTTATAAATGCATTTTCGAACACAATTAGGTCATTTTAGTTTTTCAGATGGTCGTGTACATATAACTATAACCTTCTTTATCAACCTGAAATTCGACGAATTACGGGTCGTACATTAAGGATTCTATCTCGGAGTATAAGATATTCGGATTTTATATATAAACGACTAGACTATTTTCTCAAGTTTTACTTAAAGATCTATATCTTCCGTTGGTCGATGAAAACTAGTCCGACTCAAAAAAGGATCGATGGCTCGGTTCATAAAACTCTTTGAAGTCCCAACGAAAGGGTACAGAGTAAGAAACTTCGTCATAACCGTCAGGCAAGACTGTCCATTTCCTGTAAAGGAGTCTGCCATCTGGTTTACCGATGTACCTAATGAACATATACTTTTTGTTTTCGGTCTGTTAGGGATACATTTTTATAAAATTTTTTAAAATACTTTGATTATTAAAAATAATTCCTTGGTTTTTCTAATCATAAAAAGAAAAACTAATACCATATTGACACGCAAAAACGAACGGTATCTCTCATTTAAGTAATGGACGATCAAGTCAAGACGTCACAATAAGGTGTAGGATTACCGTCCAAAAATTGACAATGAGTTGACGAATAATTCCTACAGGAGACTGTAGTCACCCTATAAGGTGGAAGATTATTTGAAAGGATGGTACACCACAATAATGGTTTCACTGAAACCATTTGTCGATAGAGAACTTCAAACATAAACATATGAAAAAGGGACCTACAGAGTCGGAAAAGACTAAAGAGAGTTTTAGGGTTGAGACATTGTAACGGTTGTCACCACACGACAGACATCGTCGACTTCTGTTACACCTTAAAGATTTCGAGGAGAGACAGGTCTTAAAGTTCCCAATTTTATCCTAGTAGAGCTAACGGTGTTCCGTTCACTGAGAGTTGGAGTTGACGTGCAATCTTAGTGAACCCTTCGAAACTTTGACGTCGACTAATATTACACATCGACCCCAATTCTTGGTATCAATTTTATTTAGATGAGGTTCGTCTTTAAACGTTCTGTCCTTGGTGACTTGAAATTCCCCTCTATTTAGGAAGAGAGAAGGAAGGAGAAACATGTAGAAGGAACAAGAGGGAGGAGGGAGACACGGTGTTACAGAAACACCTACCTCTTGTGGTAGGCCTTCGTACGGAGACACACCGACACGGTAGAGACCCCCGTCTCCTCCCTCCCTACCACTTCTTACTCCCACCTTTTCACAACCCCCACTCATCCCGTTCTAATACTACCGTCTGATCTGACTTCGGAGACAGAAAGATGGGTGGTACTCTCCTACTAAAGTTTCACTCTCCCTTCCTACATTTAGACTTCTTGACTTACTATTTCATCCCTCAGTCTGCCATCAACACTGGTCATCCACCCAGTCTTTCCACTGGACATCACCTCTCCAGTGGTACCAGGACCCTAGACGACTCCTTCGGACACTTCACCAGGATAAAGTTGTTGACTTGTACCGGGACCCGTCTTTTAGGGAACCCCGTGACGTTGAACTTCATGCGGCGTCGGGGGAACCTAACATCCCACTTGTAGTTCCCTCAAAGCCACCGGACTGATCCCTCGCGTTCCGTAGGTTCGGGACTTAGAGGACTAGAGTGGGGAAGGAGACGGAGGACGGTGTGATACATTCTCGCAATTTCCAAACCTTTACTAGTAACTTTTCCATTTCTTATCCTTCCAAGAAACTCCCCTTTTAGTAGACAGGAGGAGCCGGCGAATTCAGGGGTCTCCACCTATTCATCCTGGATGTGAAACGAGGGGTCGGAAGACGGTCGAACATACCGACTATGGGGGTTCCTTTTACCCAAGAGTCTTTATTATTGGTCTGTACACTTCTTGTGTTGGTGAAAGATTTCCTCTCATTTAATCACTAAACACGATCTACTCGTCCTAATTACTTTGTCTGACTTGTCTTTAAATTTTACTTGTACTATTTAAAGGAGGTTCTATTTGCTCTTTATCTTTACACTTCAAAATGTCCTTTATTAACCATACTTCATATAATATTATCTCTATTTTTAATTTTTCTACCCGGTTTATAATTTTTCTTATATTAAGTTCATACAATTACTCGACCAGTTTCTGAAGAAAGTTTCCCGTAGTCTTCCTTTTTTCTCTTATAAAGGAGTTTCTTTTCAATCGTTTGTATCACTATTTTCCCTTTCATACTTCTAGGTATATAATAATATGTCGTTTATACACTTTTTTGCTTCTCGGTTTGTAAAGGTCCCAGTTTGTCCTATCTTTTTTCTTTATAGAGTACTTTTGTCTAATGGTACTTTAAACTTTTGTAGTTTCTCTTGTAAGAATTTCAAAGATCTCTCTTTCTCGTTTTGTAAATATTTCTTTTGTCTAATTCTAACTATATTTTGAAACCTTCTCTCTGTTTCTCTTCTCCTTCTATTACTTCATTATAAAGGACCCACGACTATTTCTTTTTGAAACTTGAATCTTAAAATATAGGTTATTATTATTAAATTGAAACTTAACGATATTTCTATAAATAAGAGTCAATGTATTCGGAGTCTTCTAGAAGACACGTTTATACTTTTATAAAAACATCCTTCAAATTGTCGACTCTCTTTTTAATTAGGTCCTTCTTAGACCCGTTATTTACCCTTTCCCTTCTACCTATTTATTAAATCATTTCTAAATGTTCTTGGTGTCTTATACAATTATTGGAAGTCAAGTCAAGTCAAGTCAGCGAGTCAGCACAGGCTGAGAAACTCTGGGGTACTTAGCGTCGTGCGGTCCGGAGGGACAGGTAGTGGTTGAGGGCCTCAAGTGAGTCTGAGTACAGGTAGCTCAGGCACTACGGTAGGTCGGTAGAGTAGGAGACAGCAGGGGAAGAGGAGGACGGGGGTTAGGGAGGGTCGTAGTCTCAGAAAAGGTTACTCAGTTGAGAAGAGTACTCCACCGGTTTCATGACCTCAAAGTCGAAATCGTAGTAAGGAAGGTTTCTTTAGGGTCCCAACTAGAGGAAGTCTTACCTGACCAACCTAGAGGAACGTCAGGTTACAGGAACGTCTTGATAGTTATTCTGTCTCCTTTAACCCCACCCCTCTCAGAAGAAACTTCCCTTCTACCTCCATACTTCAAATTCTTTAATTAGAAGTTTGTTCATCTTCTTTTAAACTACGGAAATTTCTTCAATCTTTTTCTCTTTTGTAATATCTATATGTCTTTTAATTTTTATTATACCATCTTCATTGAAGACCATATTATCAGTATTTCGGTTTATGTTTATTACCAAATTTTGTCACAAAGTCTAGTCTTTTTTCATATCCTGATCGTCAATATTACATACGAATTTTGTGATGGTACATATCTTATCTATCGATCACCCTTCGATGATATATCGAGTCCGTCAAGTCCAACCACGAGACACTACTGGATCACCCCACACTACCCACCCACCCTCCCTCCGAGTACTCCCTCCTCAATATACATACTTTTCACTTTCACTTCAACAAGTCAGTATAGGCTGAGAAACGCTGGGACACCTGACATCGGATGGTCCGAGGAGGCAGGTACCCTAAGGGGTCCGTTCTCATGACCTCACCCCACGGTAAAGGAAGAGGTCCCCTAGAAGGTCTGGGTCCCTAACTAGGACCCAGAGGGTGTAACCTCCGCCTGCGAAATTAGAGACTCGGTGGTCCCTTCGGAATATACATGTAATATACATATGTATACTGGCTAAGTGTCACAACATACCGTTTTTGATTATGTTGTAACATTTTTTAATATAAATTTTTTGTTTGGGAGTTTTGTGGGAGTCTTCAAATGTCTTGTAACTTTATTTATCTAATTTTTACCGTATAGTGTTTTTATACTTGTCATTAAAAACACAATCTCATTTGAGTCCCTAATTTTTCAATAACTTTTCTCAGTAATATTTACTAATATTCCTATTCCTATGTATTTTAGTAATTGTATGGAATTTTGTGTACTCAGTATTCCAATAACCGGTTTTTAAAGTAAACCCAAAAAGGTATTCTACAATACCTTATTGTTATCGGGTTACGATCCTCTTTCTCTATTTAATGATTAATATCGATCCTACAGTTATTTATGGAGAATCTTTAACTATTCGTTAATATATTCCATATTAATTTCTGTCTTTTATAAAAATTAACTTCATATCAACTGAATGTTACAACACAATCGAAGTGACATGTCGTCTTACTTATATATATATATGTGTGTATATATACAAGAAAAAACGTAAGAGAAGGTAACACCAAATACAGTCCTATGACTTATATCAAGGGACACGATGTGTCATTTTGGAACAAGTAGGTAAGATATACATTATCAAAAGGACAATTAAATAAGATATACGTTATCCAAAGTAGACGATTGGGGTTTGAGGGTCAGGTAGGGAGAATGGGGGTGGCAGGGGGAAGTTCAGACAAGAGGTGCAGACACTCAGACGAAGACAAAGCATCTATCTAAGTACAGTATAAAATCGAGGGTGCATATTCACTATAGTATGTCTTAAACAGAAATAGAAAGACTGAATGAAGTGAGTCATACTGTTAGAGATCAAGGTAGGTACAACGAGGTTTACCGTAATAAAGTAAGAAAAATACCGACTCATAAAAAGATAATATATATATATATAGAGTGTAGAAGAAATAGATAAGTAGACAACTACCTCTAAGTCCAACAAAGGTACAGATCCGATAGCGCTTATCATGACGATAATTGTGTCCCTACGCACGTAGAAAAACTTACTATCAAAAAGACCCATATACGGGTTCTCACCCTAACTACCTCGTATACCATTAAGATAAAATCACAAAACTCCTTGGAGGTATGACAAAAGGTGTCACCGACATAGTTAAATATAAGGGTGATTGTCACATTTTCCCAAGGGACAAGAGGTGTGGGAGAGGTCGCAAAGAATAAGTATCTGAAAAATTACTACCGGAAAGACTGGTCACACGCTACCATAGAGTGACATCAAAACTTACCGTAAAGAGATTATAAATCACTACGACTTGTAGAAAACTACACAGATAGACCGGTAGACATATAGAAGAAACAACACACACACACACACACACGAGTCGACGAGTCAACACAGACTAAGAAACGTTAGGGTACCTGACTCCGGGAGGTCCGAGGAGACAGGTACCTTAAAGGGTCCGTTCTTATAACCTCACCCAACGATAAAGGATGAGGTCCCCTAGAAGGATTTGATCCTTAGTTTGGGTGCAGAGAACTCAGAGGACGTAACAGTACGTCTAAGAAATGGTAACACGGTGGACCTTTCGGGACACAGAAGAAACCCCGAAGACTTCTGGAAGATAAATCCAAAAGACGGGTGAAAAGTTAACTCAACAACAACAACAACAATACAAAAACAACAAAACATACTCGACAAATCACATAAAACCTTCAATTCGGGGACAGACGACGTAATAAACGTTCACAAAAGAGGGTAAGGTATCCAACAGAAAAACAAAACAACTACCAAAGGAAACGACACGTCTTCAGACACTCAAATCCAGGGTAAACAAATAAAAACAAAAATGATACTAATGGAACCCTCTGACTGGATTCTTTTGTATCCATCTAAATATAGTCTCTTACAAAACGGATAAAAAAGAAGTTCCTCAAATTACATAGTATAGAATGTTCAGAAATTCGATAAAACTCAAATAAAAACACATACCACTCTCCCACACAAAATTGAAGTAACTAAATGTTCGTCGACAGGCTGGAAGGGGACGTGGTTAACGACTTCTCTAACAGAAAAGGGTAACATATAAGAACAGAGAAAACAGCTTCTAGTTAACTGGCATCCACACACCCAAATAAAACTACGACAGATAAGATAAGGTGAACACGTGTAAAGACAAAAACACGGTAATGGTGTGACAAAACTAATGATATCGAAACATCATAACAGACTTCAGACTCTCCACCTTTCCACCTGACACCCGTGTCTCTGAAGGAAGGTTTCTCGTGTCTCACACCTTTACCTACCCTTTCTCAATAAAATGTCACTTCTTTAAACTGCTTGTGACGAAGTCGGTTAATAATTTCCATTTATAGTTGTCACGATTCAGTACGATTATCGTTCCTACGTTCTTTTGACAATACAATGGAGACACCAGAAGGAGGACTTTTGGGTATTGGGGTCACATTAGTCCTCTTTTTGTAGTTTAAGGTTAACCTCCTCTAAGACACTTTATCATGAGTTTTGACAGTCAGTAGTCTTCGTTCCTTTGTAACTCTTTGATAGTGTCGATCCTCTTTGGATTATTACGTACTAACTTATATTACACCATGGGACCTACCATAGAATCGTGTCTTTTTCATATCGTCCATTTGTGATTCCTTTATACTTGTTTCGTACTCGAAATCAATTATTACTAAATACTTATAACAAAGTAATTAACATTGTTTAATATTCTACAGTCGTTGTCCCCTTTAACCCACATACCATATCCCTCGGGAGACATAGTAGACACGTTAATAAGAGATTTAGATGAGTCTCTATAATCAATCAAAACGTAATTGACCAACGTTAATTTTTTTGAAATTATGTGGTCCGTATCTTCCCAATTTAGTAAAAAGTTTCTATATCTCTTCACTGTCTTGACTTAAAGTACAGGAGAAAGAACTTATGTCATATATAAGATCATATAACATAATGGAGTATGTATTATACTACTACTATCTTTACTTAGTTTTTGTAGTTTTTCAGAGAGTCTTATTTTTACAAGTTTCAGTGATAAATCTAATCAAAGATCAGGAGGGAGGATTACGAAGGACTCAGGGGTGGTAAGAGGGTAGACTCTACGGTGTCATGAACATGAATGGAGATCTCATAGTCAAATGTAAAGCGTGTATTGTAAGATTACGAATGAATGTGTAGGGAGGAAGGGGAAGCTAACGGTACAGAAGTTCCCGTTACCGGTTGATAATAAATGAACACATAGTGCGTCGACTTATGTACCATCTGTGAGGTACTTTACAATAACTTACTTGTTGAATCTTCCTTTCCTACTGCAATAGATTTTGGTGGACCCGAATTTCTAACTTCGTGATGTAACTTTGTTTCTACCTTCGACTTGATGTAGAAGGATTAGGTAAGGAGATGACTACCTGTAACTCCAACAAAGGTTCGGGATAACATTTATTACCACGATACTTGTGACCCTACGTACATAGACTCCAACCCTAACTATGTATATGGGATGACTATGGTACATATTTTATCTATTGATTACGCTTGTATGTATATCGTGTCCCTTGAGATGAACTGTGTGACACCACTGGACTTACCTTTCCTTCAGGTTTTCTTTCCCGTATATTTATTCAGTAATAAGTCAACGATTCAGAACAGGTTGAGACGTTGGGGTGTCTGACGTCGTACAGTCCGAAGGGACAGGGTGGTAGAGGATCTCAAACGAGTTTAAATACAGGTAACTCAGTCACTACGGAAGGTTGATGGAGTAGAAGACAGTAGGGGAAGAGGAGAACGGAAGTCACAAAGGGTCGTAGTTCCAGGAAAGGTTACTCAGCCGAGAAGAGAATCCACCGGTTTGATAAGTCGTAGTCAGGAAGGTTACTTATAAGTCTCAACTAAAGGAAACCTAATTGATGAAACTATAGAAACGACAGGTTCCCTAAGAGTTCTCAGAAGAGGTCGTGGTGTCAAGTTTCCGTAGTTAAAAAACCACGAGTCGAAAGAAATACCAGGTTGAGAGTGTAGACATGTACTGATGACCTTTTTGGTATCGAAACTGATATGACTGGAAATAGTCGTTTTATGAGGAATTATGTGACAGATCCAAGTAATATGGAAAAGAAACTTCCTCGTCCGTAGAAAATTAAAGTACCGACGTCAGTGGTAGGTGTCACTAAAACCTCGGGTTCTTTTATTTCGGAAAGTGACAAAGGTAACAAAAGGGGTAGATAAACGGTACTTCACTATCCTGGTCTACGGTACTAGAATCAAAAAACTTACAACTCAAAGTTCGGTTGAAAAAGTGAGAGGAGAAAGTGGAAGTAATTCTTCACTATAATACTATAGTAGACATATAGACTCCAACAACTGAAAAAGAGGGTCGTTGGAACTAAGGGCGAACACTAAG
This sequence comes from Capra ibex, assembly GCA_006410555.1. NCBI lineage: Eukaryota > Metazoa > Chordata > Mammalia > Artiodactyla > Bovidae > Capra > Capra ibex. The sequence continues at coordinate 38,388,715 of SJYO01018757.1, read as the reverse complement.
TAGGTCGCACCGTAAAGTGTACTACAGGAGACGCATCTTCAATTTATTCGTTCCAGCATTATATGTCGGAACTGTATGAGGAAAGGATTAAAACTTGGTCAGTCAACAAGGTACAGGTCAAGATTAACAACGAAGAACTGGACGTATGTCCAAAGAGTCCTCTATACTCCACCAAACCATAAGGGTAGAGAAATTCTTAAAGGGTGTCAAACAATACTAGGTGTATCAGTTTCCGAAATCGTATCAGTTACTTCGTCTTCATCTACGAAAAGACCTTAAGGGAACGAAAAGATACCGGGTCACCTACAACCGTTAAACTAGAGACCAATGAGACGGAAAAGGTTTAGGTCGAACATGTAGACTTTCAAGAGTCAAGTGTATGACAAATTTGGATCGAACTTCCTAAAACTTTTAATGGAACGATCGTACACTTTGCTCTCGTCAACATACCACCAAACTTGTAAGAAACCATAACGAGAAGAAACCCAAATACAGATACATAACGACTAAGTAAAACGACATGTCATCTTTAATTCTGTTCTAACATTTCGTTGATATGAGGTATTTTTATTTGAAATTTTTATAACTTCGTAGTTTAGTATTCATGAATTTGTCTTCTATTTTTCCTCAGGTATATACTGGATCCACTCTGGACCTTAGTTTTCATTTCTTTAAAAATGACAAAAACAAACTCGAGTTGACTCTTTTATTAAACGGGAAACGAGAGACTGACCCATTTATCTTTCCGGTTGTTCCTGTCGACGTTCCGTAAAGTTTACTATGACCTTTTCTAAGATAGTGAACTCAACAACACTTTTATATAGATCTACTGGTCAGTTCCGGATTTACTCACCCGACTCTCGATTTCGTGTTTTGTATGTTTACTAAAGAAATGTCAGTTAGGTGTGTCTGAGAGACATCTTTCATTAAAAGTAGTTCCTGTGGTATGTTGGAAGTCAGTTAGGGGGTGTAAATTTATGCAAGTTTCTTAGACCGTACGTATTTTACTGATATAGTCGTTGTAAACCTACTTTTGAATTTATAAATTTACGAATTCCTTTGTCTACCGAAAAAAGAGGTTTAAAAGAAGAGTGTCATAAAATTTCCTTAGAACTAAGTTTTCTTCATTTTTCTTTTTAAAGTGAGGTCAAGTCAACCTATTTATAAACAACCCTAATCTTAAAGATGAAATTTGTCTCTATACAAGAATCTCGTAGAGTCATATTTTCTATGGACCCTTTTGAGAAGTAAATAATTTTCATCAAAGTATGAGTGACTTGTTTCGATCGGTTTATCATTTTATTCTGTTCGTTTTATCATCATTTCAACAAGTATGACTCCTAATGTCTTACAGTCTTTTTAGTGAATATTAGAATCTGATTTAAAATGTTATACTACTTTTCTTTTAATATGATCCTCTCTTTTATAATTATTGTTTCGAGGGAAAGGACGGTAACTGGAAGTAAGTTCAGTCTCAAATTGTTTATGATACAGAAAATGATCTTTAACCCGAAGGGTCCACCGAGTCACCATTTCTTAGGTGGACATTTACGTCCTCTGTGTCCAAGTTACGGACCTAGTCCTTCTAGGGGACCTCTTCCTTTACCGTTGGGTGAGGTCATAGGAACGGGCTTTTTAGGGTACCTGTCTCCTCGGACCACCCGATGTCAGGTACTCCAGTGTTTGTCAACCTGTACTGACTCACCGACTCGTACGTTTCTTGATGAAATTGTGTTTTGTCTCATTACCTTGTTACGTCCGTCAAAGGATACAAACCGAGTCTTGTAAGAACAAGGTAAATAAGATTGCACGGGAAAATAAAGATAAAAAATTTTTCGATGTATATAACAAATACCATGAATCGGTCAAACCCAGGATGAACTTAATACTTCCGAAGTGTCTTTCGTAAATCATTATTTTCCGTTCAACCAATTATCGTTTCACTGTGAAAAGACGAAACACTTACTGATATTATCCTCCTAAGGGTCCAGACAAACAAACAAAAAAAAGACATTATTTTGTTTCGACATAAGAGGGTCTACCTCAAAAGAAGTAGAAAGGTAAGAGTTTATGTGGGTAGGAATAAATGGACACTTAGGTCGTCTATGCCATTCGGGGGATGTATACTTAGAAGTTCAACACTTGAAAGTTTCCACGTTTACACGAAAGTGTACACGTCAGTGTAATCAAGTACACAGACCGTACGAAACGGTGACGTGCGTAGGAGACGTTCAGTAACATGAAAACACACGAAATGAATATCATGACATATGTCGTGACATCATCTGCTCATAAAAATAAAGTTCAGGTCCTACAAGTCTTCGTTCACACTTTCGTCACCACTACATCGACCATGAAGATTCTTCACGGTCCGTTACCTTTCTTTTCACTTTTATTAACTCTCTCACATCGCTCCGTTTTTCTATCATCTGTAACGAGTAAGAATGTTGTACTTAGTAAGTTGGTAACCGTGCCAAGATTTCTTGTTCGTGTTATAGTACCTTGTACACTTCAGACGATACAGTTATTACACTGTTATTATAACTTTGTCGTACCCTTTCACTACCTCCTTTACCTCTTTGAAGAGTCACATACCTGCGTCCTAGTCGTAGATCAGGGCAAGATGAATTACAACTAAGTTCTCTTTCGATTTTCGGAAATGCTTCTGAACTTCTTCTCTGTGTCACTTCTTAGTCTCTCACGTGAAAAAACAGTCGACACCAACCAAAGGCCTCTTCCGTTACCGTTGGGTGAGATCATGAGAACGGACCTTTTAGGGTACCTACTTCCTCGGACCACCCGACGTCAGGTACCCCAGCGATTCTCAGTCCGTGTTGACTCGCTGAAATGAAAGTGAAAAGTGAAGTTACGTAACCTCTTCCTTTACCGTTGGGTGAGGTCACAAGAACGGACCTCTTAGGGTCCCTGCCCCCTCGGACCACCCGACGGTAGATACCCCAGCGTGTCTCAGCCTGTGCTGACTTCGTCGTCGTCGTCACCAATCAAAGTAACCAAGTTCCGATGTCGGTTGGAAATGTTGCATTTTCATTCACCGTTCCGTCGTTCATGTCTATACCATCGACGGACCAATAACTACTTCAGTGCATAAATGGTATCGTCAAAAAATTACACCTACTCTGTCCTGACTTGACCTTCTCCTACGGTCTGGCTTCAATGTAGTTATTCCTCCTTTTCAACTACGGTCCGATTTCGCCGTTTCCTATTCATTTGAGACCACCGTTAAGGAGACCACTATTCCTCCGTTAGGAGAGAATCAAATAGTAGGTCTTTTTGGTTCTCGGGAATTTTTGTGTAGGTCCCCGAGAGAAGGACAACACACCTTATAATCTGGGTTTCGGACCAATGTTTCCGGTAAAAGGTCCTGACCAAAAAGGTGGTGAAATGAGGTCTCCAACTCTTTATAACGAATTTCTTCCTGTAGGGTAAGTTGTAAGACGACGAGTTGTTATGAGACCCGGTGGGAGGTAAGTACCTACTGAAAGTAGGGTTACGGTCACATGACATAGACGGTGACTTATAATACAACTAGTAGGTCGGATACTTGGTTCCTCAATATCGTTGAAAGTTCTTTATAATAAGTGTAATGTGTAAAACAGTCCGTTATTTCCACTCACTGTTTAGTCCTTGTTAGAACGATGTCAAAACCTTCCCGACATTGCATATGGTCAGGTATTTTTTGTAACTGAAACGAATCACACTGCAATATCAACAGCGGTACTTACCCTAAACCTTCTTGGAAGTGGGTGTCAAACAAGTACTAAAAGTACCTAAACTCTTCCACCTCCTTCTCAGGTTCTGAGTGATTCTCAGTCAGAGAATCACTGGGAGTCCTTTTTAGACCTCGATCTAGACGTTCTCCTACTGGAGTAACTGGAGGAACGAAACGTTGTACTCCTCGAATGATTACTTCTGGACTACCTAAACCTCCGGGTCTCTCTCCCACTTCTTTCTGTTCTCCTTCTTCATTGACTTCTTGGTTTCTCTACGTGCTACGTCCTTTACCGTTCCCCCGAAATAAACTCCTCCGTAACAATCAAAAACTCCGTGCTTTGAGCTTACATCTTACTATGTGCTCCCAACGGCGTCTTCCGTCAGAACGCGATGAGACAGTAGACTCTGTTCTTTTTTTTCTTGATGGTGGGTCTGTAGCGACCCAGTGATAACACTCCCATTTATCTGAACTTAGGTTGTTCCTTTGTCTGAGACCCAGTAGTTAAAGTCCGCACTTACTTTAACGTCGAACGGGAAGTGGAAGATAACGATTGCTAGGAAGTTGAGACGGTAGAGACTGGAGCAGAGGGAGGAGGTCGGTCATTGAGAAGGACGGAAGTGAGTCACGGTCGGAGACATACGGTCGACAACATGACATGATGATATGGAAAGTTCCATGGTATGACATTCTAAAATTTACAAAAGAAATAAAAAACACAAACAGTACATAATAAACACACTTTTCGTAATATTTGGATAAGGTCATGTCACGATATATCGGTTAACGTTGATCTAATTGAAATAACCTGATTTCTTGTTAACCTAAATCCTTGTGTGGGAGCCTTGTCTTGAGTAAACATACATCTCCTGAGTAACATAAATAAACCGAGAAAAATACACGTTCTGTCGTACGTTTCACTCCCGATGATTGACTCCCGCCCCTCCCCCACCGTGTCTTCTCCGTTGTACAAGATTACCAATGGTCGTACCGGAGTCCTCCTCTGGAGGATGTAAGTTTAGGAGTGATCGACACATTAGAACGTGTTCAATGAATTAGATAAATGTAAAGTCAAAGAGGTAGACGTAACGAATAACACTACCAACTTGTCTAATTACATGGAGTTTCGTGAATCTTCTCTCAAGATTAGTGATTACGTATTAATGTTGATACGTAATCAGTAGTGATAAGTAAAATTTATATAAAAGGTTTTAAAAGGGGAACTCCCCGTCTCACGTGGAAAGGTTGAGACTATTGTCCCAAACATAGTCCCATCTAATTAAAACTTCCCATTTTGTTATTTGATTTTGGAAATGATGTAAAGTATGTCCCGACTTTCAGAAATTAAGTACTCAGAGAGAGACGGGGTCCATGAGAAGTCCTATCTTCGGAAGGTTGGGTGTCAGAGTCAGGAGACCAAAGACTAAGTTTGGACTGGTTGGATAGTCAATCATTCAAGAACTCCGCCAGAAGACCTGGAGACGGACCACACACTGTCCCTTTCTGTCCACGGACGACAGATTAGCAGTCAGAGGAAGGTCCACCCGACTCATTTGTACTACTGAAGACCGAACCAAAAGACCGTTCGCGAGAAGAAATGACCTTAATCTCGAGATCAGACTTGGTTGCTCCAACGCAGAAGCAAATCTAAAAGGATCGAGAAACGGGACTCTTCCAACCTGAGATAAGTGGTTACGGAAGTTGGAGTATGACCTAAGATGACATTTGTCTACCTCAGGACTTTAGTGACCGGAATCGATAGAGACTCCTCTTTAGAGGAGGTAAGGTGTCCGGGGTGTGATCTAACCTCGTCCTGTCAGGGGGCCCCATTGACACTTACCTAAGAAACGGGTCAGAAATAGTGGTAAAGACGATTGAACCAATTAAAGGAGTCAGAACCAGAATCCTGACAACTTGATACTATTACGGGTGTTTGTATGTAGTTTTGAAGTAGTATAGTCTGAAAAGTTTTGTCCGTTTTGACACATCACAACATTAGGAAACCGTAAATCTTTAATTTACCATTGAATTAATATATTGTACATTCTTATACCTAAGTTTTCAAAGTACTGGTCGAGTTACCTAATTTAGGATGTTCATCTTAAATTATTCCCATAACTCTTAACTCGAAGGACCATCGAGTCGACCATTTCTTAAGTGGACGTTACGTCCTCTGGGGTCCAACTAAGGACCCAGTCCTTCTGGGGGACCTCTTCCCTATCCGAGGGTGAGGTCATAAGAACCCGAAGGGACTACCGAGTCTACCATTTTTTAGGTGGAAGTTACGCCCTCTTGACCCAAATTAGGGACCCAGCCCGTCTAACGGACCTTTTCCCTTGCCGATGGGTGAGGTCATAAGGACGGACCTCTTAAGGTACCTGTCTCCTCAGACCGTACGATATCAGGTACCCCAGTGTATCTCAGTCTGTGTTGACCCGTAGATTCGTTTATATGACTCTTAACCCCGAAGGGTCCACCGCGATGACCATTTCTTGGGTAGACGGTTACTTCCTCTACATTCTCTGTTCACAAGCTAGGGACCCAGCCCTTCTAGGGGACCTCCTCCGGTACCGTTGGGTGAGGTCATACGAACGGATCTCTTCAGGTACCTGTCTCCTCGGACGGTCCGATTCAAGGTATCTCAGCGTTTCTCACCATGTACTGACTTCACTGAAACGTTTCGTGTCGTGTCGCAACTCTTAAATCAGAAAGTAAACTTATGTTTTTAGGTTCAGGTATTTATTCATGTCCCATTCTCTTTACGGACAATTGTTGTACACATTTCTTAAAACTTCAAAATAGACGGTCATTTAAATTAAGATCGAACTACACATTGACATACTAGTGACGTACTACCAAGGGTCTCTATAAGTTTAGAATTAGGGATCTTGAGCACTTACAATGAAATGTACCTTCTCCCTGAAATGTCTACGTTAATATCATTCCTAAAACTCTACCCTTCTACTAGGATCTAATGACTCGACCCGGAATTTACGTTAATTATTCTTCCTAGGAATATTCTTCCTGTGTCTTTCTTTAAACTGATGTTTTTTCTCTTTTACACTACACCGTTGTCTTCGTCTCTCTCTTTTCCGTTACTCTATGCCCTTCCCCAGTGGTCGGTTCCTTACATCCACCAGAGGTCTTTTATCTTTGCTGTTCTCTCTTCAAACAAGGAATCTCGGAGGTTTCCTTGGTACGGACTGTTGTGGAACTAAAGTGAGAATGTTCTGAGAACAAACCTGAAAAATTCTTCTGTATTGTCTTTTTTTACAAATATACCGTTCATGTCTTCCCTGTATTTTAACATATATGTCATCTTTTCGTTAATATATTTGTGGGGGTTTTGTAGGAACGTGTCTTTACAGATCTCCTTGTAAATTGTGGGTGGGTCTCCAAACCTGAAGATCTTGACATTCTCTTATCCGAACACAATAAAAATCGGTAATTTAAACACCGTCAAACAATATCGAAAGTATCTTTTGATTATGTCCGAGTTTAAGATAAAGTCAACCTAGAGTAGGATTAATCATTTAAGGTAAACTCAGTAACATATAGTCTTTCCTACTCTCAGATAACCTCACTGAGTTAATGTCTCTTTTTGGGGTTTGGTATATTCTCCCTACAACCTTTATTGATAAAGGAGAATCCTTCATCGTTCGTGGAACTCTAAAGTTTATAAAACTCCCATTAGTACAACTTTCCCTTAATTCACCTGAACTTACAGGGACTTATTACTCTGATCACAGTGTCGAACGTCAAGGTGTAAATAAACGTATTAATCAAGAAATGACACAAAGAGGAGGTGACAAGAATTCAAAAGTACTACCGTCTCTGATCTAAACCAGTGGCGAAATAGGGTACCACGGATTGTCGTGATCCTCGGTGAGTTTGTTACTCTTGACTTGTTCTGAAAAAATTTTTTAGGGGTTGACACCTTCAATCACATGTTGTTTCTCTGAGTTAAAGAAGGACCAAGTCAGAACTTTCCAAAATGAAAAGATACTTAAACAGGTAAAGAAGGTCCAACAGGTAAAATAACCGTGTATCAACGAGCATCGTCAGAGAATACTAGAAAACATAAAGACGTAAAGACAACATTGAAGAGGAAAAATTGAAGATTAAAATAACTAAAAACTCAGAAGAGGGGGGAAAAAAAACTACTCAGACTACCAAACAGTTAAAACAAATAGAAAAGTTTCTTGGTTGAAAATTAAAATACGTAGAAACGATAGTAAAAGAAGTAAAGAAAAAGTGAATAAAGACCAGACTAGAAATACTAAAGAAAGGAGGATGATTGAAACCCCAAACCCCAAGAAGAAAGAGTCAATGTTCCTCTGACTTTGTTATCACCAAATAGATCCTCTCTTTTAAAAAAAGGGAGAAGACTTTATTAGTGTCCCCTCAACTCGTAGGGACCTGACCTTTCGTGTGTCCAAAGAAGGTGGAATGACGAGGTGGTCTGGGTTACAGTAAGAACCAGTACACCAACTATAACCGAGTGGAGGGGTAATCGAAAGATCGGACACCCTTCCTATACCACCGTCCGTTTTTCCACCGTGTCTTAGGTAAGTGTATAGTAACAGGTTTGAATGTATCAGTGTGAGTTGAAGTTCCTTTCTATCGATTATACAACTATTCCAACTAACTCTACACAGGTCAATTTTCCACCCCCCTTTCGATAATGGATCTGACTTATAACTCCCAGTCATCGTCAGAAAAGAGGTAGGGTCTTCGTAATTTAATTTTACTTTCTCTCAAAAGAAGAAAACAATATAAAATAAGTAAAATGGATTCACAAAAGAAAGAAAGGAAAAATTTGTCAGGATCAAAGTTTGATCCATCCATTATAAATCCACTAAGGATTCGATTAAAATACATATCCTATTAAGAGTGACAAGAATTACTTTTTTTGACTATAATTAGAAAAGACGATGTCATTAAATTTTATATGTACGATTTGATTAACGGTGGTAATTTATATAAATTTGGTACTTTTGATGACATTAATTAAGTATAATAAAAGTAGTAAATTGTAACGATTAGGTCTCAGTAACCGTATAAAAATCTTCTTACTAAGATAAGGTAACTTATGTTTTAATAATAAGTCTCCACAAGACAATTTGGTACGGTGAACAGTGATATAACTACATGTCTTAGTTAAAATTGAAAGATGGTCTGTGATGTTGAGATTGTACGTCGTTAATAGTAATTTAGGAAAATAGTAAATGGTAAATATTAAATGTTTTTTTTACTATACTACTACTCGTTTCTAAATACTACCTACTTAACACTCACTAGCCGAAGAACTTCTTAAAACGTGAACTTGAAAACCTCTTTAATAAAATATGTATATTCATCATCACTATTTAAGTCTTGATGAGAGGTCATTTAAAAAGGTCGAGATGGAAGTTTTATATAGGTTTTAGTCTGAGGAAACTGGTGAAACTGATGAAAGCATAGGTTTAGATACAGTGTTAGTAGAAACTGGACTTTGTAATGGGGTTTTGGAAGATAAACCAGAGAGACCAAATAGGGAAAACACCAGATAATAAATATATCATTAATTTCACTAATAAATTTTTGGATTTTGTCTGGTTCGGTTACAGAAGGGTAGAATCTTATTTTAGGTTGTAGGGACGGTACTAGACATTTTCGAGGTAACATAATCAGTAGTTAACGATGTCTTATTTTAGAGGGGTTTGTATGACAGAAATGTATTCTTATTGTTAGATAATAGGACGTGACGGCCCCAGGTCGGGGCCACCTAGGTCCCTTAAGCTTCCCACCTACCGCAACCGCACCTTTCTGAACAAATAACTAACTATATTCTAATCTAATTCTTTGATCATCCTTCTAATTCACCTCCTTCTCCCGACTTATCGAACCAAATGCACCTTCCGGTTATTTTAAGGTCTGTTCCTTAAACGTGGTAGATGCAACCCGGTGGCCGCGGGCGAACTTATAGATTCCCACGGAGCGGAATTCGAGGGAAAGCACGCCCAGAATGGTCGGTCCCGTTCATTCATCTGGACCGCTCGGAGGCGCGGGGTCCACCTCTAAGTCGGACTTCAATTTCATTTCTCGTCTCTCTCCCTTCCCTCTCTTCTTCTTTCTCTCTCTTTCTGTGCCCCCCTCGGTCTCAGGGTTCTTTGGTCCGGCTCTCTGATCAAGCCCTTTGACCAGGCTCTTCGACCGGGCTCTTTGACCGGGGGGAGGAAATAACAAGTCTTCCGGAAAATATGAAAACTATTTTGTACCTCTAGTTACCTATTGTGTTTTAATACATCGCAAGCGTTGGGTCTAAGAAAGACATATAGTAAAACATATGTTTTCCAGAGTCCACTAAATGTAATAGAAGACCGGTTCTCCGAACAATTGTGAAAAACCGAGAGAAGGAATTACTTACAATTAAAACAAAGGGGACTTCACAAAAAGAAATTAGACGTAGAGGAATTTCGTAATTTCAATGTAGAGATATCTTGTTTCCACGTCACCCTATATTGTTTCTTCCATGAATTGAGTTTCTAGATTACAACGATTATGGTCCAGATGATGAACAAAAAGATATATGGTTGATATAGATTTTTATTTCCTATACTTTTAAACCGTCGTTCGTAACTGAGTTGTTTACTTTGGAAATTAGTCAGGATAAGATTTCTAAAACTGAGGAGCCTTCGAGGAGTAAGGATCCTACAAAATTCGAAGGACACGGAGGACGCCAGTCCTCCGGAGTTTGTTAGTGTACGCGTCGACATGCTCAGGACGTCCGTCCGATCTTTCGGTAGTCTCCCAAAAACCTAACTTTGTGAGAAAGTTTACGTCTTCTGATTGCGGGACTTAACTGAAAAAGGTCTTTTCCAGTCTTCTCACTTTTTCGTCTCGTGTTTTTGGCCGTCTAAAAACAACCCCATGTACTTATTTTTAAAGGTCTCCCCAGGGACTTCAGACTCGTGCGGAACGCATACAGTCGAAGGAAGGAGTACTGGAACAGTGCCCGCCCTAAGGAGTGTGACCGAGGGCCGTGACGTGTCAATGACACTCAGTCTTTAATACCGTCCACCCAGACTGACTCCTAGAGAATACTCGCCGTCATTGCTGCAGTCGACCCTGACGACAGTGCACTACGAGTGAGTGTCGAGACCGTTCAATTTCGACCGACGACCCCGTTTCCGTCATGCAGTGGTGCACCCGAGAGGAACCCTGACAACTAACAGGTACACCACGAATCTCGTTCATTTATTTGAAAGGATGGATTTTGAACTTTCTGAGTCTTTTCCAATTAAGCTCCTCTGTTTACGACATATTGAAGAAGTTTGTTTAATTAAGGTGACTATTTAAATTGAACTGTGGTTGAAGGGATCTCACGAAGGAGTCACTCGGTCCACTTTTAGAGTCACAGAAAATAACATTCAACTTGTAGTATTAGAGGTGTCGTAGGATGAACAAGGTATCCAGGGAGACAAGTAACACTCTTCCCGATCGTGTTGCCACACCCATAGTCTCCACCCACGATCACCCTGTGAGAACCTCCGATGTAAAGACTAAAGTAGAGGATAGTAAAAAAGAGAGAAGATGAAGGGTGTGATTGAGAAACGAGAAAAAATTTGTCTAATGTACGTAGAAGAGGAGTCCAGAACGATTTGACAAGATCGACAGTCCAAGTGAGAAAGACGTTTATAGGTGTACTAAGAAAGGGAGTGATATAAGTCCCAAAACACGTGTATATCGGAATTGTGTCCTGGAGAAAGGTTGATTAGAATGTAAATTTTTTTCGTGGAGAAAGGGTCAAGCTCAAAAAGTGAACGAAACAAAAAGAAGTACTTTGGAGAATGGTGGGTTGTATAATATATAAATAAGTAAATAACAGATAGAAAGGGAGACTCTTACTCCTAGACCCAGTGATGACATAGGGGTCACAGATCTTATCACGGACGTATATCATCTACGAGTGACCCATAAAAACTTGCTTGTTTACCAATTACGTAAGATAGTCAAGTCAAGTCAGCGAGTCAGTACAGACTGACAAACGCTGGGGTACTTAGCGTCGTACGGTCCGGAAGGACAGGTAGTGTAGGTGTTGACCCACAACAAAAACGAAACCGAGGTAGGGAAGTAAGAAAGATCTCAATAAAGAGGTGACTAGAGGTCATCGTATAACCCGTGAATCGTTGGACTCCTCAAGGAGAAAATCATAGGATAGTAAAACGGAAAAGTATGACAAGAACCCCAAGAGTTCCGTTCTTATGACTTCACCAAACGGTAAGGGAAGAGGTCACCTGGTGTAAGACAGTCTGGAGAGGTGGTACTGGGCGGGCAGAACCCACCGGGGTGTACCGTACCGAATCAAAGTAACTCAATTTGTTCCGACACAAGACACTCTAGTCTAACCGATCAAAGGACACTAATACCAAAGTCACACAGACGGGAAACTACACAAGAGTATTGTGGATGGTAGAATGAACCCAAAGAGGATGGAACCTGCACCCCATAGAGAAGTGCCGACGAGGTCGTTTCACGTCGGTGACGAGGAATGGAATCTGCTCAGTGGGTAGGACTGGAACTTGCACCTCATCGAGGAGAACCGGGAGGACATGGGCGTGTCGGAGGTGAGGAACCTGTACCTCAACGAGGAGAACCGACGAGTCAAGTCAAGTCAAGTCAAGTCAGCGAGTCAGCACAGGGTGAGACGCTGGGGTACTTAGTGTCGTACGGTCCGAAGGGACAAGTAGTGGTTGAGGCCCTTAAATGGGTTTAAGTACACGTAGTTCAGTCACTACGGTAGGTCGGTAGAGTAGGAGACAGAAGGGGAAGAGGAGGACGGGGGTTAGGGAGGGTCGTAGTCTCAGAAAAGGTTATTCAGTTGAGAAACGTACTCCACCGGTTTCATAACCTCAAAGTCGGAGTCGTAGTCAGGAAGGTTACTTGTAGGTTCTGACTAAAGGAAATCTTACCTGATCAACCCAGAGGAACGTCAGGTTCCCTGGGAGTTCTCAGAAGAGGTTGTGGCGTCAAGTTTTCGTAGTTAAGAAGCAGTGAGTCGGAAGAAGTGTCAGGTTGAGAGTGTAGGTATGCACTGGTGACCTTTTTGATATCGGAACTGATCTGTCCGTTTCATTACAGAGACGAAAACTTATACGATAGATCCAACCAGTATTGAGAAGAAGGTTCCTATTCGTAGAAAATTAAAGTACCGACGTTAGTGTTAGACGTCACTAAAACCTCGGGGGGGTTTTATTTCAGACTGTGACAAAGGTGACAAAGGGGTAGATAAAGGGTACTTCACTACCCTGGTCTACGGTACTAAAAGCAAAAGACTTACAACTCGAAATTCAGTTGAAAAAGCGAGAGGAGAAAGTGAAAATAGTCCTCCGAAAAATCAAGGAGAAGTGAAAGACGGTATTCCCACCACAGTAGACGTATAGACTCCACTAACTGTAAAGAGGGCCGTTAGAACTAAGGTCGAACACGAAGTAGGTCGGGTCGCAAAGAATACTACATGAGACGTATCTTCAATTTATTCGTCCCTATATGTCGGAACTGCATAAGGAAAAGAATAAACCTTGGTCAGGCAACAAGGTACAGGTCAAGATTGACAACGAAGGACTGGACGTATGTCCAAAGAGTTCTCCGTCCAGTCCAGCAGACCAGAAGAGGTTGTGATGTCATGTTTTCGTAGTCAAGAAGTCACGAGTCGAAAGAAATATCAGGTTGAGAGTGTAGGTATGTACTGATGACCTTTTTGGCAGCGAAACTGATCTGTCTGAAAACAACCGTTTCATTACAGAGATGAAAATTTATACGATAGATCCAACCAGTATATTTTTCTCGTATAAAATCTAAGTGGGAACCAGATCCGTACTACTCGTGACGGATTAAATTATTATATCTATTTTGTTGAAGATAGTTTCGTGATTTATTAAAAAATTTTCTGTGAATCGAATCCTATTCTTTTTAATTTATGTTCCGATGTAATCTTCATATTATTTTGTTTTTAACACATACAAACTAAAAACAGATACCAATAAAGAAGAAATATATCCTTGTACTAATTATTAGAGACTTAGAGATTATTAGTGATTTCACTTAATAAATTCATCTATGTCCCTTATTATTATATTCCATGGTTAGTTTTTAAAAAATTTTTAATCCTAATACATGTTATAGAACTTCTCGTTTCTTCTACGAATTAAGAGGTTTTACAGTGTCATTATAGTATACACTAAAAATCTTAATACTACTTCTTTTATATACCCGTTTTTATAGACCCCAGGACAAGTTCCCTGTTCACTAGACTCGTGTAGGTAGTGGGTGAAAGAGTCACCTCTATTAAACAAACTTATTCAATGGAGTAAACAAAAGAGTTTAATTCAAAAAGACTCAGAGAGTTCAAAATCCATTCTTTCAAACAAATGAACAAAATTCACTAAAATGTAATTAGGGTTTCCTTCTGCAGAGACTCCATTAGGACTTCACTATGTACACACGAGAACGGTAGAGATATAGTCAAGCCAGCGAGTCAGCACAGGCTGAGAAACGTTGGGGTATTTAGCGTCGTACGGTCCGGAGGGACAGGTAGTGGTAGAGGGTCTCAAGTGAGTCTGAGTGCAGGTAGCTCAGTCACTATGGTAGGTCGGTAGAGTAGGAGATAGCGGGGGAAGAGGAGGACGGGGGTTAGGGAGGGTCGTAGTCTCAGAAAAGGTTACTCAGTTGAGAAGCGTACTCCACCGGTTTCATGACCTCAAAGTCGAAGTCGTAGTAAGGGAGGTTTCTTTAGGGTCCCGACTAGAGGAAGTCTTACCTGACCAACCTCTCTGTGATTTTAAAACCCACCTGACTTTATTAACTTTGTTAATGTAAAAAGAGTACGGCAAGATTGGGAGTCAAATCAGTCTTCTCTTAAACTTTTCTAGAACTTGTAGTATGATGAGAACGCTTTCTGGACTCTATAAACCTTTAGAGACAAATCAAATGTTTCGTAATCCAGTGTACCAGTACAATGGGTAACGAGTGTAGGGAACTAAAATGGACAAGAATTATCTTTGACGAATCCTCTATCAACTCCTTTGTTCTCTATCTTATAAAAGACCCTTCGTCAATTTAACTTCATTGAAGGAACACAAGGGAAGATTTATACATCACAATGACAGATTGTGTAGTAACCTTTGGTGACGTTAAAGTGAAACCTTTCTATCAGAATTTAATGTACCTCGAACGACTTCACACAAGTAGGAGTAGTCTGTGTAGTAAATAATAGAGGAGGTTTTTCAAATTTTTTCTTTTTTTGTTCTCTTTTCTGACTCTTTTCTTATTTTCCCTCCTCCTCCTTTCTTCTTACTTATTCACTCTCTTAAGGTTAATTATTCTCCTTCAAGAAGTCTCAATACATTATTCAGATCAGATACAAAAAACAACAACAAGTCAACGAGTCAGTACAGGTTGAGAAACGTTGGGGTACCTGACGTCGTACGGTCTGAAGGGATAAGAAGTGGTACAGGACCTCAAACGAGTTTGAGTACAGTCACTCAATCACTAAGGTAGGTTGGTAGAGTAGGAGATACATGGAAGAGGAGGACGGAAGTCAGAAAGGGTCGTAGTCCCAGAAAAGGTTACTTATCCGAAAAGTGTAATCTACCGGTTTCATAACTGCGAAGTCGTAGTCACGAAGGTTACTTATAAGTACCAACTAAAAGAAGTCCTAACTAACCAAACTAGAGGAACGACAGGTTCCCTGAGAATTCTCAGAAGAGGTCGTTGTGTCAAGTTTTGGTGGTTAAGAAGACACGAGTCGGAAGAAATACCAGGTTGAGAATGTAGGTATGTACTGATGACCTTTGTGGTATCAAAACTGATATGTCTGAAAACAACTGTTTCACTACAGAGACGAAAAATTATACGACGAATCCAAACAGTATCGAAGAGAAGGTTCTTCGTTCACAGAAAATTAAAGTATTTGAATTTCAGTAAATCAATCAACTTAAAGTTTTTTGGAGTGACCTTTCCGTCGTGACAGTATTACAATTCGAAACGATTTCTGAGGTTCCTGGACTTATGAAAAGAAATCATAAAAGGAGAAAAGTGTAAGAGACCAATTCCGGAATACCTTCTACGGTAGTGTTTACTATCCTCTTTGACACTACCTCAATGTCCATCTTCGAAGAAATAGGTACTGTAAAATATCCGTTCATTGTAGTAATAATAACTTAAAACATATACCTGACTTTCTTGACAACGATACCTGATTTTCTTACAAACGTAGGGGGGAGGGTAAGTATACAATTCCCGAATTAGTGGTACACTACCATAAACCTCTACCTCTAAAACTCTGTTAGTCCAATTTACTCCAGTACTCTTACCTCTCAGGTATTACCATAGTCACAGGGGTCTTCTACTCCTTCTAGTAACGAAAGAGAGACGGAACACTCCTTTGTCGATAAACGTTAGGTCCTTCCCTGGAAATGGTTTGTGATTACACGGGTATGGACTAGAACCTGAAGGGTCGGAGGTATTGATACTCTTTATTTACTACAAGTTCGGTAACAGACATCAGGAAACAATGTCGTCGGGTTTGATTCTGTTAAAAGGAACCATCACGTACATCATGTTAGCTTTTTCTGGTAAACCCTGAGGTCTAGAGCTTATCTTCGTTCTGCAGTTGTTCTACTTTGTCCTTAATAGAAAGTTGACAAAATATCCAAGAATAAAACATTCCGGGAGTATTTGAACTTTCGGTTTTGTTAGAAAATTGTATCTTGTCTCCGTGGTAAGAAGTCTTACTATTATCATGATTTACATTTTTATCAAATCTCCTACGTGATTGATAATAATCACTGTTATTATTGACGGTAATAATAGATACTACTTATAAATATCTGACAAATGACTTACTTACCTTAAAATGAGGAATCTTAAAGGGAAGAGTGACTCGGTAAAAGATTCTACTTGACCCGTCACATAGACTTAGGGAAACCACCCTAAAATTTTCGTGTATACCGAAGGTAAGTCCTAAAGTATGGGGAAAGTCCAGGGAAGCAGGTAGTACTATAGGGACAAAACCACTGGGTGACTACTACTATTCAACACGGTATAGAAAACTACACAACCCCAGTTTCTTTTTCGTTGTTTTCCTTGACGATGAAAACAAAGGAGATAAAGTAATATCGTCAACACTAATCAATACAAAATTTCGTTATGGAGAGATAGAACAAGTAAGGACACCCTTACACCAAATCACATATTTCGTGTTTATGAGAACTGAGACTTCTGTCCGACTACTATTGATGTTACATTTATGGGGTGACTAGAGAACGGAAATTATGTCGACCTGACGAAGGGGAATGGTAGTCAAGTAGACTGGGTCTTTTGTCTTTAAATAAAAATCTGACTAAAAATCTTTTGGGTTTAGTCCTCTCTTTTATAGTACGTTTTTTTAAGGGAACTACGTGAGGTCTTAGTTTGTTTTACTATTCTCTTAAGTAGTGCTAAACTATAAGACACAGTTATAATTGGAACTCGTGACAGACTTGAACTCCAATTAAGAAATGACGTTTAACACAGAAATATGAAAGGACCCAGTAAAGTCTTATATAGAAGATGAAAATGATTTTTAACTGTCATACATGTACGTATCATAGGAGTTTTAGATGAAATTAGATTAAGATTAATAAGTATCGGTTCTAAAGGAGTTTTTTATAGTACATGACTAAAACGGATACACAAAATATAAGATGGATGTTTAAATTTTAATTAACTTCTTTGAATTTTATTCTTTATAACCTTTAAGTCTTGGTGATTTAGTTGTATGAATAAAAATGATTCTACTATTTAAAACTTTATAAGAGTTTCGTCCCTGTGTATTGTAAATATATTAATGTGTTATAAAGTTAATAATAAATGTACATCGGGTTTAATTTCCGAACCATGTATTAAAAAGAGTGAACAAATAAATGTTACAAGGTACCAGAAGGGACCACCGAGTCTAGCATTTCTTAGAAGGACGTCACACCCTCTGGACCCAAGCTAGAGACCCAGACCTTCTGGGGTACCTCTTCTATTACCGATGGGTGAGGACATAAGAACGGACCTCTTAAGGTACTTGTCTCCACCCGACGTCAAGTACCCCAGTCTTTCTCAGTCTGCGTTACCTAGTTGATTATGAAAGTGAAAGTACCGTATTATCTTGTAAATGTTTATCGATTCCTTTCTTCTCTTCGTTTTCCGTTCCCTCTTTCCCTTTCTATATGGGTTGACTTACGTCTTAAGATTTCTTATCATTCCTCTCTATTCTTCGGGAAGAAGTTACCTTTTAATTTTCTTTATCTCCTTTTGTTACTTTACCCTTCTCGATCTCTAGAGAAGTTCTTTTAACCTCTATAGTTACTTTGTAAACTACGTTCTTACCCGTACCATATCCTGTCTGTGCCATTCCTGGATTGTCTTCGTCTCTAATTCTTCTCTACGGTTCTTATGTGTCTTGATAGTTCTTTCCAGAATTACTGGGTCTTTTGGTACTACCACACCAGTGAGTAGATCTCGGTCTGTAGGACCTCACACTTCAGTTCACGCGGAATCCTTCGTAGTGATACTTGTTTCGATCATCTCCACTACTTTAAGGTCGACTCGAGAAAATTTAAGATTTTCTACTACGACACTTACCACGATATGAGTTACACGATCGTTTAAACCTTTTGAGTCGTCACCGGTGCCCTGACCTTTACAGTCAAAAGGAAGGTTAGGGTTTCTTCCCGTTACGGTTTCTTACAAGTTTGATGACATTTTAACACGAATAAAGTGTACGATCGTTCCATTACGAGTTTTGGAAAGTTCGATCCGAAGTCATCATACACTTGGTTCTTGAAGGTCTACATGTGGAACTCAAAACTAATCCGTCTCCTTGGTCACTAGTTTAACGATTGTAAGGAATTTAGTACCTCTTTCGTTCCCTCAAGGTCTTTTTGTAGATGACGAAGTAACTGACACGATTTCGGAAACTGACACACCTAGTGTTGTTTGACCTTTTAAGAATTTCTCTACTCTTATACTCTGGTGGACTGGATAGAGGACTCTTTGAACATACGTTCGGTTCTCCGTCATCAATCTTGTCTTGTACCTTGTTGACTGACTGAGGTTTAACCCTTGTCTCACACAGTACTGACATATAACAGTGGGACGAATAAATTGAATCCACGTCTCACGTACGTTCACACGATTTAGCGAAGTCAAGTCAAGTCAGCGAGTCAGCACAGGCTGAGAAACGCTGGGGTACTTAGTGTCGTGCGGTCCGGAGGGACAGGTAGTGGTTGAGGGCCTCAAGTGAGTCTGAGCGTAGGTAGCTCAGGGACTACGGTAGGTCGGTAGAGTAGGAGACAGCAGGGGAAGAGGAGGACGGGGGTTAGGGAGGGTCGTAGTCTCAGAAAAGGTTACTCAGTTGAGAAGTGTACTCCACCGGTTTCATGACCTCAAAGTCGAAATCGTAGTAAGGAAGGTTTCTTTAGGGTCCCGACTAGAAGTCTTACCTGACCAACCTAGAGGAACGTCAGGTTCCCTGAGAGTTTTCAGAAGAGGTTGTGGTGTCAAGTTTTCGTAGTTAAGAAGTCGCGAGTCGGAAGAAGTGTCAGGTTGAGAGTGTAGGTATGTACTGGTGTCCTTTTTGGTATCGGAACTGATCTGTCTGGAATCAGCCGTTTCATTACAGAGACGAAAACTTATATGATAGATCCAACTAGTATTGAAAAGAAGGTTCCTCATTCGCAGAAAATTAAAGTACCAACGTCAGTGGTAGACGGCACTAAAACCTCGGGTTTTTTTATTTCAGACCGTGACAAAGGTGACAAAGGGGTAGATAAAGGGTGCTTCACTACCCTGGTCTACGGTACTAGAATCAAAAGACTTACAACTCGAAATTCGGTTGAAAAAGTGAGCGGAGAAAGTGAAAGTAGTTCTCCGAAAACTCAAGGAGAAGTGAAAGACGGTATTCTCACCACAGTAGACGTATAGACTCCACTAACTATAAAGAGGGCCGTTAGAACTAAGGTCGAACACAAAGAAGGTCAGGTCGCAAAGAGTGGTACATGAGACGTATATTCAATTCATTCGTCCCACTGTTATATGTCGGAACTGTATGAGGAAAAGGATAAACCTTGGTCAGACAACAAGGTACAGGTGAAGACTGACAACGAAGGACTGGACGTATGTCTAAAGAGTTCTCCGTCCAGTCCACCAGACCATAAGGGTAGAGAAAGTCTTAAAAGGTGTCAAATAACGCTACGTGTGTCAGTTTCCGAAACCGTATCAGTTATTTCGTCTTTATCTACAAAAAGACCTTGAGAGAACGAAAAAGGTACTAGGTCACCTACAACCGTTAAACTAGAGACCAAGGAGACGGAAAAGATTTTGGTCGAACTTGTAGTCCCTCAAGTGCCAAGTACATAACGATTTCGCACCGAACCTCTTAAAACTCGACACAGGTTGAGACACGGAGGTCCGACATTGGACGGTCGGAGGAGACAGGTACCCTAAGAGGTACGTTTTTATGACCTCACCCAACGGTACGAGAAGGGCCCCCCCCCCCCCCCCCC
>SJYO01018757.1:38295569-38367549 GCA_006410555.1 Capra ibex | reverse complement strand
CCCCCCCCCCCCCCGCCATAAGGACTGGGTCCCTCACTTGAGTCCAGAGGACGTAACGTCCGTATAAGAAATGACAGACTCGGTGATCCCTTCGTTCAAAACGTCTCTTGTAGTACCCTTTACGATCTAAGTCACTTAGTACTTGACCTTAGTTCTAACGACCCTCTTTATAGTTGATAGAGTCTATACGTCTACTATAGTGAGATTACCGTCTTTCACTTGTCCTTAATTTCTAGGAGAACTACTCCCATTTTCTCCTCTCACTTTTTCGACCGAATTTTGACTTGTATGTTTTTCGATTTTAGAACCGTAGATCAGGACAGTGAAGTACCGTTATCACTATCCCTTTTTAACTTTCGGTACTGTCTAAAATATAAGGACCCGAAGTTTTAGTGACACTTACTACTCACGTCGATACTTTACTTTTCTACGAACGAGGAACCTTCCTTTCGATACTGTTTGTCTGTCGTATCATTTACCGTCTCTGTAGTGAAACGGTCGTTTCCAGGTATATCAGTTTCTGATGACCAGAAAGGTCATCAGTACACTCTCGACCTGGTTTTTCTTCCGACTCGTGTCTTCTTGACTACGAAAACTTGACACGTCCTCTTCTGAGAAGTCTCAGGGAACCTGACGTTCTAGTTTGGTCGGTTAAGATTTCCTTTAGTTAGGACTGATAAGTAACCTTCCTAACGACGACTTCGAGGTTATGAGACCGGTGGACTACACTTCTCCGGCTAAGTAACCTTTTCTGGGACAACGACCGTTTCAAATTTCCGTTCTCCCACCGTCTCCTACTCTACAAATGTACAGTAATGGGTTACCTGTACTTAAATTCGTTTCAGACCTTCTGTCACCTCCTATCTCCTTGGATTGTACAACGTCAGGTACCCTAGTGTTTCTAAGTCTGTACTGAATCACTGACTTGTTGTCGATCGTATTTAACGTATCGTGTCATATAAAAATTTCAAATGTACTTTCTCCAAGGTACGTCAATTTTGGACTCTAGTCAAGAGTAGTAGTGGAACCCTCAGTTATTTCACCCATACACCCAAATTGGGGTTCAGGTGGTCAGTGATCGATACCAGTTCAATTAAGTGAAACACAGACTCAAAGAAAAAGATATTTTAATCCGATTATGGTTATGGATTAAGTGACGTAACAACACTTTTGTCAGGTCAATTACAGAGTTGTTGACTAAACCAAAGTAGTAAAATACAATGAACCTTAGGAATAAAATTACTTATTTATGAACTCTTGTTAAATCATAATTATTATGTTTGTACCTGAAATGTAATTCTAGTAAAAAAAAGGCGGACGTATTTTCATAGTCATTAACTTTCTTAATGTACTTACTAACAGAGAAGAGGGATGTTATTTGATTTGTTAAGGGAACTAAAATCAGGACCATTTTCACTAGGAATACGAGGAACGGGTTTAGAGTGTCATTAATAGACTTAGGTCTTTGTCATTTACTCTTTAGTATTTCAATAAAAAAATCTCCTACCTGAAATCTTAGTTATCCGGACTTAAAACTCCGAGAAGAAAAGTTATCAACACACTAAACCCCTGTTTAAGTAATTTAAACTTTATACCATTACTCAAATCACATCCGTCCGTGAGTCATATATCATCAAGAAGACTTAGGTATTTAAGGAAAAAACTGACAGAATAATGAAAACAAAATACTCTGAAAACACATTCTATACTTCGAATTTATTTATTAGGTAATGGAATTCAAATATTTAATAAGGTGTTAATAATAAAAATTATTATTATTTTATAATTTTAAATTACTATTATTTTATAATTTTAACAGTATTTTTAAACGGACCGTATATTTTCCTGACATACGATATATATTAATATAAAAGATCTGATTAATAAGACAACTCCTAACACTTTATCGTTTTCTTTCAAAATAGTAACTAAATTAACAACGGATTCAAATTTAACACGTGTCCCTTTACATCTACTTTGTCTCTTTGTCCTTTTACCCTACTAGTCACCTATTCCAGTATTGAGTCGGAGGTACTCCGTTACCCCCCTTTTGTACCCTTCGGTATTTAAGATCGGACTCCCTTTGTCTTCGGTATTAGGTACGATATATACGGTTCTCTTCTGTACCACGTTACATTACAGTAGACATCAAAGACACCTAAAACAACGTCATCAAATGTTTCGCCAACTAGAATTCATCAAAACGAAGGTCATTTTCCTCACCTTAACAACGTGACATACCATCAAGACAAAAATCATAAAATTTCTTACAGTATGACAAAAGGTATCACCGACGTGGTTAATTGTAAGGGTGGTTGTCCCGTGTTCCCAAGGAAAAAGAGGTATAGGAGTGGTTGTAAACAAAAGACTCATGAAAAACTACTGTCGGTAAGACTGTCCACAGTTCACTATTGGAACAACACTAAAATTAAACGTAAAGAGAATACTAAACCTCACAACTCGTAGAAAAACACACGGACACGCGGTAGACATACAGACCAAACCTTTTCACAGATAAGTCCAGAAGACGAGTGAAAAACTAACCCAACAAACAATATAACTATAGCTCAAATAGACTTGACAAATATATCAATTTATAATTGGGGAAAACCGATGTAGTAAACGCTTATAAAAAAGGGTAAAGAGTGTCATCCAATAGAAAAACGAAACAGTAACCAAAGGAAACGACACGTTTTGTCCTTGTAAAAGATGGTAATGACTCACCCTTACTCGCGCACGAGTCAGTATAGACTGAGAAACGCTAGGGTATCTGACATCGGATGGTCCCAGGAGACAGATACCCTAAAAGGTCCGTTATTATGACCTCACCCAACGGTAAAGGATGAGGTCCCCTAGAAGGACCGGGTCCCTAGTTTGGGTGTAGAGAACGTAGAGGACGTAACCATCAGCATAAGGAATAGTCAAACGGTGGACCCTTTGGTAGGATAATAGAGGTCAGTAACTATATTACGTCACTTCACTTCACTTCAACGAGTCAGCACAGACTGTGAAACGTTGTGGTACCTGACATCGGTTGATCCGAGGAGACAGGTACCTTAAAAGATCCGTTGTCATGACCTCACCCAATGGTAAAGGAAGAGGTCTCCTAGAAGGTCTGGGTCCCTAACTTGGACCCAGAGGACGTAACGTCCGTCTACGAAATGGTAGACTCGATGGTCCCTTCGGGTAACTATATTATCGACATCTTATAAAGTAACACATTTATTGACATTAAATGAATGTAAAAGAATAGTAAGTTAAAAGAGATAATGTTTATTACGACGTCACGTATTATGACTTACGTTTAAAAATACTGAGATTACTAAAAGAATCAAGTAATCCGTGAGATAGATAGTCTAGTCCAGGGAATTTAGATAAAGAGTGAAAGTGACATATTAGTATTCCCTAAACTAAATCCAGTATGGACTTACCAGATCGCCAAAAGGGATGAAAGAAGTTAAAGTCAGACTTAAACCGTTATTCCTCAAGTACTAGACTCGGTGTCAGTCGAGGGTCAGAACAGAAACAACTGACATATCTCGAAGAGGTAGAAACCGACCTTTCTTATATTAGTTAGACTAAAACCACAACTGGTACTTTAATTCTCTGAGAATCAAGAACCTTCCTTTCAATACTGGTTGGATCTATCGTATAAGTTTTCGTCTGTATAATGAAACGGTTGTTTCCAGACAGATCAGTTCCGATACCAAAAAGGTCACCAGTACATACCTACACTCTCAACCTGACACTTTTTCCGATTCGCGGTTTCTTAACTACGAAAACTTGACACCACAACCTCTTCTGAGAACTCCCAGGGTACCTGACGTTCTTCTAGGTTGGTCAGGCAGGATTTCCTCTAATCAGGACCCACAAGTAACCTTCCTGACTACGACTCCGGTTTTGAGGTTGTGAAACCGATGGATTACGCTTCTCAACTGAGTAACCTTTTCTGGGACTACGACCCTACCTAACCCCCGTCCTTCTCTTCCCCTTCTGTCTCCTACTCTACCGACCTGACGTAGTGGTTGAGCTACGTCTACTCAAACCCACTTGAGGCCCTCAACCACAACCTGTCCCTCCGGACCACATGACACTAAGTACCCCAACGTCTCAGTCTGTGTTGACTCGTTGACTTGACTTGACTTGACTTCACACAATCTTTAACAATACTATTCTCTGTAACTTAAATTTAACACGAAGATTCACTTTTGTAAAATCTCATTTGAACCTGGATCTCCTCCACACTTATATCATCAAGATTCTTTGAAATGTAGAGATACCCATGAGAGAGTGACTTTATAATTTCGTGTTACATTTAAAGTTAGTTCAACTAAAAGTCCGGACCTCTTTGAACACACAAACTCTTTCGTTATACTACAAAATAACTTTCCTGTATAAATAAACAACGTCACGATTTAAACGGACAGTGAAAACGTCAATTTGGTACCCTACCCCATCTCACTCCTTCTTCTTTCCTTCCTCCAGGAGACACCCCCGACAAGGTGTGTTGTAAGTACATGAAAGATTTTACTTCGAATTACCTTTCTCTTTTCAGTCATCTTGAATCGTCCGTACACTTACTTACTGGTTATATAGTGTAGACCATAAGAGACTCCTTTACCTTTAAATGTACGTCTTCTGCTTTTCATATAGACGTAGATCGGAGACATATTTAAGTTGACTTTCGAATTTTATACAAATGAAAGGGATTCTCTAATTTTCTTTTACTAATTAGTTTGTCAATTGATAGTTATATATTAACGAAACCGTAATTTTAAAGTACCATGTCATCTTAACCGGATTCGTAACAACAACCAATCAGTGATTCAACATAGGTTAAGAAAACGCTGGGGTACCTACCATCGGGCGGTTCGAGGAAACAGGGACCCTAAAGGGTCCGTTCTTATGACCTTAACCAACGGTAAAGGAAACGGTCCCCTAGAAACGTTAACTCCCTGGCTTGGGAGTAGAAGGTGTGACCGTACACCTAAGAAATGGTGACTCAGTGGTCCCTTCAGGAGACCAGTTTCGTATCGATTATCTGTAAAACTTACAAACTTTGTCTACAAACTTTTACACTATAAACGTTCTGATTTAAAGTTCCTTATCGAATCTGTCTAAACTGGTGTTTCAAAATAATCTACAAGATTAAGGTAGTGTGTTAGGAAGTTTCAATAATGGTTCAAAATATAAACTAAGAATATGAATAACATTTACCGTGGTAATCGGTCCTTGGTTTAAGGGTCAGTTTCACTTTATTTCTACCTACCGTCTTAAAACAGAAGGATCACTACACCTCGAACCGAGATATCAGATAGAACCAAGGAAATACTCTAGAAGTATCAGAATACACACGATTTCGATGATTCTAAAGATATCGGGACACTGAGACTTGAAAGTTGTGTAAGGTCATTAACAAAACTAACTACAATACTAACAAGAACAACTGGTCTTATCCTAGAAGTCGGTTCAATTCGTTATAGGAGGAAAGAAAGTACTAGTGACACGTCCGTGAACTTTACTTGGAGTACGATAAAGGGTCTTAGGAAAATTAAATTTTGTGAAACTAACCATTTAAACCTAAATATGATGAGATAATATGAAAACCTCTTCCTTTACCGGTGGGTGAGGTCATCAGAACGGATCTTTTAGGGATCTTTTAGAGGAGGTGGTGCCTCCTCGGACCACGTCCGATGACAGGTACCCCAACGTCTCTCATAATATGAAAATGAGTGAAAAAGTAAACAAGTAATATCACTAGTACGAATCTTTGAAGTATATAAAAAGATATATTCCTGGAAACCACCAAGTCTACCATTTCTTAGACGGACGTTACACCCTCTGGGTCCAAACCAGGGACCCGGGTCTTCTAGAGGACTTCTTCCCTTACCGTTGGGTAAGGTCATAAGAACGAATCTCTTAAGGTACCTGTCTCCTCGGACAGTTCAATATCAGGTACCCCCAGGGTTTCTCAACCTGTACTGCCTCACTGATTGTGTATGTGTGTATCAATTATAAAATATGACTTTAATAGAAACGGATATCGACGTTTATAATTTGATGTCACGGAGAGTCTGCATTGACAAATGAACATGAAATAAGTGTATAATAAATATTGAAATCTTTATTAGCAATATTGAATAACCATGTACGAGGTACGAGTTAATAAATGTACACAATAGTGTGACATCATAGTAGTGTTGTCGAGAACTTTTACATGCTGAAAGTCTAGTGTTCTTTGTCTTTACTCAGTTTGTACTTTCTAAGGTCACGGTCACATAAAACGTTGTAATACAATAACGTCATTTGAGGAAGACAAGGTCGATTCCCTTTTCCAGAAACGATTTAGATTTAGAGAATCTTAAATGACTGTTGTCTAACGACCACTACGTGAGGACCTTGATTTATTAAAAGTAAGTGATTCTCTGTAAGGTTCAATTCACGGAAGCTATGTCTTAAAAGTATCATACTCTGTAAAAGAATACAAAGTAACTTTATTAAAGAAAAAAATCCTAAGACTACCTTTTTGATCTCCTTTTTGAGTGCCCTTCTGAAGTATTTTGTAATGTGACAAAGCGATCTGATTCGTTTCAACTTTTTTCCTTTGACTTTAAAAAACAACTAAAGAAAACAATTGTGTATAATGACATCTCATGTACTCCATACATTGAAATGAGTAAATGAAGTAATAGGTTATGACTATAGAACTCGGGGACAAGATAATAAACCACCGTATTATTTGGATCTTTATGGTACTACTCGTTCCATAGAGGTTCCTCGAGTCTCAAATACGTTTTCACGAAGGGTTTGAACTCAAATGTTACGTCTAAAGATTCTAGGTGAGAGTGAGTAAATCTAAGTCATCTACACCTCTACCTGGGTTCGTAGAAATAAAAGTTATTCGGGGATCCCACCACACTACGTCTAATTGACAAGGTACTTGTCGTCACTAAATCACCCCTTAGTAGTGATGCTTGTTCCGATCACCTCCACTACCTTAAGGTCATTTCGATAAAGTTTAGGACTTCCTACTACGACACTTTCACGACGTGAGTTATACGGTCGTTTAAACCTTTTGAGTCGTCACCGGTGTCCTGACCTTTTCCAGTCAAAAGTAAGGTCAGGGTTTCTTTCCGTTACGTTTCTTACGAGTTTAATGGCGTGTTAACGTGAGTAGAGTGTACGATCATTTCATTACGAGTTTTAAGAGGTTCGATCCGAAGTCGTTATGCACTTGACACTTGAAGGACTACAAGTCCGACCAAAATCTTTTCCGTCTCCTTGACCTCTAGTTTAACGGTTGTAGACGACCTAGTGACTTTTTCGTTCTCTCAAGGTCTTTTTGTAGATAAAAACGAAATAAGTGATACGGTTTCGGAAACTGACATGACCTCACCCAACGGTAAAGGCAGAGGTTACGTACGTACGTACGTACGATTCAACGAAGTCAACACAGGCTGAGACACGCTGGGGTATCTGTCGTCGGGTGGTCCGAGGGGACAGGTATCCTAACAGATCCGTTCTTGTCACCTCACCCAACGGTAAAGGAAGATGTACCTAGTGTCATTTGATACCTTTTAAGACTTTCTCTACCCTTATGGTTTGGTGGACTGGACGGAGTACTCTTTGGACATACGTCCAGTCCTTCGTTATCAATCTTGACCTGTACCTTGTTGTCTTTCTAGTTCCGTAGACCAGGGTAGTGAAGTACCCTTTATTTACCCCTTTGTCACAGTCTGAAATAAAACCCCCCGAGGTTTTAGTGACGTCTACCACTAACGTCGGTACTTTAATTTTCTGCGAATGAGGAACCTTCCTTTCAATACTGGTTAGATCTATCGTATAACTTTTCGTCTCTGTAATGAAACGGTTGTTTCCAGGCAGATCAGTTCCGATACCAAAAAGGTCACCAGTATATACCTACACTCTCAACCTGACACTTCTTTCGACTCACGACTTCTTAACTACGAAAACTTGACACCACAACCTCTTCTGAGAACTCTCAGGGACCCTGACGTTCCTCTACGTTGGTCAGGTAAGACTTCCTCTAGTCAGGACCCACAAGAAACCTTTCTTATTACGATTTTGACTTTGAGATTATGAAACCGGTGGAGTACACTTCTCGACTGAGTAACCTTTTTTGAGACTACGACCCTCCTTAACCCCCGTCCTCCTCTTCCCCTGCTGTCTCCTACTCTACCGACCTACCATAGTGGCTGAGCTACCTGTACTCAAACCAACTTGAGACCCTCAACAACCTGTCCCTCCGGACCGCAGGACGCTAAGTACCTCAGCGTTTCTCAGCCAATACTGACTCGCTGACTTGACTTGACTTGTAGTTGTCTCCTTACCTATTTCTTTTATTCTCGTCATATTTGAGTAAAGTCTTTCACACCTTGTACGTCTTTTCACTTTTATTCTCTCACGTTGACATGGTGTTGGTGTTTCACACCAAGTTTACTCAATTCCGGACACATATGAAAGTCTAACTCATGAAAATTTGATACCAATAATTTTTATACTGGTTTACTGAGACAATTTCTATTTTGAAGGGTACTTTCTTTACATTATCTCCGTTTTTATCTGAAGTGTGAACAAGTTTTATATCTGGTCGCAACATGCACATTTCTTACGTCCTGACCCTCTATCCCCGAACCAACTATAGGTCGACACATCGTTAAGGGTCCAGTGAAGGGGAAAAACCTTCAGTTAAAAGAATTCACCGAGATTTTAAGGTATACCATTCAAGGGATACATGTTTACTCAAAGTAAGACTCTCGTGTAAACATTTAGGCTAGATAAGTTTTCAGGTTGTTTCAATTGAATCCATGGACGGATTGTATCAGCCGATATATGGTTACGAAAATCCGAACGAAGACATATAGGACCCGAACTTTATTACAATGACATGATGACATGAGATATGTTAACAACAAATCAACGATTCGACACAGGTTGAGGAAACTTTGGGGCACCTGACATCGGACGGTCCAAGGAAACAGGTTCCCTAAAGAGTCCGTTCTTATGACCTCACCCAACGGTAAAGGAAGAGGTCCGCGAGAAGTACGGGTCCCTAGGTTCGGTACAGAGAACGTAACGTCCTTCTAAGAACTCATAAGTCCCAACTAAAGGAAATCCTAACTCACCAAACTGGAGGAACTTCAGGTACCCTAAGAGTTCTCAGAAGAGATCGTGATGTCAAATTTTCGTAGTTAAGAAACCACGAATCAGAAGAAATACCAGGTGGAGAGTATAGGTATGTACTGATGACCTTTTTGGTATCGAAACTGATATGTCTAGAAACAGTCGTTTCACTACAGACGAAAAATTATCCGACAGATCAAAACAGTATCAAAAGAAAGGTACCTCGTTCGCAAAAATTTAAAGTACCGATGTCAGTGACAGACGTCACTAAAACCTCGGGTTCTTTTATTTTAGACAGTGAAAGGGGGGAAGATAAACCTACCCTTACCCGTTTAAATTAAGTCTACTGATGACGGTAACTGTTCTTAGGGAACTGGTGTTCCCTAATCAAAACACCTCACACCTCATCAGGAGTATCAGTTTTTTTCTCAGACTTTACGCCAGGAACCCGTGTCAGAGTCTTTGTCGTCTTACTAGAGTCGAACAAAGGGTCTGTCGAAATATATATTATCGAGTTTCAACCTTCGTCGGGTTTGCGAGTAGTTATGTATGTGTTTAACACTACATAGGATATTCTCTTCCGATAAGTTGTTAAAAATTTTACTTTATAACTATGTACATGGATATACTTACTCAGAGTGTTTTTAATACACCTTGTCTTATACGTATGTTCTTTTGTTATGATAATACAACCCTCGAATTTTTTGGTTACGTTGACGTTTCTTTTCCCTTTCCTCTGTTTTTCTAGTTAACTACGACGATTAATAACACATGTCTGGTCGTACCCTTCGTCTCTCCTGTTTTCCCAACCTCTCTTTTATCACCCCACAATCGGACCTTTTAGGGTACCTACCTCCTCGGACCATCCGACGTCAGGTACCCCAGCGATTCTCAGTCTATGCTGACTCACTGAAGTGAAAGTGAAAAGTGAAAAGTACGTAACCTCTCCCTTTACCATTGGGTGAGGTCACAAGAACGGACCTCTTAGAGTCCCTGTCTCCTCGGACCACCCGAGGGTGTCTCAGTCTGTGTTGACTTCACTGAATCGTCGTCGTCGATGGTATATTCTAGCGATAGGGAAGGACCATAAAAGTATTTAGGTATAGTCGGAAGTGAGGGACGGTAGAGACACCTGAAAAAATACTAGGGTGGTATGGAGTGAGGTTTTTTTAGAGAGATGTGTCTTGAGCATCAAACACTTGTCCTTGGAACATGAGTACAGAGTCACGATGTTCAAACAACAAAAAAATTACTCGTACATACAGTAACTGGGAATAAAAAAAATTCAAAAATAAATTTTATACTTAAATAAATAAAATTAACCTCCAATTAATGAAATGTTATAACATAACCAAAACGGTATGTAGTTGTACTTAGGCGGTGTACATATGTGCACAAGGGGTAGGACTTGCGGGGAGGGAGGAGGGAGGGACACGGTAGGGAGACCCAGCAGGGTCACGTGGTTGGGGTTCGACCTCGGATAATTTCCCTCAGTTCATTCGGTCTTTCTTTTTGTGGTTACGTCATACGATTATGTATATATACTTTAAATCTTTCTACCATTACTATTGGGACATACGTTCTGTCGTTTTCTCTGTGTCTACATATCTTGTCAGAAAACCTGAGACACCCTCTCCCTCTCCCACCCTCTAAACCCTCTTACCGTAAAAAAAAAAAAATTACACCTGGTAAAGATTTCAGAAACAACTTAAACAATGTTGTAACGAGGACAAAATGTAAAACCAAAAAAACCGACGTTCGTACACCCTAGATTTGAGGAGTTGGTCCCTAATTTGGATATGAGAGACGTAACTTTCCACTTCAGACTTGATGACCGGTTGGTCCCTTCAGGGACGGTAACAGGAAAAGGTCTCATATTCGATGAACTTCCGTCAGAGACTTAACCTCAGTGAAAAGATAATGGCGTCTTGAAGTGGGTAACGGACCCAGGGGTGTCCGAGGACCCTCTTTGGGGAATTTAAGGTCAGACCCATCTCATTCGCCCGACTCATAAGTCGTTGATAAATTGTAAAGTCTATAAGTTGTAAGTGGTTACTGGGAGAAAGGTAACAAAATACCTCGTAAGTCACCGTCAAATTGTACAGACACACATCTCTCCGGACCCCTCGTCTCTGTTCCTTCCAAAAAATTTTTTAAAATAACTTCATATCAACTAAATGTCATACCATAAACAAATACCAAATCTCGTTTCACTAAAAAAATGAAAACGATTTAATCGATAGATTTTAAAGGAACAAACCTTTGAAAAGTTGGAACTACGAATCTTCGGTAACCACACGTCAAAGTTTAAATTTATGGTAACAAAAAGGGAAACTAAGTAACGGAGGTATTTCATAATTTATATTTGAATATCTATACTCAGTCAATATATTCGAACTCCCGAAGGAGAAATTATTGATGTAACGAGAAACTAACGGAACGACTTTGTGTATAATTGGAGTATAATCGGTAGAGACTACCTTAATGTTGTCCATGACAAACGGTGTAAAATGATTACAATTAAATGATGTTTAAACAGGGTGTCATGAAATTTTAATTTCTAATTATTGTTTACTAGATCGATGGATAAATGAAAATGAATAAAATAGAACCTTTTAGATTCAACCCTACAAAGAAAAAATTAAATACAAAATTAACCTCCCATTAACAAAATATCGTAACACAACCAAAGACGACATTCAGTTGAACTTAGTCGGTCTCCACATGTGTGCAGGGGAAGGAGAACTTAGAGGGAGGGTCCTACAGAGAAATATAGTCAAAAAACTATTGTGTCAAAACAATGTTTAAAATGAAATAAATTTTACCTTTAAACAAGAAAACAATCTATAAACTTTCACTGTTCTATTTTTCATCGGGTAAAACATGTACCATCAAAGTCCTTTTTAGACTTTTTCGTACGTGAGTCTTTAAATCCTTATGAAAAGTTCCGTGGTGGTGCTATACGTTTACAATATATTCGTCTTTTTTTAGTCGAATCTGTCAACTCCCATCTTATAAAATATTTACTCGTGTTCCCATTAAAAGGATGTACAAGATGGAGACTATTTGATTGTTGATTCAAATATGAGACTCCCGTTTTAATATGTCAATTGACTCATGACTAGTACTGGATATAGACGTTTTTGAAGAATTTTTGTAACGTACTTAAGATCCGGTTCATTGTATCATTAGTCAAACTCATATGATTTTTATAAATTTCTTGTTTACAGAGTCAGTTTTATCACAATCCTCTCGTTGCCTTTGTTCTTTTTAACATCAGTTTTTCCGTGTCTGACCGTCACGAAATGGATTCGTTAAAGGTTCCTGTTTTAAAAGAACTGAGTTTTAGACAGATATGAGAAAATAAGTGAGTTAGTTTTAGTAAATAACTCGTGGATAATACACGTAACAAATCCAAGACATTTACGCTTCCACTTTATTTGTCTGTAACTTCACAGAAGTATCTCGAATGCAAGACCACTCCCTGTACTTTTGGACCTAAGAAGGTTTGTCAAGGGATACAAGACTTACGTCCACATGATACGTTGGAAGGACCACCAAGTCACCGTTTCTTAAACGGACGGTTACGTCCTCTGTACCCAAGGTAGAGACCCAACCCTTCTAGGGGATCTCTTCCTTTACCGTTGGGTGAGGTCATAAGAACGGACCCTTTAGGGTCGCTGTCTCCTTTGACCGTCCGATGACGAGTGCCCCAACGTTTCTCAAGTCATTCTGAATCACTGATTTATTGTTGTTTAGATGTTATCAAATAAGTACTCTTTCATTCTTGGTCGATGACAGATTCATAAGAACTGTCGAAATAAAGAGTAAAAGAGTACATTATTAAAAAGTGAAAAACTCGATGATTCTCACTCGACTATGGTTGGGGTTAGATTGACTGGAGTTTTAGGTAATTGATATATGACAAGTCACTTGGTCACCTACTATTACTGGAATAGATAGTCACCAAAAATCCCTTTGTTCCACAACTTTCAAAAAACTTCTTAATGATCTTTCGAATAAAAGGTTTTATAGACGTAGGAGAGGATAAGGGAGGACGTGCTAAAAAAGACAGTAACACAATCGAGAAACGTGTAAATCTAAGAACTCAATATATCAGTTACCTATCTTAAGATGAGTTTTTATGGAGGATACACAATCTGTGACCTAAGTCGTGAAATATAATAGTATCAGTACTAATAAGTCTTAAATCATACACAGTCCGTGTGATAAGATTCGTGAAATACGGAGAACTAATTAAATTGGTAGTTTTGTTGAATCATTCTCCTTGATAATAATAAGTGGTAAAGATCAACTTTTTGACTCCGTATTCTTTAAAGTTACTACATGGATTTTAGTGTGTCGATCATTCATCATCTCTGTCCAAGACTTGAGTTTTTCAGACCGACTATCTCAGGGACAAGAAATCATACTACGAAGGAACGAAGAACAATAAAACAGTAAAGTGTAGTAGGGGTATTTTTAAGATATTTGATCAGTAATAATAGATATATATTTTCTGTCCCTTTAACTTCGAGTTTCTCTAATCTTTTGGAAAAGTTTACATTATGATTGTTCAGAACCTCTACACTAAACTTGGTTTCATTAATACTCGTAACGTAGGTCTCGTGTACACATCGTAAGAACGAATGGATAGTCAAAATACACACAATCTAGTGATTACCGTCGAGAAGGTTCAGTCTATTTTGGACCCGTAACTATTGTAATTCAGAGACCTGAATGTTCCGACTCACAATATACTTTGAGTATGATTATTAAATCTCATAACTCACGTAGGAGGATAGTCGGAATATTTATAGTTAAACAACAATAACGTCTACCCTAATAAGTGTTACTTTAGTAGACCATCGAAGGATAACATTGTCGTTATTCCGACAAAGTAAAAGAAATAGTAAGTCTACAAGTGACCTCATCATGAAAGTCAAAGGAACTACTGGGACATACGCTCTGTCGTTTTCTCTGCGTCTACACATCTCGCCTGAAAACCTGAGACTCCCTCTCCCTCTCCCACCCTACTAAACCCTCTTACCGTGACTTTGTACATATGATAATACATTCTTTGCTTAGCGGTCAGATACAAGCTACGTCCTATGTCCTACGAACCCCGACCACGTGCCCCTACTAGGTCTCTCTACTATACCCCACCCTCCACCCTCCCCCCAAGTACAAACCCTTGAGTACATGTGGGCACCGCCTAAGTACAGTTACATACCGTTTTGGTTATGTCATAACATTTCATTTTATTTCATTTTTATTTTTAAAAAAATTCTTTTCTTGAGAAAAAAAGACATAAGCCTTGAACCAGTTGACAAGACACGTTCCAAAGACAGGTAGAGTCGAAAATTGTACGGAAGGAATAATTCGAATTAATAAAGATCGAAAACTAAATTTCACTCTCTGTTCTTTGAGAAGGAGAGTGAACTTACGAATCTCCGGTGACCTCCCAATAATTAACTAGATTAAAGTTATAAGAATACAGAGTTGTTATCCTTCAGGACTCCTCTGTCTCCCTCCCCTTACCGGTCAATCATCTCACCAGTCTTTTATGTGTTGTAAATAATTAATCCAAAGAACAGAATACACCCGTATCAAGTACCACGGGGGTTTGTTAGTGTTGTCATTGTAGTCTTTAGTGACTGGTGTCTAGTTCTGATACTACTGTTTATATATCGTTACTTTTTCAAACTTTAGAACACTCTTAATGGTTTTACACTGTGTCTCTGGACCTCACTCGTTTACGACAACCTGTTTAGAAAGACCACCTGGTACGAACTGTGCCAATGGTGTTTGGAAGGCAAACATTTATATAGTACGGTGAGGGAAGACCGGATGTCTCAAAGACGACTTTTTCGTCGACTATTAGAATACCTCTAAGGAAACATACGAAAAACAACGCAAAGGGAACAAAGTTTAAAAAACAATGAAACTAATTATTCACGAAGTCACCTAAGGAGAAACCCAAATAGGACACACCCCGAAAGACTCGAAGGACCTGAATCGACTGAAACAAGGGTACACACTTTTCAAAAACTGATAGTAGAGAAGTTTATAAAAGAGTCCGGGAAAGAGAAAGAGAAGAAGACCCTAAGGATATTACACTCATAACTACGTAAATTACGACAGGTCCTTCAGAGACTCTGATGAGAGTAAAGAAAAGGAAGAAAGACCAAATAAGACAAGACACCGTCACTAAAGGTGGTGACAGAAGGTCTAGTCAATAACCAAGAAGACAGAGTGAATAAGACGATAACTAAGGAAGATCACATGAAAACGGGACCTCTTCCTCTACCGTTGGACGAGGTCATAAGAACGGGCCTCTTACGGTACAAGACATCGGACAGTCCGAGGAGACAGATGCCCCAGTGTTCTCAACCTGTGTTGAATCGTTGATTTGGTGGTCACATGAAAAGTGAAGTCGAAAACGCGACAAGTAGAAACAAACACGAAATTTAGAAGAGAATCAATTTGCATAAAACGTAGAAGAACCAGCCATGAAGGTAAGAAAAGAAAAAGTCTAAAACCTAGTAGAAACAAAAGTAACGAAACTTAAGAAAAAGTCCATCTAACGGATAGAGGTAAATCAACAAGAACATCGAAGAATAGAAAAGGAGGTAGACTTCGTGTAAAGAAAAAAAAAAAAAATTATAAATGGACCAACAAAGTCCAGAATCAACGTCACGTGTCCTAGAAGTTAGAAACAACGACGCACGTCTTAGAAATCAACGTGGTGTGTTTGAGAATCAAAACCGTACACCCTAGATCAAGGGACTCGTCCGTCGTTTGGGTCCCACGAACGTAGCCCTCGTGTCTTTGAATCAGTGACCCGGTGGTCTCTTTAGACTGACCACCAAAGTATAAAGAAAAAAAAAAAAATTAAAATAAATAAAAAAATAAAAAAATAAAAAATTTAAAATTTTAGAAATTAAGAATGTACGTAAGGGTTTGTACTTGGGGGGAGGGTGGAGGGAGGGGTATTGTAGAGACACCCAGTAGGGGTACGTGGTCGAGGTTCGTACGACATAGGACGTAGTCTGTATCTGACCGCTAAGTTAAGAATGTACTATCATATGTACAATCTTACAGTAAGAGGGTTTAGTAGGGTGGGAGAGGGAGAGGGAGACTCAGGTTTTCAGGCAATATGTGTAGACACAGAAAAAAGGACAGAACGTATGTCCCAGCAGTAACGGTAGAAGGATTTAAGGTATATATACACAATCATATGACATAACCACAAAAAGAAAGACCGAATGAAGTGAGACATATTAGCCGAGGTCAAAGTAGGTAGAGTAGTCTTGACTAAGTTTACTTAAGAAAAAATGCCGACTCATTATGAGGTAACACATATACATGGTGTCGAAAGAATAGGTAAGTACATGGGGTTACAAGTAGCGTCGTGACAAATATTATCGATCCTGTACCTTTGTTGGATCTACAGATAGTCGTCTACTTACCAAAGTATAAAGATACAACAGAGTAAACTTCCTAGTACTAAGGAGAACGAAGACCACAGACAGGGGACGACCCACTTAAACCAGGTCCCCGAACTCGTCCGAAGGACCACCCTCCTTGACCACGAACGGGAGACCACCCACCTCAACCCAGAGCAGAGAGTCAACCGTCCCGGTGCAGTCACCCACACAAAACCCCACAGACACTCGAATCATACTGAAATCCGTCGGACAGACGACTACCCACCTCGAGGATAGAAAGACCAACAAATCGGACTTCGTAAGGTCGTGACCTCGGACGTCCGACAACTCACACCCTCTCAGAAGGACGGTTTTACTTCTGAAGATCCTCTCGAGTGTTACTAATCTTAAGAGACCCTGAGGGTGATGGTCAAAGGAACATGGGCGTCACTCGATGTCGATTGAGGGAGGAGGGGTCCTCGGGAGATTCTGGGGATCAATTAGATCGGAAACAAGGACACTTCCATGACGAAACACGACCCAGAGTCACGTGTACTCTGAAACACACGTGGGAGGTGCTCACCTCCTCCGTCTCTGTGAAGAATAGGAAGTCAAGTCAAGTCAAGTCAGCGAGTCGACACAGGCTGAGAAACGCTGGGGTACTTAGCGTCGTGTGGTCCGGAGGGACAGGTAGTGGTAGAGTGCCTCGAGTGAGTCTGAGTATAGGTAGCTCAGGCACTACGGTAGGTCGGTAGAGTAGGAGACAGTAGGGGAAAAGGAGGACGGGGGTTAGGGAGGGTCGTAGTCTCAGAAAAGGTTACTCAGTTGAGAAACGTACTCCACCGGTTTCATGACCTTAAAGTCGAAATCGTAGTAAGAAAGGTTTCTTTAGGGTCCCGACTAGAGGAAGTCTTACCTGACCAACCTAGAGAATAGGAATCCTATTTCTTTCTATGTTCTCTTTTACTATCTCGACTGATTCGTTCCCAAAAAAGAAGAATTCAGTATAAAGACATAGAGAGGTAATAAAATTAAGTTTACAATATATTAAGTTTTTACAATTTCTATATTAGTTTACCCTTACCCAAGTTTGGGTTTGTTTATTATCTGACATCATGTAGGTATGTTATTTTATGATAAGTCGTTCTTTTTTCTTACTTGATACTTATGTACGTTGATGATCTACTTAGGGTTAACATAGTAGGATTCACTTTCTACAGTCTAAGTCTTCCAATGTATAAGATACTAAGATAATACTTTGTCAAACCTTTTACTTTTTAGTATTCCCATCTTTTTGTTTAGTCACCAATAGTACATTATCTCCTTTCCCGTTCTCCAACTGATTTTTCTCTTTACTCCTTTAGAACCTTCACCTTCCTGTCAAAATATAGAATTACCACTACTACCAATACGTCGATATACGTAGACTGTTTTGAATATCTTGACATGTGATATTTTCACTTAAAATAAAGTACACTTAAAATGGAGTTGTTTAGACTGAAAATTTTTTAACGATTTACCTTTAATAAAATAATGGATGATGAGTATTGATCTTATCTTAGGTTTCTAAGCTAATCAATGAAGAATGTAAGTCTCGAAAAGTGAATCTCAACTGTTATGAACCTTGTCCCCAGTAGACTACTACATTTTAAATTACTCCGAACACTTTCAAGTCTCTAATAAGAGTTCGTTCCAGTCATACACCTATTTCAAGTAAAGGAAAACTGTCAAAAGTCATCCTAGAAACTGGATTTAGTCTCTTCCTCCTACAAGTAAATAAAGGAGTCTGATAATTCACCTTGAGTATTTAAATGAAACCAATTGACAATTATTAAACTTACGTATGAATTAGTGGTAGGAAAAGGAAAACACCATTAACTTTTAAATAAGTACTCTGATTATATTGTCTTAAAATTCTATTTATAAGGGATTACCAATTTGAAATTTCTCTTCTTTTCATTGAAAACTTCAGTCTTTTTAATCTTAATATTTTCTACTTTTTCATAAAATGAATAAAAACGAAGATAACACTCATAGTTAAGATCGTTAAAGAGTTCAGCCAAACTAGAGATTCTGTATTTCAGTACCTAATTACTATGACAGTCAGATAAGGTTAAATTTTGGATGAGAGTAAATCTGTGTGATTACATAAAGAAGAGAGTAAAGATAATTGAAAACTGTTGAACCGGATAATTACATAGAGATTATATTATGTTCCCACGAGAGTTAAACATCTTAGTATCCTAGGATGTTTAGTGACACCTAAAACATTAATAAGTAATAGAATACGTTTTTACAGATTAAGTAGTTAGAGATGGAGAAAAAGATTCCAATTTTAGGTAATAATGGAAGTAAAGGTATCCTTTCGATTGTAATAATGGCTTATGGGTTGACAAATCACTGTTAAGTTGTAAAATTTCAATATAAATTAGACATACAACTGTCACACCCAATCGAATGTCCCCTTTAATGAATAATGAAGTAGGTTCATATATAACAGTTCAGTGAAAACTTATCTATTGAACCCTATAAACTACACTATACAAAAAAACTTTTCGAGTAGTGAGACCCAATTCGGTTATGTATATAAAGGGTATTTCTAAGAGAATAATTACGTATAACGTCTCGGATCGAGACATTATTCGATGAACGGACCCTGGGTTCAATATCCAATCACCATCGTTTAACGAAGATCTTGTTAATGAAAATTATTCTTTTATTTTATGTCCAAAGTAAAACACATCAGACGAAGTTCCATTTTTTTTTTCTAAACTATAATTATTGAAATATGTCGACATGACCCTATGAAGACGTAAAAAGGGAATCGTCAAAAAACTGAGATTAAGACATTTCGATAAACGGACTTTCAGATGCTAAAAAGATACTAACTCCCACCTTGTCTAAAAGACGTCTCTAATTCATTAAATGGACACTTTAAAACGTTATTTTAAGTCTAATTACTATAATTACTACTATTAAGTTCGATTGTAAACAACTCGTTAATATGATATGAGTTGTATATTGAACCTCTTCCTTTACCGTTGGGTGAGGTCATGAGAACGGACCTTTTAGGGTGCCTACCTCCTTGGACCATTCGACGTCAGGTACCCCAGCGTTTCTCAGTCTGTGCTGACTCGCTGAAGTGAAAGTGAAAAGTGAAAGTACGAAACCTCTTCCTTTACCGTTGGGTGAGGTCACGAGGACAGACCTCTGAGGGTCCCTGCCACCTCGGACCACCCGACGGTAGATACCCCAGCGTGTCTCAGCCCGTGTTGACTTCTCTGAATCGTCGTCGTTGTATATTGAATATGTATAAATGAATATAAATATGTATAAATTAAAATAAGTAAATACCTCTTGCTACTCCAGTGATGAGAATAATTGAGGTAAAATTTCTACTCCTTTGACTCTATGGTTTTGTGAGACATTGATCGGATTCTAAGGACTCAACCTTAGTATCTTAGTATTCTTGTGCACGTCAAATCGAGGTACCGATTCGAGATTGGTACCAAACCTTGTGAAGATCCCTACTTTGTATCTGTCATTAGTCAAATTATGAGGGTACGAGTACATAGACTAAGACACAACTCTGACTCATTCAATTCACGTGACGATGTCTTGTCAAGGGTGGTCCTCTCGATAACACCCATAACTAGTACCTTCGACAAAGAGGGGTTCCGGAACATTATGTTCCGTAGTATCATTGAGTAGTCTGTCTCGAATGATTTACCGAAGACTACCACTTTTTCCTTTAAGGATCTTCATTGTAAGTCAATTCTTACATATTCCTTTTAGTTTATAGAGTATTATAGAATATAAACCTTTAATTTTTCTAATATAAAAATATTTATATGACACTACTGTAATAATACTATCAACTTCAGTTTGTTGGATTTAAGTCAACATTTTGACAATGATTGACATCACACTGTATCTTATTCAACGATTTGAAGATAATATAAAACAACGAAAGAGAGAATGTATTCCCCTAATTTTATCTAGGTCTCCAGGAAAAGTCACAATTTCAAAACAATTTATTAAATTTTAAAAGGGTTGTTGACTTTTATAGTAAGATTAATTTTGTGTAAAAATTTAGAACACTAGTCATTTATACCAATATAAACTTTGGTTTTGTGGCATTAAACTAAATGATTTTACAGTAGACCTGAGTAGGTTTTAGATCCTTCCTCCAACCCTTTCTCCTCTTTTTATTAAATTTTATATATATAAAAAAGATAGACCTTTTATTGTCTCTTTTAACAGTAAATTTTTGTTTATTATTTTAATCTTACGCTATTATGAGACTATTAAGGAACGTGTTCGTATACCGAATCTCTTACAGATAAACTCTAATGTCGTATAAACTCAGTATCCGTTCAAGAGTTTGTTGGACTTTTTAAAATCTGGTATAGTACTTACTCACAAATCTAAAGATGCGGTTTAGTTCCTTTCGAATCAAGTTGATATACGGGTTTTTCCGTGGTAAGT
Source organism: Capra ibex (assembly GCA_006410555.1). Classification (NCBI taxonomy): domain Eukaryota; kingdom Metazoa; phylum Chordata; class Mammalia; order Artiodactyla; family Bovidae; genus Capra; species Capra ibex. Next base: position 38,346,487 of record SJYO01018757.1, on the reverse strand, counting down.
GGAAGTTTATAGGATAAACTCAGTTGACAGTAGAATTTACGACATAACAGGATAAGTGAAGACATAATTAAATAAAAGTGAAATCTTTACGTTAGTAAGGTAGTGACAGGTTTATGGTCTCTTACAACGATTTTATTTATACTTTTTGAAATTTTAATATTCCACACTATCATTTATATAAGACTGTAAAAGGGATTTATATGGTGAAACGTTAAATTTTGTTAATCTCTTTCCTAGTAAAATGTAAAAATACGAAAATGTTTTAAATTTCTAACTACTATATCTATCACTAATACCTGAATCACCAACCAAATATAGAACAAAAAAAAATGGGATAGACGTAAAATCTCAGTCAGTCACTTAAAACCTTTATTTTGTTTCTTCAATGAATAAAAGGAAAGAATTCTGAGTCTATTTTTTGTAATTTTACTTTTTTAACGGTTCTTATGAATAACCTATTGGATTGAGGTAAAGAACCTTCTTTAACGAAACACGAAAGAATTCACAAGATAATTAGAAGTAATTCGTCGTGACATCACTTTCCTCCCTACTAGGTCTTAGTTATTCAAGTTTGCACAAAACCCCCTAAACAAACTTACGTAATTTAATTAGATTACGTAGTCTAATAAGAGTGTCCGAAATGTCCTTTCACGGAAACTATACGGAAAGACGGCTCTCCCAATCCCCTTGGGTAATTTTTCCGGTACTTATACTTTAGTATTTTAACACGGAAACACTAACCAACAGGTACACTGGATTATAGAATTAGAGACAAAGGGTTGTCCTTTAATTACTAATTAAGTGACTGGGTGTGTGGACATAATTCACAGGTGATTATTAACACCAGACGAAGAGAGTGTCTTACGAGACGTCAAATTATTGAGTGGATCACCAATATTTCTACAATGTACACCTTCTTTCCGGCGTCCCCTCTTTGACTTCCACTCAATGGACCTCTGCTAAACGCTGACGGACATTCTGAAGTAACCCACCCGACTGAACTACTACCACAGTCTCAGACGACACCAGGAGTCGTGACGACGACGACGGCGACGATTCAGCGAAGTCAGCACAGGCTGAGACACGCTGGGGCATCTGCCGTCGGGTGGTCCGAGACGGCAGGGACCCTCAGAGGTCCGTTCTTGTGACCTCACCCAACGGTAAAGGAAGAGGTCACGTATTCTCACTTTCACTTTCACTTCAGCGAGTCAGTCCAGGCTGAGGATCGCTGGGGTACCTGACGTCGGGTAGTCCGAGGAGGCAGGTACCGTGAAAGGTCCGTTCTCATGACCCCACCCCACGGTAGCGGAAGAGGTACTAGGAGTCGTGATGTACGAGATTTTGAACTGAAGAGTCGTGGTTCGACGAGTAGTCACAGACCAATTACCTGATTCCGGGGAGTGACGTCTGAAGGTACCTTTGGTGTCACGTTCATACAGAAAGTATCTTTCCGAATATTAGGAAATAGTCCCTGGTTTTCCTAGTTAATGTGGAGCTTCGTGGAGGAAGGGACTTTACGACTAGTCTTACACCGATAAAATTGTTCCTTATTCCATTTTCCTCCACCTATCAGGATTCCTCCTAACTGGGAGACTTTATACGATAGGAGTGTCGTTTTATACCGAGATCTTAAGAGTTCAAAGGATTTAAGTCCGTGACGAAGTAATAGAGACGTACAGGGGTTAAAGATGACTACGAAAAAATAAATCTATATTTTTACAGTCTAACTCGGTTCAATCGACAGGGACCAGCACCTCGACAAGGCACCGACCCTCTGTCAGACAGAGGAGTTTAGAACACAACTAAATTCAGTAAACAAAGAGTCTTCTGTTTGAGCAGAGGAAATAGAGATTCAAGAGACCCCGTGGAGTGAGACGGGAGTACATGACAGATGTTTTCAAGAGTCGTGCAGTACCCTCCTACAATTTTCATATGAAAAGATCTTATAAGTGTCTTATAGTTTTATATGTTTTCATACTAAATTATCTTGTATATTAAAACACTTTTATTGGTTGCTTATCTTTCGTTGATTATATGTTTGATCAGGTCCCAACAACCTTGGGACTTTAGTACTTAACTCCACCCTTTTATAAAACTACATCCGACTCACTATTGAAAGTACGTTAAGTCCTGACCCAAAATCTTCGGTATCGGTATAGCCATGACAAAGAAGGACACTGGTAAAGAGAATCAGTCTAACTATTACACAGATTGAGAAACGCTGGGATACCTGATATCGGGTGGTTCGAGGAGACAGGTACCCTAAAAGGTCCGTTCTTATAACCTCACCCAACGGTAAAGGATGAGGTCTCCTAGAAGGTTGGGTCCCTATCTTGGTAACAGAGGACACAGAGGACGTAACCGTCCGTCTAAGAAATAGTGACTCGGTGGACCCTTTGGGTCAACTTAACTATTCGTATTAGATTTAATTCATTTGGTTTATGAAAAGGTTGTAACACTAACCTCACTCTGAATACTAACAACAGAATATGAGAACATGACTCTCTTCAACAATTCTAGGTGGTTAGGTCTTAGTCGTTCCCAGAAAATCCTTCTCCTCCTTTTCTTATTTGTATAGAGTATTTTCTATTGAAACGAAGGACCGACGAGACTAGTCGAAAAAGGACAGGAACTTTGAGAGTGTCGAACTAGATATCGGTGTGACCTGAAGGGAAACGTAAAGACGAACTCCAAACAGCATAAAAAGAAGAGGTATTAGAATTCAAAACATCGGTTGAGAGAGAGGGGAACAACTAATGTAGGTTGGGACGTTTTAAATTTGTAGACATACGACTACTAAGGTTGACATTTATAGGCAGAGTAAAAAGTAGAGATAGTTAAATATAAAGGTTGTAGAGATAGACATACGGATCAGCTATAGAGTCAAAATTGTACATACCTTCCTAGAGGACTATATGAGGAGAGGTGTTGGTCGTTAAAGTGTAGAGAGGATAAAGTCATTTACTGTCGAAGTAAGAAGGTCAACAAATCCATTTTTGTTTTTTTCGGAACCATAATAGAAACCAAAATAAAATGTTAGGTATAGAATAGAATTCGCTCAAGGTGAGCAAGATGGAAGTTTTATTTATGTCTTAGGTTGATGAAGAGAATTGAAGGTCACAGGGGTCAGACCACGTTTGGTGGTATAAAGAGCACATCCAGTAACGTAATCGAAGAACCACCTAAACGGAATTGTGTCATCTGTCTGACTCGGATAACTCCTTAGGACGAAGTAAGTAAGAAGGTGAGACAATCTACTACTAAAGTATGGGGGTAGAAAGAGGAATATGGAGGTTACAGGGGAGGATGTAGTATGAAGAGAAGACTCCTGGAACGTACAATAATCCAGTACAATGAGGAGAAGGATTTTGAGAGGACACCGAAAGGTATAGAAAGTCTTTCTTTTTCAGTATTGGAAATGTTTCTGGATCTTTCGGGTAACGGAGAGACTAAGGTTGAAGATACTAAAATGGAGGGACGAATGATCCGAAGTCGGTGGGACCTATGGAATGTTGAGATCTTTTTTTTTAATCCAAAGGGTCGTTCCCGGAACATTTAATCTGACGGACTTCTGTTTAAGTGTTCTCTTTTCGTTTGCCTTCAAATAATTATGTACGTAACACGTACATGTTCTCGTGGGTCGTTACTCACTGGGTTTTCCGTACCCATCTTGAACCTGAATACGTAGTAGAATGTCATTGTGTTACCTTTTCTCCAAACCCCGAAAACTCACCACTTCTGTTTAATACCCTTCTAATGGTCCTTTCGATACTATTTGTTCCTAAAAAAAAAAAAAAAAAAAAAAAATGACAAACAATACGTCTGAATTTAGTCACGGAAGAGGTAAATATTTTCAATTCTCAGAAACAGAAAGTCCATCTCCTCGTCCTCCGTAGAAATGTTTATCTTTAAAGTAATATTTACATTCAAAGGAAATGTTTTCCTTTTGAGTACGGGACATAAATCTCAAAAAGAACGTAGACGATGAAGAGTTATCGGAAACCGAGTTTTATTAGGTATACGTATGAACTGTATCAAACCCCATCGTATAAAACTATGGGAAGTGTCAAATGACAGGAAAAAATTACAGACGGAAAATTTAGAAAAAGTTACAGACAGAAAGGATGTTCTTACATTCTAGGTACTTCCGTTCAGAAAAAACAGAAAACAGGTGACACTATTTAGGTCACGGATTTTGTCAGGAACCACGTATCATTAACAGTTATTTATAAACAATCTTTTGAATTCTTTGTAAATAATAAATCGTTAGTAACTTTTACATCGAATTACTAAGTACAATCAAATTGGATCTCTGTAATAAAACCTTCTTTGGTGACCTTCGTATAATACAAATAAATATAAAAGTTCTAAAAACATCCGAATCGGAGAGGTTAAGGTAACTTCTTAAAACACTCTCACCACAGTTCAAACACAAAGAATGTAGAGGTAATTATTTCTAATACGGATGTGACTAACTGGGTCAAAGGACGTGACACCTGCATCTTATACGATTTTAATAATAGACAAGAAATTTTCGTAAGAGACGTTAGAGAACAACAACAACAACAAAAAGAAAACTATAAATTTGTCATTTTAAAGGAAGTCACAGTACAAAAAACAAAAGGAAAAAATAACTTACTTACTAAGAAATTTAAGATATCACAGTATGTTAAAAGCCTTCAAAGTGTGTGTACGAAAATATATTAGGGTATTACTCACCTCACTTTCACTTTCAGTGAGTCAACACAGGTTGAGGAACGCTGGGGTACCTGACATGTCAGGTACCTTAAGAGGTCCGGTCTTATGATCTCACCCATCGGGTATTACTGGGATAAAAAAATAAGAGGTGGACTGAGAACGGGGAGGGTATGAAGGACAGGGGTGACCGTTGATGACCAAACAAGAAATGTAGACACTCAGACACAGACAAAACAGTATAGGTGATCGAATAAAATAAAAAATCTAGGGTACATATTCACTATAGTATGTCATAAACAGAAAGGGACAGACTGAACAAAGTGAATTGTCAGAGAGATTTAATTTGGGTTGGTAGTAAGTTTTACATAAATAATTCATTCTGATGGGATCTGAGACAGTATATTTCGATCTTTACTTAGGACGGGATTTCACCGAATGTCGGGTTATCTCCTTTATCCTATACGTGTATAATCACTCTTTATATTATAGTAGATTATGTTGAGTCATGTACCATAGAACTCTCTACATCTCTAGGTATAGGGACCCATGTCTGACCCGTAGGAGGGACATTTACCGGTCATTGTCTTATACTCGTCTATTAAAATTTTGTCTCTCTCTGACTCCGTCAATAACCTTTTATTAAACTCACTGAGTAGTCTCAGAACTACTCGTCGGGTTAATCTTAACTTTACCTGTCTCACACGCACCAATGATTCAGGCAAAATCTTATACGGTTTGTTTTCGTATATTATTCGTTATCCTTTGAAATCCAGTGTCCCATTTCTTTTTTTTCTCTCTTCATCTTACTTCCACTATACAAGATCAACTAAAAATTTCCGTTTGAGATCGTCTTTAGACTAAAATTTCGATCCATTAAATCGAAAGATAAGTATTCCATAAGAAAAGGGGCTTTAACCATCGATATAAAGTGTTCCCAACTCGGTGAATTCTGAATATACTGACGTTACAAATCTTCTGTTGTAATCTTTTTTAAATGTCAACAGTCCTTATATAGTACCTAATAATTCATGGTGTTAACATCGGTAACTTCTAATAAAAGTCGGAGAATCGAGATTCCCCAATCGTTTGACATGTGATGGTCAATTTAGGTCGGTCGACGGACTAAAACATTTGTTTTAAAATAATCTGATAAAGGTCCGGGTAAGTAAATGTATAAAAGACGTAACGGAGGTATGTTGTCGTTTTGACTAATCCACGTTACCTTTGACCAGATCGTTCGATCGGTGAGTCTTTTTCGAATCGTCAAGGACTAGTTACACCAAAAGAGGTACAAGGACAACTGAGAAAAAAGTGACCCCTGGGTTGACTTCCGTATGTACACCTCATATCTTTTTACCATATCTACTAGAATAAACGTTTCGTCTTTATTTCTGTGTCCCCTTCTCTTGTTTATATACCTATGTTTCTCCCTTTCCACAACCCCCACCCTCCTTATCCTCTGACCCTAACCGCGTGATAACTATGATACATATTTTATCTATTAATTGCCCTTGTATGACATATATCGCGTCTGTTGAGATGAATTACGTGACACCACTGGACTTACCCTTCCTTTAGGTTTTCCCTCCCCAATATACATATCCATACCGACTAAGTGAAACGACATGTCGTCTTTGATTGTTTTGTAACATTTCGTTGACATGGGGTTATTTTTAATTAAATTTTTCTTTTTTCATATCCCTCGTTATTGATCACCTTAGAATCAATAAACCCCGAATAATTGTGTAACTAAATATATGGATTTTGTACGACTCGAAATGAATATAATTAAAATAACAAAAATTCTAAACGAAAATATACCTGGTAAAAAATTTCAGAAATACCTTAAACAATGTTATAACAAAGACAAAATACAAAAAACCCCGGTGTTCCGTACATCTTAGAATCGAGGAACTGACCCATAACTTGGGTGTGGGGGACGTGATTTTCCGTTTCAGAATTGGTGACCTGGTGGTCCTTTCACACAATGGATATGATTAAAATTTGGTTAATTATAACAGGGCTGAGTATCGGGGTATCTTTTTGTCGTCGCCACGTTCCTTCGACCGTGAACTTTATCTCAAACTTCTAACCCTAAGTTTAATATGAGACAGTCAATGTTGAAATCTGATCAATGAGTCTTTAGTTTTAAAGACTCGGGTCTCTAATTTTACTGTCACCTCTCTTAAAAAAAAATGTTGATCGACGTTTTTAATTCATTCTACTATTTTCGTCTTCTCGAGAATTTAAAAAAATAAAATTAACCTCCTATTATTGAAATATTATAACACTATTAAAAACGGTCTGTAGTTGTACTTAACCGTATATACACAGGGGAAGGAGGACTTGTGGGGAGGGTAGGAGGAAAGGTGGGGTAGGGAGGTCTAACGATCGTGACCGAAATCGAAAGGACATAGTGTGTAGTTTGAGGGTGACCGATAGACAGAATGCATACCATTATATATACAAAGTTACGATAAGAGAATTTAGTAGGGTGGGAGAAGAAGAGGGTAACACAGGTCTTCAGACAAGAAATACAGTTTTCTCGAGAATATATAATTTAGCACTATGGTAGTAGTCTATAACAAGAACAAATTTTCTTACATATGTCGTATAAATGATTTTCTCACCCGACATAGTAATCTGACTAAACTTACTAAACTAACTTTTTATGAATTACTCTATTCGGACCTTTTCATATATCGTCTCAAAGACTATAGTCGATAATAAGCAACGGTAATATTTTATTGCTTGTAAACACTAAATGTCTGTAACTAGTAACTTACGAGAGTCAAGAATCAGTCAGAAACTTACGAGATTGTGTCCAATTATTTTGTTACTTCCAGTCACTTCCATCTTTCGGTTCTCAGTACAAGGGGTCGAACACATGTACAGAAAACTGACTGATGTCAAGGGACTATGATTTGCAATAGATCATTCAGACAAATTTAAAATTAGAAGACAAGTGACAATAGTACAAATATGTAAAAATGAGCACAAATAGAAATACACGTTTTATATAGACAAATAATAAAAGAGAGAGGGTGACAAAACATAATTCTGTACCCTTTTACTCATTTATCTGAAGAAGTAGGTCTTGATGTTGTAGTGTTAAGTATTAAATCGGACTACTTTTATAATAAATGAGAATCGTTCTGATTCTCTTTATATGAAATGAACGATCTTACACTCCCTGTATTTTTAACCCGGTAAGTATATCTGTCTTTTTTTATATATTTATAATGGTAAGATTCCTCTCGTTTTTTTATATAAATTTGAGAAGAGTTCCCTCACAACCCTTTACAGGACAATCAAAATTTTAATAAAACCTTAAACATTAGTTAACGTTTGATCTATGAAATTTAAAATAAACCTGGAACGGTATTTTCAATTCAAGTTTTACCCAGTTCCTGAGAGAAGAGGGTAAAGACTTAGTAATAAAGGTGGAGAACGGTAATCACTGAGAGACATAATACAGGATGGAGTTCCTCAATTACAGTAGAAGTGAGAGAAACGGTCCTCTCGAACTTTTAATTGTCTTTGTTAGACCGGAACGAGAGGGAAGTGGTCGTGTAGGTCAACCGGACCAGACTAGTTCGTAATCGATACATTTGTCTGTTTCAAAACTCACGCACACACACAAAAGAATAACTTCCTTGTCCCTCTAAGTCTAAAATCTTACCGTTTCCCTGTGTATAACTAAGATCAATTGTGTGAGAGTATTCGTGTTCTCTTTTGAGACAACCTGAATTCTGCAACTTCCTCACACGGCAGGTCATTCGAGAGGTAAACGACGATTAGACATGGAAAGAAGAACACAGGAGATGTAGTCAATCTGTTTACTTCTCAATTTCTCTGGTCGTATTGGGGGTGTCTAGTGGGAGAAAGATTGTGGTTGACGTTCAAGTCTGTCAGGGATTTCGGTGGGAGTTTTGACTATTAAGTAATCCTCCTGAGAGTATGGCGTAACATTCGTCAATATCGAATAATATTCCTTTCCTATGTTTAATTTTGGTCAGTTCCTTTTTTACTCACCTCAAAGGTACAAGAGAGGGGTGCGTCAATTCCACACAATGAAAGGGTCGTCACTTCACACTGGCATACGTACCTCCTAACGGTTGGTCCCTTTGAGTGGACTCAGAGACACAGGTCTTGAAAGTGATTCTGAGGTAGTGTATCTGTACTGACTAACGAGTGGAAGATAGTATTAGACTATCAGAGCTGTGGAGCGAAGTCCAGAAGAGAGCCTCCTCCATCTACCTCCATGAGATGTATTGGGATTAAAAAAAGAGAGAAGAGATGGACAACGTCAGACTTCAGGATTGGGATTATGCTCGCACAAAATCATATTCCAGAAATGTGTGATTAATTGCAATCTACTCTAGTATTCCCACCCCACGAGTAGGGTATTCTGGTCACGGGACTATTCCTCTACTTCTCTATGGTCTCTAGAGACATACACGTATATACATGTCTTCACTCCGGTATACTCGTCCAGTCCTTCGTTGTCGAGCTTGACCTGTACCTTATTGTCTGACCAAGGTTTATCCTTTTCCTCATGGAGTTCCGACGTATAACAGTGGGACGAATAAATTGAAGAAACGTCTCATGTAGTACTCTTTGTGACCCGACCTTCTTCGTGTTCGACCTTAGTTCTAACGACCTTCTTTATAGTTATTGGAGTCTATACGTCTACTGTGGTGGGAATACCGTCTTTCACTTCTCCTTGATTTTTCGGAGAACTACTTCCACTTTCTCCTCTCACTCTTTCAACGGAATTTCGAGTTGTAAGTCTTTTACTTCTAGTACCGTAACCAGGGTAGTGAAGTACCCTTTATCTACCCCTTTGTCACCTTTGTTACAGTCTGGAATAAAAAACCCCGAGGTTTTAGTGACGTCTACCACTGACGTTGGTACTTTAATTTTCTGCGAATGAGGAACCTTCCTTTTAATGCTGGTTGGATCTATCGTATAAGTTTTCGTCTCTGTAATGAAACAGTTGTTTACAGACAGATCAGTTCCGATACCAAAAAGGTCACCAGTATATACCTACACTCTCAACCTGACACTTCTTTCGACTCGCGGTTTCTTAACTACGAAAACTTGACATCACAACTACTGAGAACTCTCAGGGAACCTGACGTTCCTCTAGGTTGGTCAGGTAAGACTTCCTCTAGTTGGGACCCTAAAGAAACCTTCCTTACTACGATTTCGACTTTGAGACCATGAAACGGTTGAAGTACGTTTCTCAACTGAGTAACCTTTTCTGAGACTACAACCCTCCCTAACCCCCGTCCTCCTCTTCCTCTGCTGTCTCTTACTCTGCCGACCTACCGTAGTCACTGAGCTACCTGTACTCAGACTCACTTGAGACCCTCAACCACTACCTGTCCCTCCGGACCGCACGACGCTAAGTACCCCAGAGTTTCTCAGTCTGTACTAACTCGTTGACTTGACTTGACTGACTTCTGTGTAACTCTTCCATCAAGAGACGTTCTGTCCTTCTCACAGGAGTGGTCTTTAGTTAGAAAAACCGGAGAACGAAAATGTGCAGTTCACAGGTCTTGGCCCTCTTTTATTTATAGATAATCAAACGACGACGACGACGACGATTCAGTGAAGTCAACACAGACTGAGACACGTTAGGGTATCTACCTTCGGTTGGTCCCAGGGGGTAGGGACCCTAAGAGGTCCGTTCTCATGACCTCACCCGACGGTAAAGGAAGAGGTTACGTACTTTTACTTTTCACTTTAACTTCAACGAGTCGGCACAGGCTGAGAATCGCTGGGGTACCTGACGTCGGGTGGTTCGAGGCGGTGGGCACCCTAAAAGGTCCGTTCTCAACCCACCTCACCCCACGGTAACGGAAGAGGCTAGATAATCAAATTCAGCAGGTTAAACACCATAAAACAATACCGTCAGGTGTGTCTGTTTATACGAGGGAAAGAGAAAGAAAAAGATTAGGAGGGACATCGCGTCTTTTTACTTCACAAAAGAAATGTCATGGAAAGACATGGTATTTGAGGAGTATACACAGGAAGTAGTGAAGGATACAATACAAATTAAAAAAATACTTGAGACATGAAATCAGGAGGTTCGAAACCGGACTAAAAGATTCGGTCCAGGGAGACCTAAAGTTTTGTTGAGAAACGGAAATTTGAATAAGAAAATTTTTTTATTAATAGACATAAATAAATAAACCGATACGGCCCAGAATCGACGTCGTGCGCTTAAGAATCAACACCGTACATCCTAGATCAAGGGGTTGATCTCTGACTTGNGATACCAAAAAGGTCACCAGTATATACCTACACTCTCAACCTGACACTTCTTTCGACTCGCGGTTTCTTAACTACGAAAACTTGACACCACAACTGCTGAGAACTCTCAGGGAACCTGACGTTCCTCTAGGTTGGTCAGGTAAGACTTCCTCTAGTTGGGACCCTAAAGAAACCTTCCTTACTACGATTTCGACTTTGAGACCATGAAACGGTTGAAGTACGTTTCTCAACTGAGTAACCTTTTCTGAGACTACAACCCTCCCTAACCCCCGTCCTCCTCTTCCTCTGCTGTCTCTTACTCTACCGACCTACCGTAGTGACTGAGCTACCTGTACTCAGACTCACTTGAGGCCCTCAACCACTACCTGTCCCTCCGGACCGCACGACGCTAAGTACCCCAGAGTTTCTCAGTCTGTACTAACTCGTTGACTTGACTTGACTGACTCCTGTGTAACTCTTCCATCAAGAGACGTTCTGTCCTTCTCACAGGAGTGGTCTTTAGTTAGAAAAACCGGAGAACGAAAATGTGCAGTTCACAGGTCTTGGCCCTCTTTTATTTATAGATAATCAAACGACGACGACGACGACGACGACGATTCAGTGAAGTCAACACAGACTGAGACACGCTAGGGTATCTACCTTCGGTTGGTCCGAGGGGGTAGGGACCCTAAGAGGTCCGTTCTCATGACCTCACCCGACGGTAAAGGAAGAGGTTACGTACTTTTACTTTTCACTTTAACTTCAACGAGTCGGCACAGGCTGAGAATCGCTGGGGTACCTGACGTCGGGTGGTTCGAGGCGGTGGGCACCCTAAAAGGTCCGTTCTCAACCCACCTCACCCCACGGTAACGGAAGAGGCTAGATAATCAAATTCAGCAGGTTAAACACCATAAAACAATACCGTCAGGTGTGTCTGTTTATACGAGGGAAAGAGAAAGAAAAAGATTAGGAGGGACATCGCGTCTTTTTACTTCACAAAAGAAATGTCATGGAAAGACATGGTATTTGAGGAGTATACACAGGAAGTAGTGAAGGATACAATACAAATTAAAAAAATACTTGAGACATGAAATCAGGAGGTTCGAAACCGGACTAAAAGATTCGGTCCAGGGAGACCTAAAGTTTTGTTGAGAAACGGAAATTTGAATAAGAAAATTTTTTTATTAATAGACATAAATAAATAAACCGATACGGCCCAGAATCGACGTCGTGCGCTTAAGAATCAACACCGTACATCCTAGATCAAGGGGTTGATCTCTGACTTGGGTCCGGGGGACGAAACCCTCAAACCTCAGAACCGGTGACCTGGTGGTCACGTACCGGACGTGCGGGTCAGCGCCAGCATAGACTGGGAACGGTGGGGTACCTGACATCGGGAGGTCCGAGGAGACAGGTACCCTAAAGGATTCGTTCTTATGACCTCTCCCAACGACAAAAGAAGAGGTCCCCTCGAAGGGTTGAGTCCCTAACTTGGGTCAGAGGACGTGACCACCCACTCAAAGAAACAAACAAACAAAAATGGCGACTTGGTGGGCCCTTCGGGGACCCGGTGGTCCCTTCAGGGATTTGAACAAGAATATTTAATTTCGAAGAAATAAATTCTACTCACACGAAGACATTCACTTTTTTTTTATATTTAGATAATAAACGAAGTCTAATCGATAATCAGGTTCGAAGACTCGAACCTGACTCGAAGAGGAAAGGGACAGGAGTCTTCGTTCGTTACTGTAACTAAACGATCTACCTTTTTTCTCGGTGTCTCGTTGATATTACTAATCAATGGTGTATTCGACGGTTTCAAGCAAGAGGACTACAAGATACTATAGTCTTTAATACGGTAAGGACTATGTGGTTACGATTAATTTGATAGAACTGAGATCACACGAAGACTATCTTCTTCCGTTTCTCCTAAAAAGTCAAATAGAACATACGTGCACAAAGGACAAGGGAGACCCTCCAGTACCTTAATAACATTCCTTTGACACTTAAGCATATGATCATGTCCGAAACTAATATCCACCGTATTCGTCCCCCAGAGTCGTATACGTTCGGAGATAAAAATTTACATACATAACTTATTTACAATAGCGTCAACTGTTTTACCGTCAGTAAATTTCATATTGACTTAAGTGTCTTCGTAAAAGTAGTACGTAAAAAACTTCATTACCCATAATCTTGAGGTCAATGACAGTACCCTAAAGTGTTAAAACGACAACGGCAATAATTATTTCAGTGAAAATGTTTACTTTCAAACTTATTAGATAAGAATGGAAGGTATTTCTTCGTTAAGGTCTAACACGGAATAACCTTTCAAAGGAAATTACTTCTTAGAAAAATCAGGACAGACAATAAGAAAAGATTTAGACTTAAGGTCGTCGTAATAGGGGGACCAGAGGAAACCGTTAACCTTATAAGAGACCCTTCCGTTAGAACCTTCTAGATAACGGGTTTTTCTTAAGATTTTCTCCGAAAACCCCCCTTTTTTTCTGTTTTAATATAAGGGTCAGACGAATAAACCCGGTGGTTTTATAAAAATATCTCATAATAAAATTGCCATTTTTGTTTTGTGACCCTTATAGAAGTGTGGAATAATTTCTCTTGTACACAAAATAAGGATATATTATACAAAACTATATACTAATCCAAATTATTAAAAATAACGAAGAAAGTCGATAAAAGTCAAAAATGACAATATTTATTTAGTGTCATATACAGGACCATACAAAAAAAGAAAGTCTATTTAAGTACGGTCTAAATCAGTTTTTTATATTCGAACAAATTCCGAAAAATATGTACAAGGAGTCAACGAAAGGTCTTTCTGCTACGAATAAATTTTAGGGTGATCCTCGATTTAGAGGTGATACTCAAAATGGAGGATTTCTCGTTTTAATTCGATAAAGGAAAAAATTTTAATAACTATTAAACTATTTTCAAAACAAAATACCTAAACGACATAAAATAATAGGTAAAAGTAAAGACAAAGACTCTTAACCGACAAGAACAAGAAAAGTCGTGATCTTGGACTAAAAAGAAATTTCGTAAAGGAAAAATAACGATCAAGGAGTAATACATATTAAACGTCAATTAGAAGGTACAGGAACGTGATTTGATAACTAAAATCAAGTTAACATCTCAGAGAGAACAGGAAGATTCATATTGACAAGTCTCAAGAGTATAATAGTCTAAAAGTGAGAACAGATATAAATGTATTGAAAAAAAAAAAGTATATTATCACGTCCTAACCCGCTTAAGGAATTTGATGGAACTTTTAGGGACGACGGGTAAAACAGGACCTTACCCAGAGGATAGATACTGACATAGAAACAAAGTCCATGAAAGTTTAAGTATCGGTAGTTCCCACGATTCGGTTGTATCCAAATCACAATTCTTCCACTAGAGAGACGTGTTTCCGGTACTTAAGAAACTATGGTAGGGTGTGGTGATTTGTATGGGACACTCTATCAGTGAACTCCTAAAGGACACAAAACAAAGTAACATATGAAAGTGGATGTCAGACATTTTGGACTAAAGGTCGGCGGTGGTGACCTTAAAATGGTGACTTCTTTCTTTATTAAACCGTTACTTTTACTGAATTCCCGGGAAATACAGATGAAAACTTTGTAGACCGAAGAAAGGTCTCCGTTATGGTAAATTGTGAGTTTGATTATCATATAAAGTTGATCCTTTTCAATGTAATCTCTCTTACTCTCGGAATCTTTATTTACCGGCACTCATACCGGCACATGTAAACCCGCCCAAAGAATTGATCGACACATTGAAGCCCATCCAAAGAATTGAAGAGACTCAAAGTGAGAAGTAAACGTTTTACTTTATTTATTATAGGTTGAACCGTCGACACTCTTAATTTTTCCATGTACACGATAGTATACTTTAGTTCAAAAGGTTAGTTGAGTACTTAGTCTTTATAGTAGACCACAATAAAACGATTGGTAAGATTCTTACGTTCGTTATTTCTCCGTCTTTCGTTTCTCGCCAGACCCCGTCTGGTACACCAAGACTTAAGAAAGAAGGGTACGACTCGGACCTGAGAGACCGGGTCTTTTTGTTTACTCCCGAGGTTGAATCAAAACGATTCAACTGTTAAACTACGTTACTCGTAAAATCAACCTTTTATGGAAATAAGACATACGGTCTCATATTAAACCGGATACACTATAACAGGTTCCTCAGAAAAGAGTATTTAGGTATCTAAGACCTAAATAAATGAAGTTCACTAGAAAATCGATTCTTGTAGGATGATTCTTGTATAATAGCAATTCCTGAGAAGGAGGACCGTTTGTAGTAGTCAGAGAACTAGACTTCAGGTAACTCTTCCCCTGTTTTAGTAAGTTGACGGAAGAAAAGGGATCTCATCAGAGAGTTCGGATGGGGTCTACGGCATCTTTTTGACGCACGTAGTATGTATTCGACGAAATTGTTGAAGAAGGGTTTTATACGTTTAGTAAACAGTATCACGGAGTGAGTTTCATGAACGAGTTATTTGAGTATACTCTAAAACCTTCTAATGTGGATATTTTATCAGAAATTCCCTTACTAACTAGTAGACTTCAGTTACCGACCAGTCAAAGTAAGGTGGTTTTCATCATGTTTACAAGAATATTTAGTGAAGAAGAATTGACTATTGACTTTAATAAATGAAACGAATTCTATAAACGATATTAATTTGTGATGTAACTTTCTTTTCAGTTAGTAGATATCGTACTATTTGAGTCGAATAGTCGGGTTACTACTTTTAACTGTTCATGTGACTTATTGTATTGTGTAAAAGATCTGACCCTTAATTAATTAATAACGAGAGGTTCCCACTATCTTAAAACTTACTACTACTGTTAGAAACTTTGGTAAAGGAATCCACCGTTTGGTAGTTTCTCTTAGAACATCTCCACTCATTAGGTTCCGTTTAAATAATCTGTATTATAGATAGTCAATTGAGAAAGGATGTGTCTGACCCTAAGTCTTCCAAAGGAATCTCTCATCTTTGGAACAACTGTAAGAATTTTCTATCCACTCAAAAGTTTAATCCTTCTTTACCCCTTAGACGAAGATCGGAAGTTTCCCTGTAATAATCCTTGTCCATCCGAGGTCCCTTTCCCCTATAGAACGGTAGTTCCGATATGTCTACGAGTCACTCTGTCCCGAGTTTACGATCTATTCTACTTTAGTTCGAGATGATCTGACACTAATTCGAGACGGCACTACACGAATCTGTACAGGCTGAGAAACGCTGGGGCACATGGTATTGGTGTTCCATTCCCGTCCTACCACTTGCGACAGCTGGATGAACCCATTTTCCTCCCCCGTAACTCCCCCGTAACTCCACCGTCCTGTCTATGTCGGTGGGTGTCCACTTCTCTGACAGTAACGACACGATAGAAGGCGGTTCAGACTGGGAAAGTTCGTCATCAAGGGTTTGAATCCAAGTAGTCTGAGTCGACCCTTTGGACCATTATACGTTCAAGAATCCTAGTCGGAAGTTCATAAATTAAGGCACCTACTAAGTTTGTCTCGGAGTCTTAAACGTAAAGTTGTACATTGATTAAAAAGACTACTCTACCGGATACTTTGTGTAAAATTCACAAAAGGAGAACTTACTATTGAGAAGGGTTTCTGAAGGTCAATATGGTCTTAAGTTGGTCACAGAGTAAATAAATTTTGAAGTAGGAATGGAGGGACTAAACTGTACGGTAGAAATAATATATAATTTAAGAATTATACATAAGCCCAGACAAGTACCTATAAGACAAGAGAGGATACATGACAAGATAAATGTAGGGTGGGACACCATTGATACCTCCAAAATAGTACGCACGATCACTATGGAAGTGACAAGAAGGTTCTCTAAAGAACCGACTAAAAAGAACAAAGTTAAAGACATACTTGAGTTCTTAGGTAAACACAAAAAGGAATTAGTAAGGAAGAGAAGGGGAGAAAGAGGAAGGGACTAAAGAAAAATTTAGGAAGTCTACCTTGCACAAGTAGAAGAACGAGAGTTAATCAGGTCAATCAGGTTCACGACTGAGTCATTTCCCTCTTTTTTTTAAACTTTTCGGTAATAAGATGAACAGTCAGTCGTCTTTTCGTTGAGTTTCCTTTTTTTGGTGATTATAAAATTACTCTCGACTTAATTAAATGGAATCATGAGTTGAGAAATACTAAGACTCAGAAAAAGAAGTTTTCGTACCACACGATTTTTAGAACACACGTGTACACATAAACACAAGAAATCCTTATAAAAGTACAAAAAGAATATTTCGAAAATATGTCCAGAATATTTTAAACAAAGGTTGATAGAATAGTAGAACAAAGGTAAAATCTACTCTAAAAGAAAATAATGGAGAAAGTAAAGAAACAATGAACACAAAGACTACATGTAATTACTGGCGTATAATTAAAATAGGGTGGTAAATAACGACTTTGGAGAATAATCAATATCAAAAAGTCAACTTAGAAGGTCTTAACAGTCTACATATTAGTTTTATAGATCTTTCCATTACTATAATGAAGAGGTTCAAAGTACTGATATTAAATAGGTGAAGAAATTTGACGTAACCTATTAGTAAAGATATAATTCTACATTAGCACAATTCTTTAACAAGTAAAATAACACAACAATAATCTTACCCAAAACCTATAACAATTTTCATTAAATTTTTAGATACCTCTTCTAGTACATTATGAAGAATATACATTATAGTCAAACATACTATTTACATAAAGATATGAATGTATAAAGACCTTATTGGGGGTAAACCAGTGTTATGTAACAGTAATCAAAAAATTCCACTACGACTTAAGACAAACGATTGTAAAATGAATTATAAGTCGGAATATGAATATTTATTCAATATTACATTAAAAATTTTCAGATCGTTTCAAAAGCCCATTAATATGAGTCTGGTGTCAAGGAAAGGAGGTGGGGGTGGGAGGTGAGTATAAAGGTAGAATCAAAGGGTATGAAACTCAATGGAGAGACAATAGTGTTATAGTTGAACCGGATCTGGATCAGAGAACTGATTGGATTTAAACCCGTGAATGTATACACAAAATCCTGGAAGTACAGAAAGAAACGTATCTGAAGGAAAAAAGAGTGGGTAAACTATCAGTAGTACACCAACTAAAGACAAGCTCAAAGGACTAGGATAAACTTCATTTAAGGTTTATTAAGGACAAACAGAAGAAGGTGGAAGACCTAAATTGAATGAAAGGGGTGGGGTGTTAGGAGGTGAGGTGGTCCCTGGTAGACCCTTTTGAACTTTCGAATTTATAATTAATGAAAACGACACACACACATTCAGAAACTCAACACAGGTCAAGAAACGTTGGGGTACCTGACATCGGGTGGTACGAGGAGACAGGTTCCTTAATAGATCCGTTCTTATGACCTCAACCAACGGTAAGAGAAGAGGTCCCGTATAAGGATTGGGTCTATATCTTGGACCCAAAGACTGTCACGTCCGTCTAAGAAATGGTAGACGCGGTGGACCCTTCGGGTTAATGAAGACGACCACCCATAATTTGTCGATCAGGAAATGACGGGGGAACTCCCGAAACCGATGGTGTATTGTGACACTGGAGAGACCAAACCTCTCCACAAATGGTCCGAGCAGGTAGGCACCCTAAGAGGTCCGTTCTCATGACTTCACCCCACGGTAACGGAAGAGGCAATGAACCCGGTGAGAGGGGATTTGTTCGTGATCCATTTTTCTTACCAGACGTGACTCTCGAAATCTTTTCTGTTTCTACTGCAGAAAGAAGGGGAGTTTCTTAAATATTTGATCTACCGATCTTTTCTTCCTGTCTCTCACAGACACACGCACTGCCTCCATCACTCCCTCCCACAACGATTAGTTCGTGTTCGTAATCATGTTTCTATCGATACACAGGTCCCGGGTTTCCTCACCGTAATTTCTGACGCTCTCATCGACTCTTTTCCCTTGTGGCTCCAGTGAAACTGTCACTACCCTCTGGAGTACCTCCCGTACGAAGTCTCGACCAGAAACTTCCCATTTTCTGTCCCTACCCGGTCCTCCTTTCCGAGAGAACATCCTTCTTCATCGTATACACTTTGGTAGTCTTTGCCTTTATACACTTCGTGCCCTTCCCCTATAAACCCGATCACTTCCACTTTCAGTGAATCAGCACAGACTGAGAAACACTGGGTTACCTGACATCGGGTGGTCCGAGGAGTAAGGTACCTTAAGAGGTCCGTTCTTCTGACCGCACACATCGACAAGAGAAGAGGTCCCCTAGAAGGGTTGGGTACCTAGTTTGGGTACAGAGGATGTAACGTCTGCCTAAGAAATGGTGACTCGGTGGTCCCTTCGGAACCACTTATTTGGGAAATTAAAGTGTTATTTTTTCAGTTTTGTTAAGATGATGGATGTACTATACTTATATGATATATGATGTGTGTGTGTGTGTGTGTATGTGTGTGTGTATGTTCCCGGAAGGGACTACCGAGTCTGTCATTCTTAGACGGACGTCACACTGTCTGGGCTCAAGATAGGGACCAAACCCTTCTAGGGGACCTCTTCCCTTGTCGATGGGTGAGGTCATAAGAACGGACCTCTTAAGGTACCTGTCTCCACGGACCACTCAATGTCAGGGTGTCCCGTTTCTCAGTCTGTACTAACTTACTGATTGTGAAAAAAGGAAGGAAGGACGGAAAGAAAGAAATATATATATATATTTAGGTACCCCAGTGTTCTCAGCCTGTGCTGAATCGTTGATTTGGTAATGGTATATATATATATACTGTAAAAAAATTAATGAATTTTAGACTATAAAGTATACCACAAAAATCAAACCAAATGACTATCTTTTAATTTTATACATCCAAATTCCACATCGTTGAACAGGGTTTACAAATATATTTAATGACTAAGTCGAACGTTAGTCTTAACATAAAAGTAGAAGGGTTCGAAAAAAGAAGTATAGTAGAGTGTAAGAAGGTTGTTCAATAATTAAGTTGTTAAAAGTCAGGTGAATTATCCTATAAAAATACATAGGTACAAGTCTCTACAAAAGCCGAAGTAGTCCTCGAAACTAAAGTAATGGGACCCACTCTTACCGTATACAGAAGTTAAAGTAATTGTATAAAACTTAAACAAAGGAATTTCGGACTTTATTCTAGTTGTTTCTTTTTGTCTATGAATTCTCTCAGGTCGTCATTAGGGTTAGACCGTCTTGTGTTTGAAAATCATCTTAATAAGAAGTTAAACGTTTCGGACTAATCCCTTTCTGTCTTTCCCTTTTAATTGTAAGTAATTAGTACATGACACATGGTCTACGAAACAAAAGTTACAGAGTAAATTGGGACTCTTGGGACTTTTCGTCTGTCACAAAAATAGACCAAATGAGCTCTTCGTCTCCACATCTCTCTAGTTATAAAGAGAGGAATTAAGAGGTCCTAGTATAGATTGTTTACCATTTAGACCCTTACATCCATTGAGACCAAGTCAGGAGTACGAGAAACGAGATATTGTACGGTAGTTTGTGTTCCCGGAGTTAAACTTCCGGAATAGTTCGGTAAACCAACCACAAGTCGAAGTCTTCTCCTATACCCTTCAGAATGACCGGCTTCGGAGTCTGTCAACGGTATCAGGGACTTTTCCTCACTTCCTTAATCGGTTCTTGTCTCGTGGGTGACCAATCGTCGACACAATTCCCTCCGGAAGGACATCGTCTCCCGGGGGGAATCTGTTCCAAAACGACCTCCTACTTCGACGTAGAGCCACCCATCTCTCTCGGTGCCATCCTCGTCAGTCGTCGTCATTGACATAGTCGCCCTTCGTATTGACACTGGTTACGTACAGTGGTCTCGTACACACGGGTCTCCGGTAGTACCGTGCACCTGTCTCTACTTGCCTGTGTCTCCACTTTCTGACTCTCGCTCTTCTGTAGAGTCCCCTCTGGTCTCTCATGACTCCCGTGTGACGGGGGCGGGGGCGGTGGTACCTCGACGCACTAGTCCCCTCCGGTCACTCATGACTCCCGTGTGACGGGGGTGGTACCACGACACACTAGTCCCCTCCGGTCTCTCATGACTCCCGTGTGACGGGGGGGGGGGGCGGTGGTACCTCGACGCACTAGTCCCCTCCGGTCTCTCATGACTCCCGTGTGACGGGGGTGGTACCACGACGTACTAGTCCCCTCCGGTCACTCATGACTCCCTTGTGACGGAGGGTGGGGGGTGGTACCTCGACGCACTAGTCCCCTCCGGTCACTCATGACTCCCGTGGGGGGTGGGGTGGTACCACGACGCACTAGTCCCCTCCGGTCTCTCATGACTCCCACGGGGGAGTGGTACCTCGACGTACTAGTCCCCTCCGGTCTCTCATGACTCCCGTGTGACGGGGAGCGGGGGCGGTGGTACCTCGACGCACTAGTCCCCTCCGGTCACTCATGACTCCCGTGTGACGGGGGGGTGGTACCACGACGCACTAGTCCCCTCCGGTCACTCATGACTCCCGTGTGACGGGGGCGGGGACGGTGGTACCTCGACGCACTAGTCCCCTCCGGTCACTCATGACTCCCGTGGGGGGTGGGGTGGTACCACGACGCACTAGTCCCCTCCGGTCACTCATGACTCCCGTGTGACGGGGGGGTGGTACCACGACGCACTAGTCCCCTCCGGTCACTCATGACTCCCTTGTGACGGAGGGTGGGGGGTGGTACCTCGACGCACTAGTCCCCTCCGGTCACTCATGACTCCCGTGTGACGGGGGGGTGGTACCACGACGCACTAGTCCCCTCCGGTCTTTCATGACTCCCACGGGGGAGTGGTACCTCGACGTACTAGTCCCCTCCGGTCACTCATGACTCCCGTGTGACGGGGGAGTGGTACCTCGACACACTAGTTCCCTCCGGTCACTCATGACTACCGTGTGACAGGGGGGTGGTACCACGACTCACTAGTCCCCTCCGGTCACTCATGACTCCCGTGTGACGGAGGGTGGGGGGTGGTACCACGACGCACTAGTCCCCTCCGGTCTCTCATGACTCCCGTGGGGGGTGGGGTGGTACCACGACGCACTTGAAAAAGAACGGAGACCATGAGACCCTTCTTCCTCCCATCCTCCCTCCTCTTCTTCCGCGGAATTCCCCTTTAAACTACAACGTTTACTTGGTCAAATTTAAGAGTTAACTGTCGTGTCAGTAAACTTTCTCTGACAAAATTTTGGTTTCTAGTTCGAAAGAACCGTTGTACTAAAAACAATGTTTTGTGTTTACACTCGTACTTGTTCTTCTTAAATTAGGGTCTCTTTATATCGGTCCACTAAACACAGATATACAAATTTTGGGTACTTCATTCGTAATAACAACGGTAAAGTATCTACTCCTTTAATTCTGAGTCTCTTCAATATACGGAAGAGACATTTTGTCTCGTCTCTTGTTCTTCTACCGTTTTATTTCCTAAATAGTCTGTGAGCAAACAAGTTTTCGAGGAAGAGAAAGGTGGAGTCATTTCGGACTGAAAATCATGTCTTTACCATTTCATCACGGAGACAAAAATGTCGGTTGTAAGACACCACACCCAGAACAGACTAAAGACCTCCCGTGGATGTGTTCTATGTAGTACTTATATTAGTGTCGTCGTACAGATCACAACGACTTTAAAGCACGTTCTTGTTGTGTAAGGGATGTTAACAATATAAACTACTGACGAATCACTTGTTCTTGTAGAGGAACTTTTACTCACAGTCAGGACAATTCTATATTAATAAGAGAAGGCAAGTCCTTTCTTGTCTTTAAACAGTTTATGTCGAATTAAAAAACTCAGTCTTCAATTGTGTTTCGTGGGACAACACCCACGGTAACAAAAGTGTTTCGACTTAGAGTCGTTTATTTTTGTGTCGGGAGTACGTCATCAAAGAAGGAGGTGAGTCCCATTTCGTTTGAGGGGTCGTCACACGGATTTAGACATGTGTCACGATGAGGGTAGGATAGTTAAGGGCCGAGACGACTAAAAACGGAGGTTACTTTCACCTCGCCCGTACACTCCCACCCGAATGAAGGCCGAGACACGGTCACTAGGGTCCTTTCCTGTCTTGCTCGAAAAAACGGTAAGACAGATATTCGGGAGGGGAGGGGAATAGATGGAACGGGGGTAGGGTTATGGTATTCAGTCTAGGACGCTTGGTCCCGTAAATAGAGTGCCTTCCCCCTATACCAGTATTTCTTGTCGTGTTCCAAATGAATTTTCCACTGGTATACGTAGTAAATACAAAGACCTTCTTAGGTATGATGTACAAAGATAGGACCCTATGTGAGTATCAATGTAAACGAGAGTAGTTGTGCACATAGGATGAATGACCAAAGGGATAGTATCATAAAACCTTCCTAGATAAAGTAGTCAAAGATCACTTCGACTTTCGTTTAAATATAATAAAAATCATTTTGATATAGGGAAAGGGTATGTACCCAACTACATACCCCACAGGGTCCGTCCAGTTTATAAAAGCACTCGAAGTCGATTTGAGGGAATTGATAAACAAGTCGCAATGACATCTACAGACTTGCTCACGGCAAATCCACCCTTCTTTCTTCTTCACTACGGCGATCACCCTGTCCTTAATCGTAGACGAAAGGACTCGTCGAGTCAAGACTAAGGTTTAGCCGTATGGATGAGTCGTTTCGTTTTCCACCCGTCAATTGTTATCTTCTTTACTCTTAGACAGAACGGTCACTAGTCTGACGTTACAAGGACTGTTTTAAATTACAAAGGTTGGTCTACGTTCGTTCCGGTTGTATTAGCTACAGTGATTGTTCTTTTTTTTTTTTTTTTTTTGACAAGGATTGTCTTGTATCCGTTCCGACTCTTCGTTGGTATTTTTAATGATTGTAGGGGAAACTCGTCAAAAACGAAGGAATAGTTACTACTGGACTCGGGGTGAGATTAGAACAAAGGACACCTAGTTTTGAAAACTATATTGGTTAGTGATCTGACAGGCATAAAGAACTGTCGTAGGTGTAGTCTTGACCGGGAACTAAAGGGTTAGAAAGTCTCGGTAGGTGGTGTCCGGGTTTGGAAGATTCTTCGGGGTGAGCTCACAAGGAATGAGTCTACGGATTTTAAAGAGACCGGTTCCAGAGGAGACGGCGTAGTTCAATTATTTAAACTCTGTATTTAAATACTTATGACCACATAAGGATAACCAGAAACTGACCACCAAAACTGACACGGGTGGATTTGTCTTTAGGTCGTCAGGGAAATCCTAGACTAAAGGATCTCGAGGAGAAGAGATGTTCCTAAAACAGGATCCAGTACATGAGAAACACTCTTCTCAAGATCACTTATGTTAAGAGAGAGAGAGAAGTATAAAGATCCTTTTATAAAAACTAGGAATCTCTACTCTTGGCACCCGTTAAAGTGTCAAAGGGATTGGAGGTGTTAAGGGGAAGAAGGTGGTAGGACCGTTATAGGTACCTGTTGTTGGGTATGAATACCTAGACTCTCTCTTTGGTAAGTCGCCTAGTGTGTCAGTAAGGTTTTGTACTGTTGCTGAGTGCCATCTGACGTCAAAGTGTCACTGAACTAACACGATCTAAAAGACAACCGTCAGGAATAAACAAGACAGAATAATAACGTTCATAATCTTTGGGGTTTTGGTGAAAAGAGTGTTAACGAGCTGTTGTCAGAAGGAGTAAGTTACAACGACTACTCTCCGTGAGTAGGATTGAATCTTCCGTTTTCTTTCAATCTTTGTTATTAATAAAGAAAGACCATGACCGTCCGTCTGTACTTACGACGAAACCGTCCGTCAATATTCTAAAACTTCACCGGAGCGGTAAGAGAATATTGAGGGGACAAAATTACGACACAGGTTAGTGACAGCCATCAAAAGATACTAAAGACGTTGAAAGACTAAGAGACCTTCGACCACCTTCAACAGGGACTGTGAACAAGAAAGTCTTGAACACTACTAAAACATTCGTGGATTATAATTCACTTTTGTCACAGTCTGAAATAAAACCCCCCCGAGGGTTTAGTGAGGTCTACCACTGACGTCGGTACTTTAATTAATTAAAAGGAACCGTCCTTTCAATACTGGTTGAATCTATCGTATAAGTTTTCGTCTCTGTAATGAAACGGTTGTTTCCAGGTAGATCAGTTCCGATACCAAAAAGGTCACCAGTACATACCTACACTCTCAACCTGACACTTCTTCCGATTCGCGACTTCTTAACTACGAAAACTTGACACCACAACCTCTTCTGAGAACTCTCAGGGAACTTGACGTTCCTCTAGGTTGGTCAGGTAAGATTTCCTCTAGTCGGGACCCACAAGTAACCTTCCTGACTACGATTTCGACTTTGAGGTCATGAAACCGGTGGACTACGTTGCTCAACTGAGTAACGTTTTCTGAGACTACGACCCTCCCTAACCCACGTCCTCCTCTTCCCCTGCTGTCTCCTACTCTACCGACCTACCGTAGTGGCTGAGCTACCTGTACTCAAACTTATCTGAGATCCTCAACCACTACCTGTCCCTTCGGACCGTACGACGTTAAGTACCCCAGCGTTTCTCAGCCTGTACTGACTCACTGACTTGACTTGACTTGATTTATAATTCAGAGTAGTATTAACTTTAGGATCTTACCCAGAGAAGAGGACTGGGTTTGAGGACTAACTTTCCGGTTTATTCCACGTCCGTCAGTTTACGGTTTAGAGGTAGATCGAAAGAATCATTAGATCTCCGTCAAGGAATTGGAAGAGTCAATATACGTCTCTAACCTGATCTGTAGGTGATTCGGTATGACCTCACGATTCCAAACTACGAAGATGTTAAGTGCAATAGAACGACGTACACTGTTCTTACACTGTATTACGTCTCTGTGCATACAGGTTGTACCGTTATCCTTTGTGTCGGTCGGGAAAGAATCTAGAGTACGCTTCGCGAAACCTCTCAGAGTCATCTGGTGGAGTAGGTCGTCTCTCATTTACACACTATGTTTACCTTAGGTATTTATGACCTTGTATTCGTGCAATGTAGAGGTGCAGGTACAAAAAGTAAAAGTCACTCATTGAAAGGAAAATCTGACAATATATGTAAATTAAAAACAGAGGTCTTCAAGCTGGATTCTCAAAGACTGGAGTTTTTAATATGATTATAGTAATCTATAATTTCTTCAACGTGGACCGATCGGCAACGGTTGATTCCCTCACATTCGTTAGATCCTCTCATGATTTTATTCAAAAGGTTTTTACTTTTTTCTACTCCTTTGAAAGACCCAATTTGTCTTGATGAGGACCCCTAAAAACACGAGAACTACTTTAAAACGATGACACCCAGTCAAAAATAAGAAATCAACAAACAAACTTTTCAATATAAACTAGGGACACTTTAATTAATGACTAAACGATAGATCTATTTCCGGCTTTTTTTTGTGAGATATTATCTGATACCCTTTAACAATTGGAGAGTCGATTTAAAGATCTTCTTTAAGTCGATTCTTGAACTCTCTTAAAAGTTTCAAAACATAATTACTCCTTCTAAAATAAGATTGTCTTCTACCTTCAGCACAACACTCTCTTAAATGGACCTCTGTACCCCAAAGGAGTCACCGAGGCACCATTTCATAGACGGACGGTTCGTCCTCTGTGTCTAAACTAGGGACCCAGTCCTTCTAGGGGGACCTCTTCCTTTACCGTTGAGTAAGGTCATAAGAACGGACCCTTTAGGGTACCTGTCTCCTCGGACCACTCAATATCACGTACCCTAACGATTCTCAACCTGTACTGAATCGTTGTTTGTTGTTCTAGTCTCATGACTTTTCCCTTCCCGAGGGTGTCCCCTGGAACGGGTACCTATATCAGGTTTTTTCACGGACGTTCGACCCGATGACTTTAGGGACCCCCATACTCTTCCGAAAGGTTTTCCAAACACTAGTACCTATCAAATACCATTTGGTCAAGGTCAATAAGTTGAAAATATGAAAGTATTCATGAAAGTTGAAAGTATCCATGCAAAAAGACCTCTACTGGACGAACTCTTAGGAGGAGAACAACCTCCTCACTGATCTAAAAGGAAAGAGTCGAGAGTAGGATTAAATATTTTCTGTTGAAGAGTGGGTGGGGATTACAATTACTCGACATAATGAGACCACGACGACGACGATTCAGCGAAGTTAAGACAGGCTCAGACACACTGGGGTATCTGCCATCGGGTGGTCCGAGGGGGCAGGGACCCCAAGAGGTCCGTTCTTGTGACCTCACCCAATGGTAAAGGAAGAGGTTACGTACTTTCACTTTCACTTCAGTAAGTCAGAACAGGTTGAGAATCGCTGGGGTACCTGACGTCGGGTGGTCCGAGGAGGCATGTACCCTAAAAGGTCCGTTCTCATGACCTCACCTCACAGTAACGGAAGAGGATGTCGTAGGTTTTTTTTGTTTTTTCTAGTGGACTTTTTCCTTACTGACATTTTTAATCCATTGTTTATAAAAACACTCCTGTGTCATAGAAAAAGAGTTATTTTAAAATTCTTCCTGGATCGGTTCACCACTCGACTCTCTAACAAATTTTGATTAAAAACGATCATCTAATTTTACACTAAAAACAGTATATTCAGTTTTTTATAAAAAATTTTAAGTTCACGTTTAGTGTATGTTTTAAGGAGTGAAGTTAAGTCAAGAAAAGAACTTATTTGAAAAAGTTGCGAAATGTTTTTACTTGATCATGTCTTTTGAATTCCGACTTAGGATAGAATAAACTCGTTATTTATTGTCGGTCTTTTTATACTTCGATA
Organism: Capra ibex; assembly: GCA_006410555.1. Taxonomy (NCBI): domain Eukaryota; kingdom Metazoa; phylum Chordata; class Mammalia; order Artiodactyla; family Bovidae; genus Capra; species Capra ibex. The sequence continues at coordinate 38,318,738 of SJYO01018757.1, read as the reverse complement.
ATTCTGTCGTAAATAGTAAAGATTATTACATCAATTTCCCCAAAAGACTATTCAAAAATAACATCGATCATCAATAACTTCACACATTAAATAAAGTACTAGTTAAAACACGAGTTATATTAATACTAGGTTGAGTCTTATTTAAAATATTTCATTATTTTAAAATTTTGTAAATTAGTGTTAAATATAATATGTATGTATAAACATCTCTTCATACTACCTCATCAATTATTTTTCTAAACGTCTGTATTTGTGTATAATTCACTTTAAGAAACCTCCTTCATTGTAACTTTATATACAAGTCAGTCTTTTTACTTGTTATATTTTAAAGACTGAGAATGTCTTCAATAAGTACATAAGAATCTCACCCAATACCAGTTGTAGGTGAAACAACCAACTAATCTAAAGTGACCGACTTAAACATTACATTGTTAAAATAAAAATTTACAGGTAGAAACGTTAAGTATCCCTTAATATAGGTAACGTTAATAAATTGGTATCCTTTGTTTTGAGTCGGATAGTTAAATTTTTATATTCGTTGACGGGAAAAAGGTTTTTAGAAACTCTCACTTGTGTGTCTTTGACATTTAGAACGGATATGGACGGGTATTCCCTTTTCGACGACATTTAGGTAAGTCTTCCGTTTTTAAAGGAAAATTTCGTAGTTGTCAGAACTGATATCCAATTCATATTATTATGTAGAAACGACTTCTATTAGTATAACACTTAGACCATATAAAAAAGGGATCAACTTGAGAGAAGAGAAAGGGAGTTCAAGTATAGATTGAATTCGAAATACGAATTGAACTTAAAGAAGGATACAGTCACGGGACGAACCTTGAACCTTGTGACTGAGATCGAAAATATGGTACTGGGAAGAATGTAGAAGGGTCACCTCTACCGTATGACATGACACTGTATCCGAACGAAGTTCTGAGAACTATTGAAGAGTGGAAGGAAAATTTTCGACCACACAAGAGACCGGACGCAAGTTCAATTTAACAAGACGGGTGGTAACAAGACCGAAGTCAGTGTTAGGACTGGGGGGACTCTACAGACTAAAATATTGACGGTTTTTATGAACCTGGACTCCAATGTTTTTCATCGACTATCATCGACATCTAGCTACTCTTTCTATGACGTAATATTTAAACAGAAACGAAATGTTAGGTGAAATATCTTTATAGGAATTTTGATCGTAAGGTATAATTCAATTAGATGAACCCTTCTCAGACAAGACAGGAGAAAATTTTCCCTCCTGTATGTTCTCAATTGTCCTTACAGAGCCAAAAAGACCTGTGAATCACAGCTACTCGAGTCTAAATATAACTAATGGACTATTAGTTTGCACATATAGGTCTGGGTTCTCTAATCTTCGTTGACTCAGGGAAAACAAAAAAAAGAGATTGTAGAGAAAATAAATGTGAAAAATAAAAAATATTAAAATTAATTTCCTATTAAGGAGATGTTATAGCACAATCAAAGACGGTTTGTAGTTATGCTTAGTCAGTACCTTCATATCAATTAGATGTCACAATACGAGTAAAGACGACATATGATTTATCTGAGTCAATAAAACAACAACACATCAACGATTCAGGACAGTCTGACAAATGTTGGGGCACCTGACTTCGTACGGTCCGAAAGGACAGGAAGTGATAGTGGGCCTCAAACGAGTTTAAGTACAGGTAAATCAGTCACTACGATAAGTGGGCAGAGTAGGAGACAACGACGAAGAAAGGGCTAAGCCTTGGTCAGGTCGCAGGGTACAGGTCATGACAATGAAGAACTGGATGTATGTCCGAAGGGTCCTCTGTCCATTCCACCAAACCATAAGGGTAGAGATTCTTAAAAGGTGTCAAAAAACACTAGGTGTCTAAGTATCCGAAATCGTATCAGTTCCTTCGTTTTCCTCTATAAAAAGACCTTAGGGAAACGAAAGAGGTACTAGGTCGTTTACAACCGTTAAACTAGAGACCAAGGAGACGGAGAAGCTTTGGGTTGAACTTGTAAACTTCAAGAGTCAAGTACATGATAACTTCGGATCGAACTTCACAAAACTTGTATTGGAACGATCATCCAATTTACTCACATTAATATGTCATCAAACTTGTAAGAGATCATAACTGGAAAGAACCCTAATCTTACTTTTAACTGGAAAAGGTCAGGACACCGGTGACGACTCAAAAGGTTTAAACGACTGTATAACTTACGTAGTAGAAAATCCTAAAATTCATCGAGTCGACCTTAAGTCAGTAAAGGTGATCGAAACAAGTGTCACTACGTAGGACTCCGGGTGAACTGAAGTGTTAGGTCCTATAGGCCGAGATCCACGGACTAATGTAGTAACACCAATAGGTCCAGTAATTCTGGAAAGAACATATCAAGAAGAGGTACATAAGAACGGTGGTGAAGAATCAGAAAAGACGAAGACAAACAAGGAATGGTAAAGATAGTAAATAACACGGGTAGGAACGTACTTTACAAGGGAACTATAGAGATCAAAATAACTTCTCTAAAGATGAGAAAGGGTAAGATGACAAAAGGAGATAAAGAAACATAAAAAGTGACTTCTTCCGGAAGAATAGAGAGGAACAATAAGAAACCTTTGAGTAAGTCAACTCATATTGAAAGGAAAGAGGGACGGAAAGTGAGAAGAAAAGAATCGATAAATATTTCGGAGGAGTTTGTTGGTGAAACGGAAGAACGTAAAGAAAAAGAAACCCTACCAAAACCAGTGGTGGAGGAAATGTTACAATACTTGTAAGGAGGTATCAAGAAGTCCATAAGACTTCTAGATTAAGGATCTTAGATAATCAGTGGAAATGAAAAATTTGTATTCCTTAAACTAAATCTAGGATGGACTTACCGGTTCACCAAAAGGGATAAAAGAAGTAAAAGTCGGACTTAAAACGTCCTTCCTTAAGATATGTCAGTCGAGGTCCAGAACAAAAACGACTGACATCTCTCGAAGAGGTAGAAACCGAAGTCTCTTGTATTAGTTAGACTAAGGTCATAACTGGTAGATCACTAGAGGTACACATCTCAGTACAGAACCCAACAACCTTTTCTCACAAACGATACTGGTCGTACAAGAGAACTGTTTTGAGATAATCGGAAAGCGGATGAAGTAAAACATGAGATTTCAGTTTAAACGGATAATAGACCCATAGAGAACTGGAGGATGCAAACGTAAGGTTAGAAAAACTCAATTAAGGTCTTTCACAACATGTATCTTGGTCAGTTGAAGTTGCAGAAACCGTTGTCACCATCCCCGTATCTGAACCTAATGACACTACGACTTACTAAACGGAACTTTTACTTGGATATAGTAAGACAGTAAAAACTCTGACGAGGGTTCATGACGTAAAGTCTGAGAAAACAACTGCTACTCCCGATGAGGTAAAGAAGATTCCCTAAAAACGGGTGTCATCGTCTATATTACCAGTAGACTTAATTTAAACGGGTAAAGACAGATAAAATCAAGTGACTAAGGATTCTACAGTTACAAGTTAGAACGGTAGACGACGAACTGGTACAAGTTAAATGGAACTACGTACCTGGATTGTAAGGTCCAAGGACACGTTATAATAAGAAATATCGTAGCCTTGAATGAAAGTGGTGACCTGTGTCGGTGTTCACTCACAGTAAAAGTGAAACCGGGTCGGTGAAGTAAGAAAGACCTCGATAAGTATTAACGGTAGACGACACGGGGTCATCGTATAACCTGTGGAAGACTGGACCCCGAGTAGAAAACCACAGTTTAGAAAAACGGAAAATTGCGCAATTACCCCAAGAGGTCCGTTCTTATGACCCCAACACAAGATAAAGAATGAGGTCACCTGGTGAAAAACAGTCTTAAGGAGTGGTACTGGGTAGGTAGAACCCACCGGGACGTACTGTATCGAGTAACTCAATACGTTCGGGGAAACGGCGTTGTTCCGACATTAGATACTTCCTGCCTCAACTTCATATCAACTAAATGTTACAGAAACAAAGACGAGATGTCATTTCTCCGAATCAACACACACACACACACACACACACACACACACACACACACACACACATACCCGAAGACACCACCGAGTCTACCATATCTTAGACGGGTGTCAAACCCTCTGGACCCAAGTTAGGGACCCAACCCTTCTAGGGGACCTCTTCACTTACCGATGGGTGAAGTCATAAGACCGGACTTCTTAAGGTACCTGTTTCCTCGGACCGTCCGATATCAGGTATACCAGTGTTTTTCAGTCTGAACTGTCTCGTTTAAAGTGAATTGTGAATTGAAAATATACATATATATATGTATATAGCCTCTTCCGTTACCGTGGGGTGAGGTCATGAGAACGGACCTCTTAGGGTACCTACCTCCTCGGACCACCCGACGTCAGGTACCGCAGTGATTCTCAGCCTGTGCTGACTCGCAGAAGTGAAAGTGAAAAGTGAAAGTACGTAACCTCTTCCTTTACCGTTGGGCGAGGTCACAAGAACGGACCTCTTAGGGTCCCGGCCCCCCTCGGACTACCCGACGGTAGATACCCCAGCGTGTCTCAGCCTGTACTGACTTCACTGAATCGTCATCGTCGTATATATATATATATACAGCGTGTGTGTGTGTAAGAAAAATCTAAGAAAAGATAATACCAAATAGGGTCCTATAATTTAGATCAAGGGACACGATATGTTAACCTGGAACAAAAATAGGTAAAACATACATTATCAAGACATTGGAGTTTGGAGATCAGGTAGTGAGGGGGTGGGGGTTGTGGAGAGAGATCGTAGAGAACCTCTCACGAGGTTGGTTCCTACAACCTCGGGACGAAAACAATGTATAGAGTGGTACAAAACGTAGACCATAACTCAGTAAAAGAAGAGTCTATAGAAGGTCTCGAGGGAACCGACGACCGTGTCCTTCCGTATCCGTCGTCTACCCATTTTGCTAGTTACGAAGAGAGGGTCACAGAAGGGGAAATCGTAGAAAAGGTTACTTATCAATGTTTTTTTTTTTTTTCTCAATTTTTTTTGGATATTATGAATGTCGAGTTTAATAATATCTTCCATGGAGTAATATTAGTTATACTTATCCATGTTTGGACGACGAACCAACCTACCATAGTAGAGTTGACTCTGTTGTAGAGACTACTTGTCGTGAGGACGATGACGACGACGATTCAGCGAGGTCAGCACAGGTGATACACGCTGGGGTATCTGCCGTCGGGTGGTCCGAGGCGACAGGGACCCTAAGAGGTCCGTTCTTGTGACCTCGCCCAACGGTAAAGGAAGAGGTTACGTACTTTCACTTTTCACTTTCACTTCAGCGAGTCAGCACGGGCTGAGAATCGTTGGGGTACCTGACGTCGGATGGTCCGAGGAGGTAGGTACCCTAAAAGGTCCGTTCTCATGACCTCACCCAACGGTAACGGAAGAGGTGTCGTGAGGATCAATCAGTTTTATAGATTCTCCTTCGTTCGTTGAAGAGTTGACGACTTGAAGAGTTACATTTCGTACCTTAAAACTCGGTCGAACTTAACTGTAGTTCCAAAAAGGGACAGGGAAGAAAAAGAGTCGTTATTGATTATTGATTATTGATTATTGATTAGGTTATTGATTAGAACCTATTCAATAAATTATAGAGAGACGGAGTCAAAGGAATAGACATTTCGTCGCTATTATTTTAGTAGATAAGAGTGTCCGAATAACACTCTCAAATGTTTCTTCTACTTCCCAAATCGGGTCATGTATTGTTCAATATTGTAAAATGATAACCAAAAATGAATATCATATTCACCGTGGCACTTACGGTGTTTGTTGGTTCTGACTAATTATTTATTCTCTGAAGGGTCCTATCCTCCTCGTTACTTACACCTTGACTTGTCGGGTCTTTTGTATCAGACATAAGAGACCGTTCCATGGACCTCTAGAAACCTTACCGAGACGCGTGTATGAATCGATGTAAACAAAATATTAAAGGCATTTGTGTCGTCCTCTCCAACGATACCTTTGATATGTGAACTGTTAAGAGCAACTAAACTTTATCAAAGGTATTTCGAACGTATGAAGAAATAATCTACAGTCAACAGTAGGGTAGGAAGATAGTTGTACGAAAAGTCACATCGAGTCAAAGGTAGACGTCACACCGATTCCGAAACTCCCTTCTCTCCCGTCTCGTCCGATTGGTCCAAGGGACAATGTAGTCAGTTCGTTAAGAAAGACAGGTGCACTAACCGTCGACTGTGCAACCGTCGTTAGACCGTGAAGTTCGTCTTCTTACTTTCGTCCCTCATAGCACTTTTCCTTGAAAGTCAAGATCATCACGACCTGGAAGAAAGAGGAAAGAGACCGTTGGTTCTCATGGAAGTCTACTGTTGTCTCCGTAAGAAGATTTCGAGAGCCCTAAACTCATGTGCAAATGTAGGCGTGACAAAGACACTTGACACCTTCATTAATTTTACGTACCACACGGTTATGCACTAACGTTCCTTCAAAGGTAATGAACCACGGACCTGTTACAGACATCAAAGGTGGCTCGTAAATAAACGAAATCTTTAAAACCAAATCACTTTATACCGTTTTTTATAAGTCTTCTGTATCTAATTTTTCTACACCTATTTCAATGAAAAAAAAAAAAATTAAACCACCAGTCTCAGGTTCCTAATGTTCATTTGTCTCTTAAGGTCTTGATTACTTGATTGAAAAGTATAATTAAGATCATAAAAGATGTGAGACCATTGATGTATCCCTCATATATTACATTCAGTAACACAGAAATATTCTAAAATATAAATTAAGACTCAATACACCAAATAAAACTTTTTTCTCATTTTTCTATTCGGATAGTGTACCTTTCCTACAATCTTATAACTCGGTTTTTTACTCTTTTATGTATTTACTAAATCATCATCAAGAAGTTGTTAGCCCCTATTAGTTCGTGTGATTTTTTACCTTATTAACAATAACAAAGTAAAACAAACTGAACCGAACTTCTTCTATTCGGAAGTATATATAATTACACTATTCGTCACCATAGAGAATCATAATAACTACATTTTTATTATGATTGACGTTCGTTTCACCGTTCACTATATTATAAGGACTGTTCAAATCACCTTATTGATGTTGGTCTTCTATACCAGACCGTTTTACGTCATATAATTCATTCAAATCCTGAAATTGTAATCTTATGTAGTGGGAATAATCCTTCGAACTCACAACTTCGTAAGGTTCTTTTTTCAATCTCACGTTTTGGAAAATAAAAACCTGTAACAAAATGACTCTCCCGAAGGGACCACCGAGTCTACCATTTCTTAGACGGATGTTACGTCATCAGGGTCCAAACTAGGGATACAACCCTCTTAGGGGACCTCTTCCTTTACCGATGGGTGAGGTCATAAGAACGGACTTCTTAAGGTACCTATCTCCTCGGACCACCCGAAGTCAGGTACCCCAGTATTTCTCAGCCTGTGGTGACTCACTGATAGTACTGGTATGTCTCTTGATTACTTAAAGTCAACCATTTCGAACTTTAGTCAAGGTACCTTTCAGTGACTCCTCAGTCACTTAGGTTCCTATTTTTGTCATTCCAAATACACAGGTGTTTCTCGTTTCATGACATCTAACGTACAGGTCATAGTGTCAATGACAAAAGTCGTAAAGTACAGCAAAATCCTTTTGTTTAGTCGTCGACTCGTACTGAGTCGGTTGTCTGTAGGTGACACACAGGTGTCCCTCACACCACAATTAGACTCCTTGTGTGTTGTTTTGGAGACGAGGATCTTTATTTTCCAACCAAAAGGAACGAATCGTCTGTGGTGTACTGTGTGCATAAACATTTATAGACCTCACTTTTGTTAGTATAGTGGTGTCATGTATGTCATCCTGGGTAAACACTGATATCTTTGATATATCTACCGTGTTGCTTTATAGTCGAATCTCATAGAGACCCATTTCTTGTACGACCCCTAGAAAAAAAGAACAAAGAAGTACAGAGAACTCATAAGTTATTATTTGTACAAGAACCCATTAAAATTTCTGTAAAAAATCTTTTCTTTTTGTTGGGTCAACAAGATGTTTGGATCTTCACTCCTTGACTCTTGCAACCTGATACTATTTTACGGTCATATTGACGACCAGATCTTCCGACTTCTGTCACTCTAATTTAAACCTCGGTTGGGTAGACACAAATTTATAGATTGTCAGAGTAATAAACAGTGCGGTCAGACGTTTTTCCGTTTTGAAGACAAAGGGAAGAATAAAATGAATTTTGACTTTTATCATGAGTGTGTTATCTACAAAACTACCTTTGTAACAGTGATCTACTTTGTTTTGTCATCTAATAATCTTTACACCAAAAACAGTCACTGTACTTCGATACTTAAATTTATTTTGTTTAGAACTACTTATCGGGTTCACAGTAGACGGTTTATACTTCTTTACGGAAAGTCTTAAAAATTATTCCTTTTATGGTACTAAGTAAGTAAGTAAGTCGTTTATAAATAATTCGTCGTTACATTGGGTGAGAACCACGACCTCTATTTTGTCCCTTGTTCTGTCTGTATCAAGGTCAAGGAACCTCGTAAGTAAAGTGAAGGTCTCTACTTGTTCCTCGTTTTTCTTACGTTTATACATTAATGTCCACCTTCAAGATATTTACCCTTCACAATCAGTGAGTCAACACAGGTTGAGAAACGTTGGGGTACCTGACATCGGACGGTCCGAGGAGACAGGTACCTTCAGAGGTTCGTTCTTATGACCTCACCCATCGGTAAAGGAAAATGTCTCATAGAAGGGTTGGGTCCCTAGGTCCAGAGGGTGTAACGTCCACCTAAGAAATGGTAGACTCGATGGTCTCTTCAGGGTATTTACCCTTCACTTTTTTTGATTTTCACTTTAAACGAGTCAGCACAGACTGAGAAACACTGGTGTACCCCTTAAAAAGTCCGGTCTTATGACCGCACCCATCGGAAAGCGAAGAGGTCCCCTAGAAGGGTTGGGTCCCTAGTTTGGGTCCAGGGGGTTTAACGTTCACCTAAGAAATGGTCGACTCGATGTTCCCTTCGGGTTCTTATGACCCCACTCATCGGATAGGGAAGGGGTCCCTTAGAAGGGTTGGGTCCTTAGTTTGGTCCCAAAGGACGTAACTTCCGTCTAAGAAATGGTTGACTCGATAGTCCCTTCGGGTATGTACCCTTCCTGTCCCACGATAAGATTATAAGTAGTCCCCCTTGGATAGGATGTGTCTCTGTGTCTCGATAGTTATTTCTGTGAGGACTCTCTGTAAATTAGACTCAGGATTGTTACTCATCCTCGACTTTCGTCACTACCTTTACTATCTCTTCCCTTAAATCCTTCTCCCTTATGATTCACCTTCTATAGACCCCGTAATTCTTTTAATTCTTTGGTTTTCTTCCTTTTACTTCAACATCATCATTTCTCTCCTATTACCGAATAATCTAACACAATTATTGAATTCTACACTCGAATTCCCGTAACCTTTCGAGAGATCAATCGTTTACTTCCGTTGAGTTAAAAACAAGTTTATCATTGATGTAATGTCAATAAAATACAGAACTAGATCGTGACCTTGGTTCTTAAGGTCTTCAAAATCTTTAGTACTAAAGATTGTTTATCCCCTTTTAATTATGTCCTAATACTATACCCAGATTTTATTTACCATATAGAAGATGATTCAAGGATACAGGTTTTATGTCTGAGTAACGAAAATAAACCAATCGGTTATGTAAACGAACTTAAAAAAGTATTCGATATTGTCTTCTTGGGTTTGCTTGAAAAACCGTTTAGGTTAAAATGTAAACAGATAAAACCTCGGAAGTGACAAAGAACGACCCGTTTTTAGGTCCTACAGAACGACCTTCAAAAAAGATGGGGAGTTAAATAGGTTCTTATGGTCCTCGAATTGAGTCGGGTTTTACACGATCAGGACGAAGGTTTTATGGTTTACCTATCTTGGACCTCTGACCAGACGAGTAAATGTTGCATGCCATTACGACAACTTCTTCCTAGGACGTGTCTACTCGTCTGGTACGACAGGTGAGTGGGGACTTCGTACGAGAACTGTTAAGTCCGGGATTGGGTCCGAATCCCCGTCGGTACGACGAACGGTCACGGCAATAATCAGAATGATAAGAAACATAAGATAGAAATGGTACCTTGTAAAGTCTACATATGACTTCATATCTAATAGGTAGTAGGTTAAAGTTCAAAAGTTGAGTACCTGTTAAAAAAAGTGGATATAAAAGGGGATGAAGTCAAGTCAAGTAAAGTAAAGTCAGTGAGTCAGCACACACTGAGAAACGTTGGGGTACTTAGCGTCGTGCGGTCCGGAGGGACAGGTAGTGGCTGAGGGCCTCAAGTGAGTCAGAGTGCAGGTAGCTCAACCACTACGGTGGGTCGGTAGAGTAGGAGACAGCAGGGGAAGAGGAGGACGGGGGTTAGGGAGGGTCGTAGTCTCAGAAAAGGTTACTCAGTTGAGAAGTGTACTCCACCGGCTTCATGACCTCAAAGTGGAAATCGTAGTCAGGAAGGTTTCTTGTGGGTCCTGACTAGAGGAAATCTTACCTGACCAACCTAGAGGAACGTCAGGTTCCCTGAGAGTTCTCAGAAGAGGTTGTGGTGTCAAGTTTTCGTAGTTAAGAAACCCCGAGTCGAAAGAAGTGTCAGGTTGAGAGTGTACGTATGTACTGGTGACCTTTTTGGTATCGGAACTGATCTGTCTGGAAACAACCGTTTCATTACAGAGACGAAAACTTATATGACAGGTCCAACTAGTATTGAAAGGAAGGTTCCTCATTCACAGAAAATTAAAGCACCGACTTTAGTGTTAGACGTGATTAAAACCTCGGGGGGGGGGTTTTATTTCAGACTGTGACAAAGGTGACAAAGGGGTAAATAAAGGGTACTTCACTACCCTGGTCTACGGTACTAGAATCAAAAGACTTACAACTCGAAATTCGGTTGAAAAAGTGAGAGGAGAAAGTGAAAGTAGTTCTCCGAAAACTCAAGGAGAAGGCAAAAGACGGTATTACCACCACCAGTAGACGTATAGACTCCAATAACTATAAAGAGGGCCGTTAGAACTAAGGTCGAACACGAAGAAGGTCGGGTCGTAAAGAGTACTACATGAGACGTATCATCAATTTATTCGTTTCACTGTTATATGTCGGAACTGCAGGAGGAAAAGAATAAACCTTGGTCAGACAACAAGGTACAGGTCAAGATTGACAACGAGGGACTGGACGTATGTCCAAAGAGTTCTGTGTCTAGTCCACTAGACCATAAGGGTAGAGAAAGTTTTAAAAGGCGTCAAATAACACTAGGTGTGTCATGGTAGGGGTAAAAGTTGTAGAACTTCCTTTAGGATGTATAGTATACTGAGGTAAACATTATTACAGACAGTTTGTTTTTCTAGTCCTGACAATGTTTCTTTTAGATTAGAGTTATAATAGTGTGAATTTTATAATTATGTAAGAAGTATATTAGTTTATATATAAATCACAAGTGTAAAGGGACCTACAGAGTCTTTTTTAAGAAATAAAAAATACTAAATGAAAAGTTTAGCCTTATGTTAGTTTCAAGTATGTAACGTTGTCCAGGGAATTCAGATAAAATGAGATTTATAAGGAGGAGACGGAAAGAAAAAATAGGAAACGTTATACACACACACACACACACACACATATTCTTAAACTTACCAAACAGGAAAACACAAAAAATAACGAAACTAAACCGATTATAGTAGGGTTATTGTAGTGAATTGTGAATCGAAGAAACAAACAGAACATAACAACCCTTCAACTATCTCCGAACCAATCTAAGTCCTACCTAAAACCCTCCCCGTTCCATGTCACTGAAATACCCACCATAACATATGAAGGTAGTCAAATCAAGTCAGCGAGTCAGCACAGGCTGAGAAACGCTGGGGGACCTGACGTCGTACGATCCGGAGTGTCAGGTAGTGGTTGAGGACCTCAAATGACTTTGAGTACAGGTAACTCGGTCACTACAGTAGGTTGGTAGAGTAGGAGACAGTAGAGAAAGAGGAGGGCGGAAGTTAGAAAAGGTCGTAGTCCCAGAAACGGTCACTCAGTCAAGAAGTGTAGTCCACCGGTTTCATAACCTCAAAGTCGAAGTCGTAGTCAGGAAGGTTACTTATAAGTCCTGACTAAAGGAAATCCTACCTAACCAACCTAGAGGAACAACAGGTAGTCCTTGTAAATTATAGACTAAAAGAAAAAAAACTTCACGACTATTAGTACTTACTAGTAACGGATATAAGTAATTATATAATTAATACGAAAGGTTTTACCACTATAAAAAATTAAAAAAGGAGTCAGTAAATAACCTTATATAGATATTTCTTTTTAGAGGGAAGGAGTTTTATAAACCTACAAACATAAGACTTCATGTAACATCTTTTTCCTCCTATTATAAATTAAGAAAGGGAAATTATTAAAAGTTCTATTTATGTAACCACGAAATTGTAGGAAGTCACACTGGTCAAAATAAAAGTTTTAAACTGAGACTTGAATACATAAATTTGTGTAGACGATATAAAGTCAGACAACTTCAATAATAGACATAATTACTGATGTAATAGGATAGAAACCAAGGATTATTAAAGAATTCTATTGATGACAAAAAGTTTATCGAAAGACCTAAGGACGAAACTGTTATAAAGTTCGAGTAGAACTCGAACTTTTATTTAAAGGACGGGGTCTAGTTCTTAGTCGGTAAAGAAGTTCCTTAAAACTGATAGACACAACCTTTGACCATAAATTTTCGGTGTTCGATCCGTGATCCCTAAGAGTAACGGTGACCCGTCAAAAAATAAAGAACCAGAGAAGTCACCTGTCTTCATCTTAAAAAAAAAAAGTCAAAATTCTATTTACTGTGGTACTCAAGTATTATAAAAATTAAGTTAAAGTTTTGATATCCAAAAAAAAATTGAATTTTATGTAACTTGAAGGTAGAGATAAAGGAAAGAGGTTATGACTGTAAGGGTCAAGAGTAACTGTCGTCGTCTTAATGAGTAAACCAAATAAGGTATTATGTGTCTTTTACCAGAGTCTTATCGTAATGGTGTTGTATACCTATATGGTCTTATCGAAATTTAAAAAAAGAAAAATCAAGAAAAACAGAAATTCAATATCAGATATCTGGTACATGTAACATTAATGAAACATAATTCGGTAAACCTCATCAATGAGGGGTTTTCCAATACAGTGATTGAATTATTTTTCAGTTAAAGTGAAAAAGTAAACGAAATTGAAAATCCCTAACGAGAAGATTTAATTAAAAAAACATTAATAAATTTTCTAGATGTACTAGGATTTCAGTTTGAACTTTCATAAAAATAAATTAGATCAAAGATAGAAACAGAAGGGATAGGATACGGTGGAAGGAAGGGGTGTCATTGAAAAAAATCCAACTTCAAAAATAATAAATAGGAAAATACTGGAATCCATTTGTCATCGCATGTTATTCTTGAAGACGGGAGGTTCACTATTTCAATAAAAATTAAATGTAAAGGTACGAGTTCACACCAGATGGTCCACGTTAGTGACCCTGTTTTACCGAACCCGACTTAACTTAGAACTTTTGATTTCGAGGTGAGGGTACTTGTAGTTCTAGACAGTTGGAAGATATTGGGACCGGGAAGTATTCTTGGTTGTATGAAATAAGACTATTCACAGATGTTTGAAACTTAGAATCCCTCTTTCAAAACTCGAGGACTTGTGAAGAGAGTGTGTTTAGGGGATCGGAGGATTTATGTTCATCCAAGTAAACGGATGAGGGATGAGATTGAGACGTATGGAATGTCTTTCTGTTCAAAACAAATCAGGGTGTTTTATTTCTTTTATGTCGATAAGTAAAGATAGTTCTATGATTTCTCTAGTTCGACACCTTCTTTTGATTCACGGATAGTTGTCTAGTTACCTATTTATACACCAATTTATACATACTACATTATAAGTCAAGTCAAGTCAGTGAGTCAACACAGGTTGAGAAACACTGAGGTACTTAGCGTCGTGCGGTCCGGAGGGACAGGTAGTGGTTGAGGGCCTCAAGTGAGTCTGAGTGTAGGTAGCTACCTCTTCCGTCACCGTGGGGTGAGGTCATGAGAACGGACCTTTTAGGGTACCTGCCTCCTCGGACCTTCCGACATCAGGAACTCCAGCGACTCCCAGCCTGTGTTGACTCGCTGAAGTGAAAGTGAAAAGTGAAAGTACGTGACCTCTTCCTTTACCGTTGGGTGAGGTCACAAGAACGGACCTCTTAGGGTCCCTGCCGCCTCGGACCACCCGTCGGCAGATACCCCAACGTGTCTCAGTCTGTGCTGACTTCGCTGAATCGTCGTCGTCGTCCTAATTGTATGTGTATGATACATATTTTATCTATTGGTTGTTTCTGGATACATTATTGGATATTCCCTTTTCTTTTTTTATGTGCATATAAGTAAATAAAATTGACTTACTGACACGACATGTGGACTTTAAATGTGTTATAATGTTTAGTGATATATATGGAGTTATTTTTGAAAAATTTCTTGTTTTTTATAAAATTTTTCAACAATATTTTATTGTTAATATAAATTTTCACATCAAGTCACATAGGAACAACGAATAAATAAAATATGTATCACGCACGCACGATTCAACTAAGTCAACACAGACTGAGACACTCTGGGATACCTAACATCGGGGAACCCGAAGATACAGGAACCCTAAGAGGTCCATTCTTATGATCTCACCCAACGGTAATGAAAGAGGTCCCCTAAAAGGGCTGGGTTCCTAGCTTGGGCACAGAGAACACATAGGACGTAACCGTCCGTCCAAGAAATGGTGATCGTGGTGGACCCTTCGGGATCAAATTATCATCCAATATTATATATCATTCCAATTTGTATCATCGGGATAGAGTAGTGGGGTGTGGGGATACTACGGGGAGACGATCGGAGAATGGTGACTATTGGTGACCAATAGACACTCAGAGAAAGAAAAAAAAAAAAATTATAAGTGACGAAACAAAAGTCTAAGGTGTATATTCACTATAGTTTGGTATAAACAGAAAGTGAGAGAATAAAGTAAATGGTATTACAAGAGATCCGGGTAGATGCATTCCCTTTTTACCGTTTTAAAGTAAGAGTGAACACCGACTCATCATGTATACACATATATATTACCTATGTGTATGTATATACATGTACACATGTGTGTAGAAGGAATAAGTAAGTAGACAACTACCCGTGAACTTAACAAAGGTATAGAACGATACTTGCAAGCTCACATAGAAAAGCTTAATCACAAAAACAAAAAAGACCTATATATTGGTCCTCACCCTAACGACCTAGTATTCCATCAAGATCTAAATTAAAAAACTCTTTGGAGGTATGACAAAAGGTATCACCACTGTGGTTACATAAGGGTGTTTGTTATAAAGGGAAAAGAGGTATGGGAGAGGTTGAAGACAATAAACATCTGAAAAACTACTACCAGTAAGACTGTCCATACTCCACTATCGAGTAATACCTAACCAAAACGTAAAGAGACTACTAATCGGTACAACTCGTAAAAAGGTACGATGAATGATAACCGGTAGTCATATAGAAAGAACTTTTTGTACAGATAAGTCTCAAAGATAGATAAAAAATTAGTTCAAAAAAGGTTGACTCAACATATTCGACAAATATATACAACCTACAATTGGGGAATAACCAGTATAATAAACGTTTATAAGAGAGGTTAAACGATCCAACAGAAAAGTAAACAACTATCAAAGGAAACAACACGTTTTCGTAAATTTAAACTGGTCCACGGTAAACAAATAAAAACGAAAATAAAGGAAACGGATTCCTCTGTCTAATTTTTTTTATTTTGAAGATTCTAAATACAGTTTCACCAGAGGGTTACAAGAGACATTGTCAAAATGTCAAAGTCCAGAATGTAAATCTTGAAGTTAGGTAAAACTCAAATAAAAACATATACTACATTTCTTTACAAAATTTTTAGTATAAAATGTACATCGACAGGTAAAAGGGGTCGTGGTGAATAACTTTCTGACAGAAAGGAGGTAATATATAAGAACGGAGGAATCAGTATCTGATTAACTGGTATGTACACCCAAATGAAGACCCGAGAGATGAGACAAGGTAACTAGATACACAGACAAAAACATGGTCACTGTACGATACAACTAATGACACGACGATGAAGTATTATGTCAGACTTGACTACCTTGTAACATAGAGGTCGAAACATAAAAAAGGAGTTCTAAGGAACCGATTGAACCCCAGAAAACATCAAGACATACTTAAGGTCCTAATAAACAAGGTCAAGACACTTTTTCCAGTATTCATAAAACTATCTCTAACGTAATTTAGACCTCTAACGAAACGCATCATGTCGGGAAAATCGTTATAATTAATAAGGTTAGGTTCTCGAACCTTATAAAAAGGTAAAGAAACATAGTAGAAGTTAAAGAAAGTAGTTACAAAATATTAAAAGTCTCATATCCAGAAAGTGGACGAACCAATTCAAATAAAGATTCATAAATAAAAAACTACACTAAAATTTACTCTAACAAAAAAGCGAAAGAGAAGGACTCTCAAGTAATAATCACACCTCTTTCATTGATTAAAGCCGTATCACTAGAACATAGAACATTGAAATGACTTAAATAATCAGGATTATCAAAACCACACCTCTGAAATCCTAAAAGATAAATATTATAGGACAGTAGACGTTTGTCACTGTCAAACCCCTACCGAAATAAAAAGAACAGTCAACACCGATTTTGAGGGTTATGACACAATGTATCTTCACCGCTGGTACCCGTAAGAAGAGAACAAAGACTAAAATCTCCTTTCTGTAAGTCGAAAAGTGGTAATTCATACCACACCCAAACAGTATGTACCGAAAATAATACAACTCTATACAAAGGAGATACAGTCAAAATAACTCTAAAAATATACTTACCTACAATTTAAAACAGTCTCCCAAAAAGACACAGACAATTTTACAGGTACACTAAAAATAGGAAGGAAAACATTTACACCATATAGTACAACTAAATGTAAACGTTGATAATTTGGTAGGGAACAGGGACCTTATTTAGGGTGAACTCATACCACATACCTGGAAAATAAATAACAATTTATGTCAATCATTATGAAACAACTATTAAAAAAGTAGACATAAAAAGTCAATAACCAGACGTTAACAGAAAAATAAGAAAAAAAAAAAAAAAAAAACCTCACATACAGACTAAAATCAATAGTCCCATTACCACCTGAACATCTTACTTAAACTTAAAGTAGAAGTTGAAAAACCTGATTAAACTCTTTCTATCCATAATTAAGAACAACCACCTTAAGGGGACACTTCAACAGACCAGAACCTGAAAGCAAACCGACCCTCCCAAAACAACAAAAAAAAAAAAAAAAACGAAAACAACAACGTTTAAGTCAAAGTGACGAGTACTGGCCAGACAAGTCTAATAGATAAAGAAAGGTCAAGTCAGGACCTTCATACATCCAAAAATCTATAAACAAATAAGGAAGATTCAACAAGTCAAACAACCGTATATTAACAAACGTATTAACAGAATATTAAAAACATAAAGACACCATAGTCAATAAAAAGGAGACAGTGAAGAACAAAACAGATAACTTAAAGAGAAAAGAACTACTTTACAAATAGTCAAACCAAATAGAAAAGTTTTTCTTAATCGACAACCAAAGTAACTGTAAAAGATAACACAAAAAACAAACAAAGAATAAACAAAGAAATAAAACCAGAGATAAAGGAGAAATAATGGAAGAAAGATTACTGAAACCCGAAACAGGAAGAAAAAGATGGAGAATATCTATCGTATGATCCGACAAAAACTCTAAAAAGAAACAAAGGCTCACCCGGACATAACAATATTTGAAAGAAGAATCTTACCGAAAACGACGTAGGGTATCGAAAACCTTTCAAAACAAAGGTAAAACTAAACAGAACTCCATAAAAGATCAAAGCAGTAACTAAAGAAGTAACTGGGAAACCAAAAAGTCATCGTACAACAAATCTGAGGTATACAAGCACGAGAAAAAGGTAAAAAGAAGGACACTAACCAAAGATTAAAGTGTGGAAATAATAACCTTTTTACGAACTATTTTAAAGACAGGAAAATTTAAACAATGTTACTTAATTTTTACAAATTTTGTGTACAAAATTATCGTTTGGTGAAGTCATAAGAACGGAACTCTTGTGGTACTTGCCATACTTTTCCGTTTTACCATCCTATGACTTTCTCCTTGAGGGGTTCAACCATCTACGGGTTATACGATGACCTCTAGTCACCTCTTTATTGAGGTCTTTCTTACTTCCCTACCTCGGTTTCACTTTTGTTATGGGTCGACACCTACGCTGACTACTATCTTCGTTCCAGACTACGACATTTCTCGTTATAACGTATCCTTGGACCTTACAGTCCAGGTACTTAGTTCCGTTTAACCTTCACCAGTTTGTCCTCTACCGTTCTCACTTTCAGCGTAAGATCCTTAGTCGTTTGATTTTACCTGACCTTACCCACTTAAATTGAGTCTACTGGTAATATAGATGATGACACCCGTCCTTAGGGAATCTTCTTTCCCTCATCGGTAGCACCGGTTGTTTTCTCAGGTTTTACGTCATGAACCTACGTTAGAGTTTTTGAAGTGTGGTCAGTCTTACAGACGCTAGGTTTTTAGACGTTCGTTATTTACGACCTCTCCCACACCTCTTTTCCCTTGGGAGGATGTGACAACCACCCTTACGTTTGATCATGTCGGTGATACCTCTTGTCACACCTCTAAGGAATTTTTTAACGTTTATCTTGATGGAATACTGGGTCGTTAGGGTGAAGACCCGTATGTGTGGCTCCTTTGGTCTTAACTTTCTCTGTGTACATGGGGTTACAAGTAGCGTCGTGACAAATATTATCGGTCCTGTACCTTTGTTGGATCTACAGGTAGTCGTCTACTTACCTATTCTTTCGACACCATGTATATGTGTTACCTCATAATGAGTCGGCAATTTTTCTTAAGTAAACTTAGTCAAGACTACTCTACCTACTTTGACCTCGGCTAATATGTCTCACTTCATTCGGTCTTTCTTTTTGTGGTTATGTCATATGATTGTGTATATATACCTTAAATCCTTCTACCGTTACTGCTGGGACATACGTTCTGTCCTTTTTTCTGTGTCTACACATATTGCCTGAAAACCTGAGGCTCCCTCCCTCTCCCACCCTACTAAACCCTCTTACTGTAAGATTGTACATATGATAGTACATTCTTAATTTAGCGGTCAGATACAGACTACGTCATCCCACGTCGAACGAACCCCGACCACGTACCCCTNTCTACAATACCCCTCCCTCCACCCTCCCCCCAAGTACAAACCCTTGCGTACATTCTTAATTTCTAAAATTTTAAATTTTTGATTTTTTGATTTTCTTTTTTTTTTTCTTTTTCTTTTTCTTTTTCCTTAATGGATAGACGTGGATTTTATTTATTGGTTGTCGTTATTTTTACATTTAATTCATCTATCATACGAGAATTCATGAAGATTATAAGATTATTTATTGTAAAGTTTCATGTTTTTTGTTTGTTTGTTTGTTTTTTCTGTCTTACTAGAGACAAACAGAGGTTCCGTTTGGTAAGTTATAGTGTCAATAGGTTCAGATACGGGGTTGGTCATGACGACTTCTTCGACTTCAACTTGCCAAGATACTTCTGGATGTTCTGGAGAATCTTGATTGTGGGTTTTTTCTACAACAAAAGTAATATCCCAAGACTTTACGTTTTCATCCTTCAGTTCTTTGTGGACCTCATTGTCCGTTTAAACCGGAACCTTATGCCTTATTCGTCCCGTTTCCGATTATCTCAAAACGGTCCTCTTGCGTGACCAGTATCGTTTATGGGAGAAGGTTGTTGTGTTCTCTTCTGAGATGTGTACCTGTAGTGGTCTACCAGTTGTGGTTTTAGTATAAGAAACGTCGGTTTCTACCTCTACGAGATATGTTAGTCGTTTTTGTTCTGACCCTCGACTGATACCGACTCTAGTACTTGAGGAATAACGGTTTAAGTCTGAATTTAACTTCTTTCATCCCTTTTGGTGATCTGATAAGTCCATACTAGATTTAGTTTAAGGAATACTAATATGTCACCTTCACTCTTTATCTAAATTCCCTGATCTAGACTATCTATCTCACGGACTACTTGATGTCTACCTCCAAGCACTGTAACAAGTCCTCTGTCCCTAGTTCTGGTAGGGGTACTTTTTCTTTACGTTTTTTCCTTCTACCGACAGACCCCTCCGGAATGTTTATCGACACCTTTCTTCTCTTCACTTTTCGTTTCCTCTTTTCCGTTCTATATTCGTGGACTTCCGTCTCAAGGTTTCTTATCGTTCCTCTCTATTCTTTCGAAAGGAGTCACTAGTTACGTTTCTTTATCTCCTTTTGTTGTCTTATCCTTTCTGATCTCTAGAGAAGTTCTTTTAATCTCTATGGTTCCCTTGTAAAGTACGCTTCTACCCGAGCTATTTCCTGTCTTTATAGGTTGTATCCAAAGTATTAAAAGGTTTAAATCTCGACTATCTGTAATGGAATTCAACCAAACGACTTTTACCTACAATGAAGTATGAATTAAAAAAAATTTATAATATTTCTCATTTTATTCTTAATACCGTATACATTTTACCTTCTAAATAATACTATCTCTAAAAAGGTCTATGTACAAGAAGGATTGAAAAACCCAAAAGGTTCACAGGATCGGATCTTTGGTATTTATTTATGACTCTTACTGTCGAACGAAATTCACACACGTTTTACCACGATATTGGTTACCATATATTTTTAGTAGTGTAGAAGTCAATCGATTCTTATGTAAGTGGTCGTTTTTAACAAGAAAATGAAGAATGAAAACTTCAATATATGTCAGACCGTGTAAACCCCTAGTAATTATGTTTTAGGTTACTCTGTTTATTTTGTTCACCAAAAGATTGATTTCCAATTTCAAGTACCGTCTTTTTATTGGATTAAAGGGTTTCCAAGGTACGTGACGTTTTCATACCTGAGTTCATACCTAAACGGAAGATTCGTAGACGTTTAAACAGTATCTTTAACAGATAAGATTTTACGTGGTATTTATGATCCTATAATACACAATTTCTTTGATAGTCTCTGGAGTGAATATTAACTGTCTACTACTCTGTAGACCTCTTTTGATACAAAAGACAAGACATAAAGGTCAATAAATCACGTTTTGATGACTGAATCACTAACACTAGTCCCGTACGTCTATCTCAGTGCTTATTTCCGAAGACTTCGACTGGACCTATAAAGCAATAATTACGTTTAGAGTTATAGTATAAAAAGAACGGGTTTTATAAGTTGTCTGGAGATATTTTGTTAACGGTATTGATACACCCTACCTGATCTCATTTTGATAAGATATAAAATAAGTGCGTGAGTTTTATACTAATCTATAAATAACGACACGGAATTTAACGTAACAATTTATGTGGAATAATGTATTTAAACTACTTTGGATTAATTATTCTCTCAAACGAAAACTTCTTCTGACGAACGGAATGTTTTAATTTCTGGATTTTTATTGAATATATCAAGAAGAAGAAGATGAGTAACGAAAATTCCTTCTCGATCTTGTAATTTTAGTACTCTTTTCTGTCTCTCTACAATACCCCTCCCTCCACCCTCTCCCCAAGTACAAACCCTTGCGCACATTCTTAATTTCTAAAATTTTAAATTTTTTATTTTTTGATTTTTTTTTCTTTTCTTTTCTTTTATACGTATGGAAATTTTTTTTATCTTTATTTTAGTACTCTTTTCTTAAATTGTTTTTAACGTCGATCAACGTTTTTATATAGGAACTTTATCAAAAATTTTTAGTTCTGAAGAGTACGTCTATAATACAATTACGGTGTCAGTTTATTTTTCAAATAATAAGTCAAAAGTTGTACATTGATTTACTCTCTGTGTACCACCTTTTTCAGAAGTAGATTTAAATCGTGTGTCGTTTATAATAAAGGGAATTTTTCTTTTTTTTTGACAGTAATATAAATTTAGTAAAGTTTCATCCGAAATTTTCAAAAAACTAAAGTACTCTTGTTATGTTTGACTGGGTCTTTTGACCTACACAGTCCTATGGTACTTCTCCTAAATACAAATAATGTACATCATTAATGTCAACCCCCTTGATATTAATGGTAAAAGATTTCTTTCTCAGTTTCAACAGTTTATTCAATTGCATATGTAAAAACCCTTTTGTTTACGAATTGTACTATCTTTCAGATCAGATCAAGGAACAAAAATAAGGGTTGTTGTTTAGATTGAGTCTGACAGTTTAACTTGAGATAAGAAGTTAAAAGGGTAGACGTTTCACTCCCCTTTCTGACAGAGTCCCCCTATAATATGACGAAGGAGAGGTTAGGAATTTTGGTTCGGACTTTAATCTTGACAAAGGACGAATTACACTAAACATTAGGTTCTCCAAAACGTTCCCGTGGTGTGAGATTTTATAGAGAGGACAATGACACTGATAAGACTCCTCGGGTTTCACATATTCAATACACCCCTAGAGGGACTGACTTAGTGGTACTGAATAACAATGAAATAGTTCTTGGGTACATTAGTACTCTTTCTCAGACTCATTGTCACAGTATCACCTTTGGGTATTTGGGTCGGTCACTTGTTTTTTTAATGTGTCCGAGGACTATACATGTGTCACTTTTCCCTTCATCTACCTAAGACCTCTATGTAAAAAAGGTGAATTACTAGAACGGGTTTCGACAAGTACGAACTTTAAACTTGGATACGAAATCTTAAGACATGAGAAAACTGGTTTAACTCGTTTAATTTCTGTGTAAATACCTCAGACAGGATACAAGGTCAGTGGTACGGTTCGAGACTCCTTAATTTTTGTCTTTTGTTTTTACGTTATTATGTCTCTATTTATTCTGTATCACAAACAAGTACTCCTTGAGTTCAATATTATCAAGTGGAGACCTTTGTAAGTTCTTTCTTATGAGACAAACAAATGGACTCTAGTGGGTTTCAAAAAAAAAAGGAGAGAGAGAGAGAAAAAAAAAAAAAAAAAAAAAA
>SJYO01018757.1:38095390-38295504 GCA_006410555.1 Capra ibex | reverse complement strand
CGTATAAGTTTTCGTCTCTGTAATGAAACGGTTGTTTCCAGGTAGATCAGTTCCGATACCAAAAAGGTCACCAGTACATACCTACACTCTCAACCTGACACTTCTTCCGACTCGCGGCTTCTTAACTACGAAAACTTAACACCACAACCTCTTCTGAGAACTCTCAGGGAACCTGACGTTCCTCTCAGTTGGTCAGGTAAGACTTCCTCTAGTCGGGACCCTAAAGAAACCTCCCTTACTACGATTTCGACTTCGAGGTCATGAAACCGGTGGAGTACGCTTCTCAACTGAGTAACCTTTTCTGAGACTACGACCCTCCCTAACCCCCGTCCTCCTCTTCACCTACTCTCTCCTACTCTACCGACCTACCGTAGTGGTTGAGTTACCTGTACTCAAACCCACTTGAGGCCCTCTACCACTACCTGTCCCTCCGGACCGCACGACGTTAAGTACCCCAGCGTCTCAGTCTGTACTGACTCACTGACTCGACTTGACTTGACTTACCGAGTCTTCCCCTGCTGTCTCGTACTCTACCGACTTACCGTAGTGACTGAGTCACATGTACTCAAACCCACTTGAGGTCCTCAACCACTACCTGTCCCTCCGGACCGTACGACGTTAAGTACCCCAGTGTTTCTCAACCTGTGTTGACTCGCTGACTTGACTTGACTTACCGAGTCACCATTTCTTAGGTGGACGCCACGTTCTCTGCGTCTAAGCTAGGGACCTAGTTCTTCTAGGGGACCTCCTCTTTTACCGTTGGACGAGATCATTATAAGAACGGACGTTTTAGGGTACCTGTCTCCCAGGACTGTCTGACGTCAGATTTCTAAGTGGTTCTCAGTTTGTACCGACTCGTTTAGTCATGTTTGGTGTGGACAATCTTTTTCACTTCCATAAGTGAAATCGATTCGTAAGTCAATCGATTCTAAACTCTGAAGAGAAAAACAACTCTGAGGACCCTTGTGTGAGGAGAAGGATAAAGAAGGAGATCTTCATAACATGAAAGTCTCATGTCAAAACGAGGCTTTACACTTTTATGACAGTCAACCAACACATATATATTTTTCGCGTACTGTGCATTAACTTTGCGTGTTATATTTGGACGGGGGAAATCGACTTTCGTTTTGACTAAGGTTAAAAGTCACCTGAAGTCTCGACACTTTACCCGTAAGTAGTAAAGTTTGTACTGAACCCAGACACCTGTTCAACAAATTGTGGGTGATGAGGGAGGACCATTTACGTCTTCTTTTCTTGAGTCCCAAAACTACGAGTTTGACAGAAGAAACGAGGACAGGGAGGACAATTTTGAACAAGAATGTGTACGTCTGTCGATGGGTAGAACGGTTATGTCTATATGAAGATGGTCTAATAACCGGTGTCACGTATTATGTACCTATTCATCTTGTATCTACAGATTAGACCTAGTACATTTTTAGTTATAAATTGAAAACTAAATATACACCGTTCACACGCACACATACACGTGTGAGTCAACACAGGTTGAGAAACGTTGGGATACCTGACATCGGGTGTTCCGAAAATACAGGTACCCTAAGAGGTCCGTTCTTATGATCTCACCCAACGGTAAAGGAGGAGGTCTCATAGAAGGGATGAGTCCCTAGTTTGGACATAGAGGATACGAAGAATCGTTAGTATCATGAGATACGTTTTTATTTATATATTTAACTGAAAAACTTTCTTTGATCTTTGTAGACTGACCTTGATCCACTTACGAGGAAGAATTTTTTTATTTGTTCAAGTGAGTTTGACAAACAGTCTTTAGTTCTTTTTTATAAATTGAATTTTTACCGTCGGAGGTCTTTACGGTCATAACAACCTTTCCTACTAAAGAACTCACTAAGTGTCCGTCTAATTCGAGTGAAATAACCTTCGAAGAAATTTCGACCCTAAAGACTTCTCTATATTTCGATTATACAGAGTGTATGTCTAAGAACAGTCAAGTCTTTGAAAGAATCCTACTACATCTTCTTTTCTACTTTTATTATTTACTCTGTCAGAAGACCATAAAAGTCAAAAAGAACCAAGGGCAATCTAGTCTTTGGAGTGTCCTCGAGGGAAGGATTACAATAAAGTCATATTCATAAAGGTACAGGTCAAGGTCGACCTTCGTTTGAGACGCCTGGTACACTTGTAAGTCGTTCCTGTGTGTTTTAATCGGGAATCTAAAACTTGGAATCTTTCCGAACCCAGTCCCGACTCAAAAAAGTCTTAATAAATGTGTAGGGAATTCTAGTCGTCACAGTGAGAGGTTGTCCCACAGGAATCGGGGTTTGAAGATAAAAAGTGTAAGTTGGGTCGGAACATGAGAGGAAGAGAGGACGGAGACTGGGTGACTAAGAGGTCTCATTTCCAAAAAAAAATTCCTGAATCTATATAAAATTTACGTTTTCTTATTTATGTTTTCGGATCTACTTGGAAAAGTACCTTTATAGACTATACCGTCAGAGATGTATAAAATCTATTAAAGTTCCTTGTTGTCTCACCTACTCTTTGTATTCTTGTGAAATTCTAGTTAAACCTATCTTTCGTTTTAGTTTCGTTCGTAAATGATTTTAAAGTATTTTAGTATAAAATCATACTAAGTAGTAATGTTTGTATAAACATCAGAAGTCGAGGGTTGTCCGACCGAAGGTTTTCAAACAAATATTCGACAAAAAGACGTAGACTTTTCAGTAAAGAGAATATATGTTACAAGATTTAATCGTCAATGACCCGAAACACAATACCTGGGAAAACTCTTATAGGATTTTCGACACCTGGTCGGAGGGTTCATTGAGTCACTATTTCTTAGACGGACGTTACATCCTCTACGCCCAAGTTAGGGACCCAGTCCTTCTAGGAGACCTCTTCCTTTACCTTTGAGTGAGGTCATAAGAACGGACCCTTTAGGGTACCTGTCTCTTCGGATCACCCGATATCAGGTACCCTAGAGTTTCTTAACCTGTACTGAATCGTTGATTTGGTGGTGGTGACTTTTGACACCTGTGTGAAGGATCTTTTTAAGAGTATACGTACACATGAGATTAAAAAGTATGTACAAGTCACTAAAGTACCTAGATTAATTCCTGAAGAAAAGAGCCCGTGGTCCCATAGAGTTTTTGGGTATTGGTTACCTACTTGATTCACCTCAAAAGACGAGACCAGATCTCTACCTCGGTGATAAAGATTGTTGTATAATTTGTTATGTGAACATTAATACAGAAACCTCTGATCGTGTGGTCTAATCGTAGGGACCGTCGACGTTGTCAATTCGATGTTCCACCATCGTACTATCGCACTAACATAAGAATGAAGTAGTCCCACGTTCGGTATTAAAACCGACATGTCCCAACTCATCCTCCCCATATACAAAGTTCCCCGTCTATAACCGGAATGAAGACTTCCTGAGCAACAAGAAACTCTTCCACGATTTCATAAACACGTCGTTAAATCAATAAATATTTCTTACCACGGACTCCAGACCCAGTTTGATGAATGTTACTCGTACAATATTTGGAGAAAAAAATCAAAGGGGTTCTCTTTTCCTAACACAGGTATATTTTTTGAACATGTACCTACAAGTATCTCCAAAAGAAAAATTATCAGTTTTTGACGAATCATCAATATATATATATATATATATATATATGAATGGGGTAGGGTCGTTAGGTCAAGGATACACAAAAATTCTCTTTACTTCTGAGTATAAGTGTGTGTCTACAAATGTAGTTGTAAATATCGTCGAGACAATTATTAGATTCGTTTTTTTGTTGTGTTTATAGGAAGTTGTCCATTACCTATTTGTTTGACCATGTAAGTGTGTTACTTTATGTGTGAAGTCAAGTCAAGTTAGGAAGTCAGAACAAGTTGAGAAACACTGGGGTACCTGACATCGTGTGGTCCGGAGGGTCAGGTATTGGTGGAGGACCTCTAATGAGTTTGAGTACAGGTGACTCAGCCACTACGGTAGGTTGGTAGAGTAGGAGACAACAGGGAAAGAGGAGAACAGAAGTTAGAAAGGGTCGTAGTCCCAGAAATTGTCACTCAGTCAAGCAGCGTAGTCCACCGGTTTCATAACCTCAAAGTCGAAGTCGTGGTCTGGAAGGTTACTTATAAGTCCTGACTAAAGGAAATCCTATCTGACCAACCTAGAGGAACGTCGGGTTCCCTGAGAGTTCTAAGAGGTTGTGGTGTCAAGTTTTCGTAGTTAAGAAGTCGCCAGTCGAAAGAAATATCAGGTTGAGAGTGTAGGTATGTACTGGTGACCTTTTTGGTATGGAAACTGATCTACCTGGAAACAACCGTTTCATTACAGAGACGAAAAATTATACGACAGATCCAACCAGTGTTGAAAGGAAGGTTCCTCATTCGCAGAAAATTTAAGTACAGACGTCAGTAGTAGACGTCACTAAAACCTCGGGGGTTTTTATTTCAGTCGGTGACAAAGGGGTAGACAAACGGTACTTCACTACCCTGGTCTACGGCACTAGAATCAAAAGACTTACAACTCGAAATTCGGTTGAAAAAGTGAGAGGAGAAAGTACAAGTAGTTCTCAAAGAAGTCAAGGAGAAGTGAAATACGACATTCTCACTACAGTAAATGTATAGACTCCAATAACTATAAAAAGGACCGTTAGAACTACGGTCGAACACGAAGTACTTCGGGTCGTAAAACGTACTACATGAGACGTATATTCAATTTATTCGCCCCACTGTTATATGTCGGAACTGCATGGGGAAAGGACTAAACCTTGGACAGACAACAAGGTACAGGTCAAGATTGACAACGAGGGAGTGGACGTATGTCCAGTCCACCAGACCATAGAGATAGAGAAATTCTTAAAAGGGCAAACAACACTAGGTATGTCAGTTTCGTGTAGCCATTCGTTTGATTTGTTCGTCTACATTATTTATCAGTGTGAGACTGTGAAAGACTTCTTAACTACGAAAACTTGACACCACATCCTCGTCTGAGAACTCTCAGGGAACCTGACGTTCCTCTCGGTTGGTCAGGTAAGACTTCCTCTAGTCGGGACCCTAAAGAAACCTTCCTTACTACGATTTCGACTTTGAGGTCATGAAACCGGTGGAGTATGGTTCTCAACTGAGTAACCTTTTCTAAGACTACGACCCTCCCTAACCCCCGTCCTCCTCTTCCCTTGCTGTCTCCTACTCTACCGACCTACCGTAGTGACTGAGCTACCTGTACTCAGACTCACTTCAACGCACTCAGACGCCCTCAACCACTACCTGTCCCTCCGGACCGTACGACGTTAAGTACCCCAGCGTTTTCAGTCTGTGTTGACTCGCTGACTTGACTTGACTTGACTTGTCTTGTGAAAGAAAATGATGTAAAACGAGAGTAGTACAAGAACTTGAATAAATACAGGTAATATGGACGAGTCTCTTTCTAGTGTATTATCATGACAACATGGGGGTGAAGGGTGAGTAGAAGTAACTACTGTGAGACCGTCGAACCTCGGTCGGTACCCTCCTCGTGAATGTGATATCTTTAACTGTCGATGATGTTTAGCTTCAAACCTAAAGACACCCGAAAAACCTATTGACTAACAACTATAAATGGTCGTGTGGTGACGTGTAGAAGAAGAGTCCTACTGGTCTACAGGAAAGTAACCTTACGACCTCGAAACTCGGTTAATAGATTTGAGTATTCGTACAGATAGGAACAGAAATTACACCTTAAAATACTTACCTTTAATTTTAATCGAACAGGTCTTGACTACTGTTACTTTACTAAGAACAGATACCTGTACGTTTACCGGAGACAGGTCCTCTCTCTGTTGGGAGGGTACATACCTTTCAACCCCCAGGTAAACGTTCAACTAAAGTTATAAGGACTAGTATTTACACAAACAAGAAACCTAAACGGAAACTTACTTACATAAAAGAATTAGGGAATAAATTAATTACTATATTTAATAAAAATGCAGAAATAAAACGTAAATGAACTCTTAGGTCAAAATCAAAAAAAAAACTTTTTATAGAAATTGTCGTATATCAAAACAGACGTCGTGAACTGACGGAAATTTTAAGGAACGATACTTATAGACAGAAAAAGGTCATTCTAATAAATGTGAGTCCAAAGAGACGATGGATCAAAAGGGTTGTCACAATTTATGAGACATGAACCTTATTACATGAGTACCTACTATGGTGTCATGTTGGTTTCTCTGAAACGACGACATCGAGACTCCACTTTAAAGTCCTTTACGATCAAGACGTCCTCACTATTTTACCCTAAAACACTCCCTCGAGACCCATAGATAGAAACTAAGGTTATTTTCTGTGTCGTCCCTTCCCTCGGGATGAAATACATTAATATAAAACACTATTGACCTCTCTTTAGAACTACTTCAAAAGGTATCATAGAGTACCCTTTACTATACAATTGTTAACTGAACGACCGAAGAAAGGATTCCAGTAAGTAATTGTATTGTAATTGGTTTTTTGTTCACTGGAAAATTTTTACAGAAAAGAAACCTTATAATTGTTTCAAGAGTAAGTCTATGATGAAAACGGAGATAAAATAAAAAAATTAGGAACATCAATTGTAGGGAATCTAGTCTGTTAACCCTAAGACTGTAAACGACATGGTTCTTGATGAATGTTTTATTGAGGGGGAAGGAAGTGAGAAAATAAATTGTTAATACACTTGACAACAAAGTGGTAAACAACCCTAGTCAAGAGGTTTGTAATTAGGATTTTTGTATCGTCAGTGTGTAGCCGTAAAATTAAATGTAAGAAGAAAGAAAAGTAACGATCAATGAAGTACACATAAGTACATACATAAAAAAATTGTTATAATTCTTTTAACATCAAATACATCTCTATGAACTATTGACCGTGAAATAGTTTAATTTGAACCTTAGGGTTTACAAACAACGACTACTACATATTAAAGAGAACGTTTATATGGAAAATAAGTCATAAAGTGAGACGAGGGATCTCTTCGGTTTGATCTATGTTGTAAAAAATAATTATATCAAAGTGTTTTTTCGGGGTCTCACATAGAAGAACCGGATAGTCAAGTCAAGTCGACGAGTCAGCACAGGCTGAGAAACGCTGGGGTACTTAGCGTCGTGCGGTCCGGAGGGACAGGTAGTGGTAGAGGGCCTCAAGTGAGTCTGAGTGCAGATATCGTTATTATATAATCTATAACACCAAAAGTTTTGACATAGTAGACCATCAGGTTTCTTCCTTATTATCATAAACAAGACACTCTTAACGAAGTCCTCAAATATCCACCCCGGTGGCATTAGTTAAAAATCCATTTTCTCAATTAGACAAACGTAAGTTAAATCTATTTTGAGGGAAGATTTTATATACAGTACTTTGAATCTGTCACGGTTGAAAAGTTTCTTTTAGGTTAAATAATTTGTGGGAACCTCAGTATTGACTAGACATTAACAATGAGACTTTACTCATTACTTTACTCAAAATTACAATGGAATAATCATAATGGTTCCTTTGAGGTGACTCCACTAATTATCGATGAACAAAGTACGTAAAGATGTCAAAGCTCCTCTGGTTCAAGAAACTCATATCCACTTTGATATAAGTTTAAGACAGGAATCTAAACACTGTAATCCGATGAATTTGAAAGAGTTAAGAGACAAAGAAGTAGATCCATCCTTACTATGGATGGAGAATCCAAAAACAAAACAACAATAAACATGCAAAAACAAACCTCAAAAAAAGAAAAAAAATCTGACTTCTATTATAAATACTCCGATATTATGTCCTAGACCTTTTCAATATTATTAACAATATTTTTAAATTACAAGAATGTCAAAATACCCTAAACTCGGTAGTCACCTAAAAGGTACAAAGTTTTAATTTTTCTCCATATGTAAAATCATATAAGACGGGGGTTCTCTCTTGTTTAGGTATTTTGAATAAGGATAAACCTTCTTCCCACATCTTATTATTTATTCAGATCCAGTACTGATTTAATGGAACCCTAGGATCCCCTTAAACGAGTTCTCTCCGAGGTTCGATCTAACCTAAAGAACCATTTCTAAATCATGAGTCTCGAGGGTCCTTGAGGGTTTCAGGAAGGATTGGAGATACTCCGGTTAATTTCTTCGTAAACACTGTCGTAATAGGAAAACTTTTGTCTTCAGACAAATTTCCGTATTTCGTCTGTCTTTACTCTAATATCGTATCAGGAGAGAGTGGACGGAAAGGTCCGGGAATAGGACCTCCGTCCTTGGAGAGATATCGACGTCAACGATAAGAACTATATCCCAATATCCCTGTTATTACATAACCTTACTCGTTAACAGTCTCTAAAATCAGTGGACCAACAGGGTCCGGGGTTTTAATGTCCAAGTAAACAATGACAACAAACCAGTGATTCAACAAAGACTGAGAAACGTTGGGATACCTGAAGGGTTCGGGTACCCTAAAGGGTTCGTTCTTCTGACCTCACCGAACGGAAAAGAAAGAGGTCCCCTAGAAAGGTTGAGTCCCTAGTTTGGACGTAACCGTCCATCTAAACCTTCTGTGGTTTTTCGTTCTAGACTTAAGATGACCTTAGGACTCTATTCGTCTTTTGAGACCAACGTTTCCGACGTCCTCCCTCGAAATACGTACCGAAGTCAGACCGGTCAAAATTGAGGACTGCCTACACACCGCTACCCACTGTGGATGTCGATACATGTAAACATTTGTGAAAGAGAGAGAGAGAAAGGAAAAAAAAAAAAAGATGCAAAAGTTTCTGTAGGGAAACAATATACAAGTGGACCGCGTTCTCGAAGTCTGGAAACAATATAAGTAGATCTTTCTCTTTAAACTTGAAACGTCTCGTGGTTAAATGTACCAACCGATTCTGAAATAATTGTGAGGAGTCAGGTACGAATCTAAGTTCTATAGAATAATAAAGTTAATTATTTTTCTGTTTTTATCATTAGTTATATTCGTTACCGTGTAAACACCCTTCACTCGTAAAGTTTCTAGTCATATTCCGATTAGTACATGAAATTAGAATATAATTTTTATCACAACTAAGTTTCTATTTTCACATTCTGAGATGATAACTCAACAAATACATTTATTGATGGAAAGTATACTTTTAGGATTCTGTTAAGAGTAAAAGGGTTTTCTTTTCGATTTTATTGAATCTCTATTTATGTCAACGATAGACTAAGGACGTAACCTCCGACTTGTCACGGATCGACTGAAGTAGACAGGTCAGAAGCAAAATTGTGTTTGAATTGACTCCTCGGTTGTGGAACCTATGTAAAAAACATCCTCAAAGTCGGGAGTGACACGTATATCTAACTACCCCCTCTTCCTTTCTCGACCTTAGTCACACTATCGACATCCTCCCAATTGGAACCATGTCTTCGATTGTGGACATCAGGTGTCCCACCGTGTACAGTCTATAAACCATCCCATTCACCTCTCCACCTATCCACAAGTGAAACCGACCATGTCGGATCGTCGACTTTCGACCTGTCCTCTGATCAAGAAAGTGCGTTTCAGTGTACCTCTATTTCGGGGTTCGAGGTTTACTTCTGCACTGTTCGGTAATTCATGTTCTCCGTTAGTTCTTCTCCCCACCCAATGACCGCCTTCAGTCGTTGTCTCTTTAGGTCGACCCGTCCGGCCCGATTGAACCAGCGAGGTCTCTTCACCTCTTTCTCTCCTGAGACCCGAGACCTTTGGAGCTCTTGTACCTCTAGCAAGGCCTGTGTCTTCTTTACCCAAACGCTGTCGTTCTGCCTAAGACTTCGGATGGTACGTCATCTAAACTAAGACGACTCGTTCTGGGGTAATACCATTTTGTCTTGAGATCGAGTCCGTTTGGACTTGAATGTCCCTTCTTAAAATTCCGTCTCAGTTCCCTCAAATTATCGTATTTCAGTCCTACCAGAACAAAAATTTGTTAAAGACACGGACTGTCAATTCTTCAATTCACAGTTAGAATAAAACGAAAGTTGGTTGACTCTCTTAAACAGATGGTCTGAAGTTCTGTCAGGAAAAAGCCATTTTAAACACAACATAAAGTGTTCATATTTTTAATGACTGACATCCTTTGGTCATAGGTTGGTTAGGGACATACAGAAGAGAACGAATACAGAGATATTTGTTTCCCGAAAGGTCCACCACGATTACCATTTCTTGAGTGGACGGTTACGTTCTTTGCGTTCTCTGTGTCCAAGTTAGGGACCCAACCCTAGGGGACCTTATCTTGTATCGTTGGGTAAGGTCATAAGAACAGACCTTTTAGGGTACTTGTCTCCTCGGATCGTCCGATGTCAGGAACCGAACATTTCTCAGCCTGTTCTGACTCGTGTGTGTAAGACACATATTTTTAGTAAGATTACTCTCTTAGTAAAAAACGGAAGACCCCTCTTCAAGACTAAGTCTCCGGTAGACTTTCTTTGGGGTTTAATAAGTAAAAATTACCAGTGTAAACGAAACTACAAATCACGAAACGATCCTTAGTAATCGAGAAAGGTGGGCCTAATACTAAAAATCTCCGTTTTTAGTATCAAAAGAATTTTAAACATTTTAAAAATTACTCTTGTAAAAATAAGCGAAATAAAAGTGGAGGACCGGTTAGTTTAACGATTACGAAACGAGTTGAATTTCGTTTCTCCTACAACTATAAACAACTTCGTCTATACACCGATATATCTCTTCTAAAAGACACCTACTCGGTAGATTCTTCTGTTTTTAACGTCTCTCTTTAGTACATCTCATGTCAATAGGAAGCAAAATGTACATCTATCTGTCTGGACTTATAAGTAACCTTCCTGACTACGACTTCGACTTTGAAATTATGAAACCGGTGGACTACGCTTCTCGACTGAGTAAACTTTTCTGTGACTAGGACCCTTTCTAACTTCCGCCCTCCTCTTCCCCTACTGTCTCCTAGTCTACCAACCTACCGTAGTGGCTGAGTTACTTGAACTCAAAGTCATTTGAGGCCTTCAACCACTACCTGTCCCTCCGGTTCTCACGACGTCAGGTACCCTAGAGTTTCTCATCCTGTGCTGACTCGTTGACTTGACTTCTATCTTTACTATCATACCTGAATAACATGTTATTTATAAATGAGGAGAAGGTCACACCATTTCATAGAAGGTCAAGGGTAACTGTACCTCAAGTCGATACCTGAAAACGGTTACCTTACATCCGTCTTCATTATTCCAGATTCAAGACTGGATTCTCCGTAACACACGAAAGTAAGAAGAGAGAACGTAAAGACGAAAAACAGAGTCTGTAGACGACATGGTATTCCCTACTCTTTGAATGTCTCGTCTGAATCTGCGTTCTGTATCTAATTAGGTTCGGTTAGGATCGGAGCCACTCGACTTCAGGTCCATTCGGACACGTACGTACGTACGATTCAGCGAAGTAAATACAGGTTGAGACGTTGGGATACCTGACATCGGACGATCCGAGGAGAGAGGACCGTTCTTATGACCTCACCCAACGGTACAGGAGAAGGTCCCCTAGAAAGACTAGGTCACTAGTTTGAGGGCAGAGAACACAGAGGACGTAACCGTCAAGAAATGGTGATCTCGGTGAACCCTTCGGGGTCCATTCGGGATCGGGTGGTATATGTCCTCCCGTTCTTTATTAACATAACTAAAACGGAGGTTTAACACCTCATCAAATTGTTGTAATAACATCTTTATCAAATGACTAATACATAATGTATAATAATCGTATCGAATAAGAGACATATACAATACATATTTAAACATAAAGTAAATTGATTACTTTGTTCTTTTATTAAATAAAAATACTAGACTTCTTGACTTCAACACTTTAGGAGTCAAACCGTCTGTGGTATTTCGGTGGTCCCTTCGGGGATATCATTAACTGTTCATAACATTTTTCCGTTAACGAATATGAGTCTATCGTTTGTGAAATAAGTCTCGTTTCAAAAGTCCAGATACTCACATTGTAGTCCTTCTTTACTTTAAGGTCGGTCTTTTCTCCCACTATTTCTTAATCTTTCCGTCTACTTTTTATATATTTCTATACAGACATCCTCTACTCAGTCGTATTAACTCCATACCAACTAATGTTTCAGGTCACGAGTTATTCAGTTTTAAGTTAGAACTAGAGAATAGAGGTTTTAAAAGATGAATGAGATTTGAGTTTCTTAAAATATCGGTATTTCCTAGAACCCTTAGTAACCTTTGTAAAATTAAGTCAGTTGGTGGAATCTTTATTCCTTTGACTTCTGTTTTATTCTTTAGTGTGCTACGGTTTACTCTTTTTTTCGAGTTAGAACTGATTAATTAATATTTAGGTATTTATTTAGAAGACTAATTTTTATATTAGAAAGATGACATAGTGCGGTAGAGTAATAGTTAAATATACTTTCGTAAGAAAACAACTGTCAAAAAGACAGAAGATAAATAAACTCTGATAAAACATCTCATAAGACAATATATTAATTCTATTTCATCGATTTCTATCCAAAATATACCTAAATGTTACTTTAATATATGTTACGAGATGTATGGTAAATTTAGTCACCAGGATTTAGAAGTGATGTGTACTCCTAGGGGGTCTGTCCAAATATTTTATGACCATGGACCAGAGTGGGAAATTCTAAGACTAAATTTAACGGACCCCTCATCAGATCCTTGGCTCTAACGATTTGTGACGACATTTCTTGATATTTGTCTAATAAAAAGTAAAAAAAGAAAAATCCGAAATAAGAAAATATTTATTTATGGATAAGTGATTTACGATATTTAAAGGGAGATGTTGTGAAATCGATGTAGGGTACTAATACTGTACATCTTATAAGTAAATTTTTTTCTTCAAAAAATTGATTCATGAGAAGTAATTCTTTTTTTTTTTGAAATGAAAAGTAACTAAATATTCACATCATTTATAACCCGACCCTTTTGGTTTTAACGAAAACGTGAATTTTACAAAGGAAAACGACATTTGACATGTATACTTTATTTATGTTATACATACACTATATGTCTTTTCCGCTACCGTGGGGTGAGGTCATGAGAACGGACCTTTTAGGGTACCTGCCTCCTCGGACCATCCGACGCCAGGTACCCCAGCGATTCTCAGCCTGTGCTGACTCGCTGAAGTGAAAGAAAAAAGTGAAAGTGCGTGACCTCTTCCGTTGTCGTCGGGTGAGGTCGAGAGAACGGACCTCTTAGGGTCCCTGCCGTCTCGGACCACCCGACGTCAGATACCCAAGAGTGTCTCAACCTGTGCTGACTTCACTGAATCGTCGTCGTCATACACTATATTTTATATTATCTTTATTAAGTGAATATTTCAAACACACTTTTATCAATAATGTTTTGTGATAAGACTCTTGATTTAAGGTAGTTCGAAATAAAACTCGTGTTCAAACTGAGAGTGTTCATAGTAGACAAGAATTTTATGACTTACGCTAAGGAAGACTTTTCTCTCTCAAAATCTCAGGGTTCAAAGAAACATACAAAGACCATAAGGTTGTCAACTAAGTAAACTTTAAACTTAGTTGGAATTTTCTTGAGTATAGACTAAAGTCTTATACTTCCACCTGTTTTTATTTGAAGTCGGACACCTCCTTCAAAGAATTTACGAAGGGTCTTCGTGTCTATTTCTACCGAGAGTAAAACCTCCCCTTCCATCTCTTGACTCGGACAAGCGTGTACCGCAGACTCGTCTCCCCGCACTTCCCAAGATGAAAATCTGGGAATCACTCTCTGTCATTCCTACATTCGAAGGTCGGTAGTACCATCAGCTTTTTGGGAGAACATTAGACTTCTGAAGAAGAGGATTCGGTAAAAGACCATTAACCTAGTAAGAATATTAAAGTCGGTAGTAGAAAAAGACAGAACTCCCAGACCCGAAAAGAAAGAAATGAAGAAAATGATCTCTTCAGAAAAAGAAGAAACTCTGACAACCAAGAGAAGTTGAAAGGTATACACAGTCGGTCGGAGACCTAAAAACTTCTGAGAAAAAGATCCGACCTTAGAAGATTTATACTGGATCTTAAATTTATAAAGAAAAATTGTCTTGATTTGTACGGTTCTTTAACTACGAAGTGAACTTAGTCACGTCGGTCACAAACACGTCGAGTTTTAAAGGAAAGGCCATTTTAGTCAAAGATTGGATTACGTATTCAGACTTGTTTATGTCCTCTGGGTGGTTTTTGGGTTACTGTCTTTGTGTGTGGTGACTGAGGGTAACCTCCGATGACACCTGTTCCGGACGAGAGTACAGTAGACCGTCGTCGAGACGATGTTGAAGAGCGCTAAAGGGGTCTTAGTCGACTTTCGGTTCAAGGTATTACCAAGTGTGAGGGAGACACGTGACCTCGGGCGGTGTCTCAACGTGTCCCAACAGCACCAAGGGTGTCAGATGTTATTGACGGTTCTTGGGACGTCACAA
This sequence comes from Capra ibex, assembly GCA_006410555.1. Lineage (NCBI taxonomy): Eukaryota > Metazoa > Chordata > Mammalia > Artiodactyla > Bovidae > Capra > Capra ibex. The sequence goes on along the minus strand of SJYO01018757.1, from coordinate 38,281,101 downwards.
GGTAAACCTTGGGTCAGTGTAGACCGTCTAATTTGACAGTTGGTCATCTTGACCAGTTTCACTTTCTACTTATATTAAAAAACGGTATCACCGGAGAGAGATAAATTAAAAAATTTAATACTTTTAAAAATAATTTCAGTTAAAAGATGACACTTTAAATGTAGATTTTACATATTAAACTACTGGAAACTGTCCAACGTGAACATTTTGGTTGTGAGGTTTAGATTTACTCTTATACAAGTAGCGAGATCTTAAAAGACCACGGAGGAAGGGAAGGGACACTAAGTAAGAGGGAGGGGTCTTCGTTGACACTGAAGATAGTGGTATATTACAACTTGTAAGAATTTGAAAGACATTTACTATAGTACGTCTTACGTTAGAAAACACAGACTGAAGAAACTGAGTTATGTTACGAAAACTTAAAGTAGGGACAGTAACTCACCTTGTCATCAAGTAAGTAAAGTCAAAGGATCATACACTAACATATTTATAAGTTAAATTTTTTAAAAAGAATAATTACTAAGGTACCTGACATATCAGGTACCCAGTGTTCTCAACCTGACTTGCTGAAAGTGAAAAGTGAGATTCAAAGGTAAACAGGATCCTTTTATGGATCCTTACCTCTATCTACAAACACATTTTTTGACGATCAAAAAGTTTAACCAACATGGTAACATGTGATAATAGATATCGTGTACTCCGAATGTAAACGAGATATAGGAGTGGTTGGTGAAAAACGTCCAGAGAAAATTTTACAAAAGGTAAAGATTGTACACACTTTACCAGGATCACAAAAATTAAACGGGAATACACGGATAACCGGTAGCATATTTAAGAACATACTTTCTGTAGAAACGTAAAAAAATTTCTTATAAATTACATAAAAAGAATAAGAGTAACTAAATATCTTCAAGAAATATGTAGGGTCAGGATTGTCTGACACAGTCTATATACTTTACTTTTACATATGAAGGTTGGTTACCGAACGTCGAAGTAAAAGATTTACTGGAAAACTATATACCCTCCAAAATTGAAGTCACTTTAGGTCAACTTGTGACAGGGAAATTACCAATCACAGAGACACAGGAGAGAATCTTTAGGAATAGATGGAAGTTCCAGTACTTTCATAAGGGGATGGAAAAGAAGATCTACCAAATATTAAAATTAAAAACGTAAAGTAAACTTAACTAAAAACACAACACATTATATCCTCAGTTCCGAATAACTGAGAAAGGAGAGAACTAATACTCAGTGTAAAAGGATGAATGAACGTACAGGTCATCACAAAACATTATGCGACCTACTATGTAACATCTCTTAGACCTGACTGACAACAGGAAATTAGTCCCAGTACTCAATAGTGCAATTCGGTCACAAAAACTGGTCCGAACATAAAATAAATAAAAGAACAATCATATGTACATGTATAAAATGAAAAACAGAAACCAGGATCCCCTACCGGGAATGAGAAGTTTACGCTTGAAGGACCCCAGAGTTATCTTACAGTCTTCACAAGGTACAGAATAGTTGTGCACCTGGTTCGGTCGTGGGTGTACGGGGTCGTGACCAAATAGAGAGTACCGAGAGAGTACTGACTCAATTGTGTCTCGGTCCGGTGTCATTAAAGACCTTTGTCTATTACGTTTGTATCCTCCAGTGTTTTAAGTCACCTTTGATTCACTCCTACTTTAATTTATGAGTTTATAAGAATAGATTAAGGTGACCATTTAGTGAACTTTATGGGCATCGAAAAAGAATTATACCCCAGGACCCCACTAAATAAAGGAAAGTAATTTTTTTCTGTGTATGATTAGGAATTAAATTTGTGAATTTATACTACATTGTAAGGAGTGTCTAATTCTATCATGAAGGTATAGAAATGATAAAATACATTTTTGGATTAAAAATAGTTAATTTTACGTTAAACGTTCTCGTGGTAACCATTTTAAGTCGAATACCGAAAATCGAGACGTCACCGTGGAGGTCACGGAGTACCCCAAAACGGGATTTACATACACCGGGGTGGGAACCCAGTCGTGGACGTCCTTTGAAGTTCCACCTGAAGTCGGGGGTGAAGGGTCGGATGGTGTGTGAAAGGGAGATGACATGAAACAGGGTACTTGAGGTCCTCGGAGACGTCGGGTAAAGACGGAGGAATCGGGTTCCACTGGTGTCACGAGTCGGACCCGGGGTGAGGGTACAAGGAAAGAGACCTCTCACGGGGGTGGACTCTCGATCCGGTGGGAACCACACAAAGGTGAGAGTTCCTGAAATCAGGTCCTGATCTTGACCTGATCTTGACCTTTGTCAGTACCGTATATAAAACAGATTAAAACATAAACACTTAACATCCACCTTAATGCACAAGAACATACTAGTCCGGTGGGTCCTACTGACAACCGAACGAGAGAGATGTAGGGGACGACCTGACCAGGGATGAAGTGGATGTGGTATGAATGTACTGATTGGAAGAGGGAAGAAGTAACTCGGATTATTCATTTGTGGATGTATAAACGGAAAGGGAAACTGAAGGGACATCGAGTTTACCATTTCTTAGACGGACGTTCCGCCCTCTGGTCCTGAGTTAGGGACCCAAACCTTCAAGGAGACCTCTTCCCTTATCGTTAGGTGAGGTCATAAGAACGGACCTTTTAAGGTACCTGTCTCTTCGAACCACCCGATGTCAGACACCCCAGCGTTTCTTAGTCTGTGCTGTCTTATTGATTGTGTAAGACGGGGGTCAATCATTAACAAAATTGGAAATCTAGTCTTATCGAGTGGAAACTGGTAAATTACTGTCCTTTTGGAGACGGGGAACTTCCATGAATCGACCTACTAGATTCTCCCGACACGAGAGTCTTCCAAAGGTACCATTGGCTACTTGGTTAGAATAGTCATTCAGTTAAGAGGGATGTTGACTGTTAGAGGGACAGGTGGGAGAGTGGGGGTTGGGATCAGGTCGTGTTACTGACGACGAAAGAACAGACGGTAGGTTACAGGTATTATATCACTTGCAGAGTACAAGGTCCTGGGTAAACGAAATCTACACGACATGACACGAATCAGGGAGTCAGTACAGGTTGAGAAACGTTGGGGTACCTGATACCGGGTGGTCTAAGGAGACTGGCACCTCTAAGAGGTCCGTTCTTATAACCTGACCCAACGGTACGGGAGGAGGTCCCCTGGAAGGGTTGGGTCCTTAGTTTGTGTCTAGAGGGCATGACGTTCGCCTAAGAAATGGTAGACTCGGTGGTTCCTTCGGGTCTAGTAAGTGATTGAGACCCAAGAAGTCGGAAAACTCCGATACGTACATGTCTTGAACGTCCAGGTACCCTACGTCGGGTTGTTAGGGGGTGGGGATTTAAGTATACGACTTCTGGATTTGGGGTCGTGGTGTCTTACATTGAAATAAACCTTTATTCCAACATCGTCTACATTAATTTCTACAGTGTGACTTCATCCCACAGATTACAGGAAAATTTTTACTTTGAACCTCTGTCTGTCCGTGTGTCCCTCTTTCTGTATACTTCTATTTCCGTTTCTGATGTTCGGTTCTTCACGGTCGTTGACGGTCCTTTGATGCTCTTCGATGTTCTCTCCGGACTTTGTCCAGAAAGAGAATGTCGGGAGTCTTCCTTGGTCGGCACTATTGTGGAACCTGGAACCTACAGATCGGAGGTCTGGACACTCTGTTGTAAAAGATAACAAATTCGGTGGGTCTGACACCATGAAATACTACCGTCTGGACCGTTGATTATGTGACAACGTCCTCTGATTCAGACCGTGGTCTTTCAGCCGGGAACCACTTTGAACACCTGACGAACACCCGGTGAAGGAGGTCCCGTGAGACCCACCCCAGGACGTGGGTGAGGGGGTCGAAGTCGAGACGAAAGTCCAAGACCTCGAGGACGTTGTCGAAGACCAGTAGTACCCTCCTGGGACTCTTCTAAAAATTTATATGGTCTCGGGGTAAAGTTTCTTTAAGACGGAATTAACCAGACCATACTCTGGACTCTCAGGTAAAGAAACATTACAAAGGGTCCACTAAAATTAGACGTCAGTCCCACCTTTTCGGGTTGAAATTCGGAAAGTCGTGTTCAGTCGACGACCTGATGGAACGTTCGACCGAAACAAAATCCAAATCTGTACATGGATAAAAGTGTCGTCCACTTTATATAAATAATTATGACAAGTCATTTTATTACGTAACCGAAATTTTCTATTTCACCATGTTTTAATAAAGTAAATAAATTTCCTTCTTTACTTTGTGTCCTAAGTCAAGTCGAGTCAAGTCAAGTCAGCGAGTCAGCACAGGTTGTGAAACACTGGGGTACTTGTTGTCGTGCGGTCCGGAGGGACAGGTAGTGGTTGAGGACCTCAAATGGGTTTGGGTACAGGTAACTCAGCCACTACGGTAGGTCGGTAGAGTAGGAGACAGCAGGGGAAGAGGAGGACGGGAGTTAGAAAGAGTCGTAGTCCCAGAAAAGTTTACTCAATCGAGAAGTGTAGTCCACCGGTCTCATAACCTCAAAGTCGGAGTTGTAGTCAGGAAGGTCACTTATAAGTCCTGACTAAAGGAAATCCTACCTGATGAAACTAGAGGAACGTCGGGTTCCCTGAGAGTTCTCAGAAGAGGTCGTGGTGTCAAGTTTTCGTAGTTAAGAAGTCACGAGTCGAAAGAAATATCAGGTTGAGAGTGTAGGTGTGTACTTGTGACCCTTTTGGTATCGGAACTGATCTGCCTGGAAACAACCGTGTCATTACAGAGACGAAGAGTTATACGACAGATCCAACCAGCATTGAAAGGAAGGTTCCTTATTCACAGAAAATTAAAGTACCGACGTTAGTGGTAGACGTCACTAAAACCTCGGGGTTTTTTATTTTAGACTGTGACAAAGATGACAAAGGGGTAGATAAAGGGTACTTCACTACCCTGGCCTACGGTACTAGAAGTAAAAGACTTCCAACTCGACATTCGGTTGAAAAAGTGAGAGGTGAAAGTGGAAGTAGTTCTCCGGGAAATTAAGAAGAAATGAAAGACGGTATTCCCACCACAGTAGACGTATAGACTTCAATAACTATAAAGAGGGCCGTTAGAACTAAGGTCGAACACGAAGAAGGCCGGGTCGCAAAGAGTACTACATGAGACGTATCTTCAATTTATTCGTCCCACTGTTGTGTATCGGAACTGTATGAGGAAAAGGAAAAACCTTGGTCAGACAACAAGGTACAGGTCAAAATTGACAACGAGGGACTGGACGTATGTCCAGTCCACCAGAACATAAGGGTAGAGAAAGTCTTAAAAGGTGTCAAAGAACACTAGGTGTGTCAGTTTCCAAAACCGTATCAGTTATTTCGTCTTTATCTACAAAAAGACCTTGAGAGAACGAAAAATCTACTAGGTCACCTACAACCATTAAACTAGAGACCAAGGAGACGGAAAAGATTTTGGTCGAACTTGTAGTCCTTCAAGTGCCAAGTCCATGACGACTTCGAACCGAACGTCTTAAAACTCGTAATGAAACGATTGTACACTCTACTCACGTCAACACGTCATCAAACTCGTAAGAAACCGTAACGGAAAGAAACCCTAACCTTTTGTGTTCTGTCCACTGTTTATAACTCAAAAGGGGTACAAGATCCGTAACTAGAACTGTATTCACTCACAATCAGTGAGTCAGTACAGGTTGAGAAACGTTGGGTCACCTGACATCGGGTGGTCCGAGGAGATAGGTACCTGAAGAGGTCCGTTCTTATGACCTCACCCAACGGTAAGGGAAGAGGTCCCTTAGAAGGACTGGGTCCCTAGTTTGGACCCAGAGGACGTAACGTCCGTCTAAGAAATGGTAGACTCAGTGGTCCGTCTACGTCATTATTCGATCCGTCGATACTCGGAGTCTTTCGAATTTCATATCCCCACCTCCGTTTTTTATTTGTCTTTTTGTTTATTATTTCGATTGACTATATATTTTATATATACCCTTTCTCATTGACCTCGTGTCTCTCCTTTGAAATTTTTCTTCTAGTCCCTAACATAGAACCTCCTCCACCGTAAATGTGAACCTGGACTTACTTCTCTTTCTTAGTCGAAATTCTCCTAGACCCCGTGGTGTAAGGATCGTTTCCGTATCGTACACGTTACCAGGACTCCTGTCTTGTCTGTATCGGATAAGTTCTTAGTCTTTCCCCCTGAAGGAATCACCCGGTCACCGATTCTGAAGTACGAGGGTAAAGTCCCCCGGGTTCAAATTAGGAACTAGACCCGTGATCTACGGTGTACGACGATGATTGTCGAACGTACGACATTACTTCTAGCTTCTAGGGTGTACGGTGTCGGTTCTGGACCCCGTCAGTGTAATTTCTATTAAAAATTTTTTTTCTGTGACATTCTTTTCTTAGTCCTTCTTTCGATCATACTGACGTTGTATGGTTTTGTTCTCGAAATATTAAGTGTAAATATTAGGTATAGTCCACCTCTAAATATTCGGTTACACCATACGTTTTACCAGGGTGTTTCTACAGGTGTGGGATATTAGACTTTGTGAACTTATACCGTTTTGCCTGAAACGTCGACATTAGTTCAAATGCTCGGATTACTCTCTCATAAGAGTTACTAGGTCCACCCAGGCTATATTAGTGTATTTGGAGATTTTCATCTTGAAAAATAAGGGTCGAACACAATTCACTTCTCACTTCGTCTTTCCTTTAGTCTCTCTGACTTTCGGACGACTCCACTCGTCGTACCATTTCTTGTGACCGTCGGAGTTGTATTTTCTCCGAGGGTCGACTGTTGGTCCCTTCTTTGCCCTGAAGTGGGAAGTCGGAGCTCCTTACTCTAAGATAGGGGTTGGACTCGCTCGACCCTTCACAGAAGAGGAGGGTTCTGAGGTCTATTCCCGGGTTCGATTGGTGGTAGTACTAAAGTGCAACCTTCCTTAGTCAGTCTGGGTGTCCTGAAGACTGAATGTCTTCACTCTCCATTATTTACGCACGTAATATCATTTGTCGATTCAGACACCAATAAAGAACACCGTCGTTGTCTTTTGGTTATATCCGTCTGTAGTTCAACAACAAACAAAGGAAACAAACCTCAATTGACTCAGTCGATAAATAGACAAAATTATTGATACGTTGACTAAATCGATATCCAACTTATACAGTTTATAACTTGGTTTTACCAGAAAGAAGTCGTTGTTGTGACATCTGTATTTTCACTAGGTTAATAAAACGAGGGAATCTGGTCAAAAGCGGATATAAACATTGACCGTCAAAAATATTAGAGACGAAATTAAAAAGTGGGTATTTAAATATAAATACGAACTGAACAGTGACCAAGTTAAAGATATTATTAACCTCTACTAATTTTCCCTTCACAATTCATTTACGACTCACCAATAATAGTATTTCGTCTACACCTGTAACAGAGGATCATGACCATCCTTACAGACACCCGAAAAAGGAAAAAGGAAAACTTTAATTTACCAGTATTTTATGGTAACGAAGTCCGTTCTTTTACATTCTTACACTTTTATTTCCGTATATTAGAAACCTTTATTTTGACCTAAAGTGGTAATAAAAGTGGAGAGTAAGAAGTAACGGATTGTTTCCTCTTAAACTTTCAACTTTTCTTAAGAAAGGAATAAACAATTTGGTAGTACTAACAACCCTCCCCTATATGGTGCATCTTGTACAAAAGTACACTTTTTGTTAAAACTTTTCAGTCAAACAGTTTTCACCCGGATTACAAATAACTTCTCGAGAGTTGAAGAATCCTCTTTATCTAAAAAAAGAGGTGTCCGTTTAAGTCAAGAGACTGTTTAATAGAACATAAAATAAAAGAGAAAGAGTTCAGAAACCGGTATTGAAACCACTTCGTTTTGAGTCTCAGGACGGACCGGAGAAGTATTTAAATCCGACTAAGTTCGAGACACTCTCATCCTATGATGTCTATTAATTCTTTCGGTCGTTTCAATATAAAGTCACCTCTTATTAGACCAACCAAAATATAAACCTACGTTTTTCCCCCTCCTCTATAACTCTTCGTCGAAACGAAAGGTCAACCACGAAAAGTGTGGTGTCAGGTTCTCCTCATGATCCCCAAGGTCGTTGTAATTTTGTCCACACTACGGTTCTGACCTGACAAAAGCATAAGTTTCTTGGTTGTCACTCTAAGGAGATTCACTTAGGATAAAATCGGAAGTCTTTCGGTGACTATCTCAGTCGAAGTCTCATATCCCTACAAACCTCTTGGTATCCAATAAAAGAATTCGACTTTGAGGGGCTATCGGAACTCAAGGATTATACTACGATCCGACATCCTCCGATAGACTGACTTCACAAATTCTTCTTTAAATTTCCGAGTACACAACATAAGAAAACAAGTTATATATAATTCGTGGATGATACACGGTCCGTGAAGACATCGGAAACCCCTATTACTACTCGTTTTGTTTTGGGAGTAGGAATCTTTTAAATGTTCATTTAGTTAAGTATTTATGTTTTCTATTAATGTCACCATTATCCACGATATTCCTTTTTTACTTCTTTCCATGATCCGGTCTCACACTTACGTTGCCCACACCTAGTGACAAACGACTCACTGAAAGAAAGTCTTTCACTGTAAATTGTTTCTGGACGTACTACTTCTCCTCTTTAAGTTTATATCTCGAACCCGTCTTGAAAGGTTCATCTTTATGGGAGTCCACGTTTACGGGATTCTAATGTTACTCGAACCGTAAAAGTTTCCTGGCTTCAACACGAGTTCGTACCCATTACCGTCCTTCGGATTCTTAAATCATAAATTCTGATTTTTCTTTTGACCCTCGATCTAATAGACTTTGAACGCCAAGAAGTAATTTTTCAAAGAAAATAAGATTTACAGTCTTCTTCAGTATCTCCCTATAATTTATTCCCCTAAATTTTAGGCTAATAGAAAACATTTTCTAGAAAGATTGGTAACAAACCTCTTATACAACATCTTTCTAACAGTCTTTTGTTAACATTCCTTCATTTTACAATATCATTAAGGTCATTCTCCCAGAACCTGTTCCCACTGACACCACATTCTTGATTATAATTATCATACACGACGAAACTGTAGACGATTTTAGTATTCCCGTCGTTTAACGGATTGGTGTTCTTGGGGGAGGGAGAAGGGGTACCTTTTTCGGGGGATCGGTTTGTTGGGAGGAATAGTTTGTCTTGACCCACGTCAAGGACGACTAGGGACTCATCGTTCAAAACCAAGAAGTCGTCGTGAGTCCTAACAAGTCAGTCCTGTTGGTGTGGGAGAATGTCGTTGGTCTCACTTTGCTTCAGCGAGTCAACACAGGTTGAGAAACGTTGGGGTACCTGACATCGGATGTTCCGAAGTGTCTGGTACCCTAAAAGGTCCGTTCTCATGACCTCACCCAACGGTAAAGGAAGAGGTCCCCTAGAAGGGTCGGGTCCCTAATTTGGGTCCAGAGGGCGTAACATCCGTCTGCAAAATGGGAGACTCGGTTCTCCTATGGAATAATAAAGTGACGACGTTTCGAACAGAGAGAGTCGAAGACGAACAAGTACGAGGGAACGTATCACATACATACCGGGACCCGACGTACATAGTTATATACACTAATTGTTTGACGACAGGCAAAGGAGATTAGTCAACCCACACAAACCAGTAGGGGTATTAGTTTCCGACCTTCAGGGAGGGAGTGGTTATTTTATTTCACCCTCGCTTATTTTGTCACTATTGTGACGTCCACCACTCTTCACCTCCATTACTTTTAAGTAGTACATAAAGCCTACAATTGATTATTCTAATTGTCTACCCAAACCTATACTGAGAATTCCTAAAAAAGGGTCGAAATGATTCTATATTAACTGTATATTGTAACATATGTAAATTCTACATGTTATACTACTAAACTATGTATACATAAAACACTTTACGAATGGTTTTATTCCAATCAATTGTATACGAAGTGGAGTGTATCAATGGTGAAACAAAAACAACAATACCTCTCTTATAATTTCGAGGTGAGTTTTTCATTGAAAGTTTATAACCCACTGGATTTTCAAGCAAACCCAAAAAGACATTGTATATTACCTCTTTTGGTTTGTTCGAAGAACCGGTTGGGTTATATATCACGTCATAACAATTGATGTCAGAGGTACGAGATATGATCTGGGGGTCTTGAATGAGTAGAATGTTTACTTTCAAACATGGGAAACTGGTCGCAGAGGGATAAATGGGGTAGAGAGTCGAGGACTGTTGGTCGTAGGATGAGAGACAAAGATACTCAACTACGAAAATCTAAGGTATATATGTACTGTAGTATATCATAAACAGAAAGAGACAGACTGAATAAAATAATCGTACTACGGGAAGTCCAAACAGGTACAACAGTGTTTACCGTCTTAAAAGGAAGACATTTTCCTTCCTGTAAAGAAAAATAAGGAAGTGCTACCCGTTTCCAATAAAAGTGCAAAACCGATAATGCTTATTACGACGTCATTTGTACTCCCACATCTATAGAGAAGATATTTCACCATAACAAAAGAAACCTACATCAGGGGTTTCACATTAACTAGTACACCCAACAAGGAATATCTTAGTGTACCGTCTAGGAACGGTTGTAGCAGTAGAGTAGAAAAACTACTATCGGTGCTACTATCCGTACTTCACTATGTGTAGGTCTCTTCCCCCAATGGAGTGACTATACCATACCCTCAGGGATATTCAGAAGGACGGGTCTTGAGTAGAGAAACTGGATCAACGTGTGTTCGGACCTTAAGGGTCCTATTTTGTTATAGGAGTCATCCGAAGACGTAGGACAGAAATGATTTCACTACCGGAATGACTAAACCCTCACCGTTATAGGAGAGACCGACTTTATCACGTCCTTAAATGTATAGAGTATATTAGTCATGTAGAAAAGTAAAGTTGTAAACTACTCTGAGAAATATTTTAAAATCAGATCAAAGACTGGAACACTATAATCCTCTGATCTATATAAACGAAAAGATTTAGACTCCTACAACACTGTGTATTCTTAGTAAGAGTTGTGATATAAAAGGGGTCATATATTGTCGAACTATAAAGTATACATCACCCGAAGAAAACCCGAAGGGTCCACCGTGATCTCCATTTCTTGTGCGGACGGTTACGTCTTGTGTATTCTCTACGTCCAAACTGGGGGTCCAGTCCTTCTAGGGGCCTTCTCCCTTACCGTTGAGTCAGGTCATAAGAACGGACCTCTTAGGGTACGTGTCTCTTCGGACTACCCGATATAAGGTTTCCCGAGGTTTCTCAGCTTGTACTGACTTCACTGAATCGTGTGTCGTGTTCGAAGAAAATAAAATAAAAAAAATAATAAAAAAATAAAAAATAAAAAAATTTAAAATTTTAGAAATTAAGAATGTACACAAGGGTTTGTTCGAAGAAAATCTGTATCGTAGAGTAGAGGGAGGGTTAACAGGTCACTTAGTTCGTCCCGATTCTCATGAAACCAAAATATGCATTCTTTTGACTCCGAGGTTTTACAATTGTCTGATTGGATTCTGTGTACTTCTTATAAAAGTCTTAAATAATAACTACTCACGTAATACACTATAAAAATTTTGAATACTCTTTACCTTGACTTGAACTCGTCTAGAGATCTCTAGAGGACTTTCAAACCCTTCAAAGACCATAAAACAAATATGTGACAACAAAAGATAAACGTGTCAAAAATTTTGTACTACCACGAAGATTTTAAACGATAAAAGACTGTTTTAATTTCACAAAAATAAAAAATAAAAAATTTTAAAAAAAATTCACAAAAATTTTGATACAATTAATTTTCGAGACCAACCGAAGGTCGACGAATGGACTCCAAAGCGAGATGACGTATGTGACACTGATTTCGTATCTACATACGTACAGGTAGAGATCACCTGTGTAGTCGGCTCAACTGTTCCGTTAAGACGGCCGGTAGTGTTTACTGCAATTCTTCTCGACTGGAAAGGTAATAAGAAAGTTACACAACCAGTAGGTAGATTCTAAATGAGTATAATTGAGTGAATTAGGAGTGTTATTGTGAGACTCCACCCAAAAACAATGACAGAGGGAAAACATGTACTACTTTTACTTCACGTCTCGGTAATTTATTGAACTTACAGTACATCGCTCGTTCACCGTCTCCACCTAGTGTGTTAGGGAATCAGGTTGAGGTGGTAGACACGAGAATTTAGTGACCCAAAATGGTGTCACAGTCGTACCGTTAACAGGTGACAGGGTACACTGTGAGTCACGAAGTCTTTCGTCCACCAAAGTCCTTCGTTTGTGAAGTTTGCCATCGAACATCTATCAAGTCATATTTGTACCGAGGTCGGTCTGGTCTCCTCGGTTTATCCGTAAACATTTTTGGGTCTGTTGAAGGAGTTCCGGGGACAACAACAATAAGTAAGTGATTCAATGCAGGCTTAGAAACACTGGGGTACCTAACGTCGTGTGGTCCGAAGGGACAGGAAGTGAGAGATGACTTCAAACGAGTTTGAGTGCAGGTAACTCAGCCACTACGTTAGGTTAGTAGAGTAGGAGACAGTGGGTGAAGAGGAGGAAGGGAGTCAGAAAGGATCGAAGTCCCAGAAAAACTTAGTCAACTGAGAAACGTAGTCCACCGGCTTCATAGTCCCGAAGTCGTAGTCAGGAAGATTACTTACAAGTTCCAACTACAGGAAACCATAACTGACCGAACTAGAAGAACGACAGGCTCTCTGAGTTCTCAGAAGAGGTCGTAGTTTTAAGTTTTCGTAGTTAAGAAATCACGAGCCGGAAGAAATATCAGGTCGAGAGTGTAGACATGTACTGATGATCTTTCTGGTATCGAAATTGATATGCCTGGACTTCGACTAGATTACACTGAGAGTATGACCTTGAAAAAACTGAAGAGAACATCCGGTTCTTTTTGTTACCTTTCTTAAATAAGTCAAAATAATCTAATTATAAGGAGTCACTCACTCGACATGTTATTTGAAGGGTAGGGATGGGTGACCAAGTTTAAAGTAAATTTATGTCGGAAATGTTGTTGTGAGAGGAAAAATATATAATTTCATCCCAAGTCAATGTACGAACATCCTTTGAAAAAAAGAAAAAGGGGACTCCAAATTATCTGAACTGACAAAAATAATCGTTATGAGTATGAAAATTTTGTAAAAGAATTATATCGTAAGTTATAAAATTACTTGGTTCTGGGTTAGAACTGTCACGGTGATTTTAAATTGATTTTAAAAAACATACATGACCCTAATAGTGGACGTTAGAGTTCAGTGACACGGACCCAAGTTTAGGGTCGAAATGGTGAATGGTGCACCACGAGAACCCGTTCAATGAATTAACAAAGTGTGGAATTGAAGAAGTAGATATTTCATCCTCAAAACTATAATCATAATTAGTCTCAAGAGATCTCTTTGTCTTGGTTACCCTATAAGGATCGATATGTTTGGGTCCAGAGGACGTAACGTCCGTCTAAGAAATGGTGGACTCGGTGGTGCCTTCGGGGTCTATATATCTTACTCTAAATTAACTGAGTACTCTAATACCTTCGAGTCTTCGGGGTACCAGAAAATAGACGTTTGACGTCCGGTTTCTTTGGTCACCACGACGACATCAGGTTTGTGCTTCAGGTCCCCCCGGTCACCACAATCAGAGTCAGGTTCAGACTTCCGGGCTCTCTGTTGCCACGACTGAATACTCCCATCCTCTTCTACCCTCATCCTTTCTCATTTAAGAGGTAAGTAGACGGATCAACAAGGCAAATCTTGGAGTCACTAACATACTACAGATGGTCGTAACCACTCTCGTCCGATGACTAAGTTTACACTGAGAGAAGGTCTTTGTGGGAGTGTCTGTGTGTGTCTTTCTTACAAGATGGTTGTCGATAGGGAACCGGGTAAGTTTGGCTGTGTATTTTAATAGTGTGGACAAAGTACCTGAACTCTTAAATTTCTCACAAATGATAGAGGTAGACTGACATATCTCGAAGAGGTAGAAACCGACGTTTCTTATATCAGTTAGACTATAGTCACAACTGGTAGACCACTACAGGTACACATCTCGTAAGAGAACACAACAACCTTCTCCCACAAACGATACTGGTCACACAAGAGAACCGTTTTGAGATAATCGGAAACGGGACGAAGTAAGACGTAAAGTTCCGGTTTAAACGGACAATGAGGTCCACAAAGAACTGAAGGATGAAAATGTAAGGTCAGGGATATTACTTTTCCTGTAGAAAAACCCCACAATCAAGATTTTCCAGAATATCCAGAAGAATCTTGACAAGTTGAAGTCGAAGAAGTCGTAATGACCAACCCCGTATCTGAACCTAATGACACTAAAACTTACCAAACGGAACCTTTGTTTTCTCTAGTAAGACAGCAAAAACTCTAACGTAGGTTCATGACGTAAAACCTGAGAACAACTGGTACTACTACTGAGGTAAAGAAGATTCCCTAAGGATTGGTGTCATCATCTATATTACCAGTAGACTCAATTTAAGTGGGTAAGGTCAGGTAAAATCAAGTGACTAAGGATCTTACGGTTGAAAGTGAGAACGGTAGAGGACAAACTCGTGAAGGTTTAAGCGGAACTAAGTACCTGGATTGTAAGGTCCAAGGATACGTTATAACGAGAAATATCGTAGTCTGGAACGAAGATAGTGGTCAGTGTAGGTGTTGACCCATAACAAAAAGGAAACCGAGGTAGGGAAGTAAGAAAGACCTCAATAAAGAGGTGACTAGAGGTCGTCGTATGACCCGTGGATGGCTGGACCCCTCAAGGAGAAAGTCATAGGATAGTAAAACGGAAAAGTATGACAAGTACGACAAGAGTTCCGTTCTTATGACTTCACCGAAAGGTAAGGGAAGAGGTCACCTGGTGTAAGACAGTCTGGAGAGGTGGTACTGGTAGACAGAACCCACCGGGGTGTGTCGTACCGAATCAAAGTAACTCAATGTCACCACACTAGTGAGTGGATCTCGGTCTGTAGGACCTTACACTTCAATTCACCCGGAATCTTTCGTAGTGATACTTGTTTCGATCACCTCCACTACCTTAAGGTCAACTCGATAAAGTTTAGGACTTTCTACTTCGACACTTTCACGACGTGTGTTATACAGTCGTTTAAACCTTTCAAGTCGTCACCGGTGTCCTGACCTTTTCCAGTCAAAAGTAAGGTTAGGGTTTCTTTCCGTTATAGTTTCTTACTAGTTTGTTGGTGTGTTAACGTGAGTAGAGTATCCGATCATTTCATTACGAGTTTTAAGAGGTTCGGTTCGAAGTCGTCATGCACTTGGCACTTGAAGGACTACAAGTTCGTCGAAAATCTTTTCTGTCTCCTGGGTCTCTAGTTTAACGGTTGTAAACAACCTAATAACTTTTTCGTCTCTAAAGGTCTTTTTGTAGATAAAGACGAAATAACTGATACGGTTTCGGAAACTGACACACGTAGTGTTATTTGACACCTTTTAAGACTTTCTCTACCCTTATGGTCTGGTAGACTGGACGGAGAACTCTTTAGACATACGTCCAGTCCTTCGTTGTCAATCTTGACCTGTACCTTGTTGTCTGACCAAGGTTTATCCTTTACCTGATACAGTTCCGACATATAACGGTGGGACGAATAAATTGAAGATACGTCTCACACAGTACTCTTTGCGACCCGACCTTCTTCGTGTTCGACCTTAGTTCTAACGGTCCTCTTTATAGTTAGTGGAGTCTATACGTCTACTGTGGTGTGAATACCGTCTTTCACTTCTCCTTGATTTCTAGGAGAACTACTTTCACTTTCTCCTCGAACTTCTTCAACCGAATTTCGAGTTGTAAGTCTTTTGTATCTAGTACCGTAGGTCAGGGTAGTGAAGTACCCTTTATCTACCCCTTTGTCACCTTTGTCACAGTCTAAAATAAAACCCCCCGAGGTTGCTACCGTGGGGTGAGGTCATGAGAACGGACCTTTTAGGGTACCTGCCTCCTCGGACCATCCGACGGCAGGTACCTCAGCGTTTCTCAACCTGTGCTGACTCGCTGAAGTGAAAGTGAAAAGTGAAAGGTGAAAGTACGTAACCTCTTCCTTTACCGTTGGGAGAGGTCACAAGAACGGACCTCTTAGGGTCCCTACCCCCTCGGACCACCCGACGACAGATACCCCAGCGTGTCTCAGCCTGTGCTGACTTCGCTGAATTGTCGTCGTCGTCGTTTTAGTGACGTCTACCACTGACGTCGGTACTTTAATTTTCTGTGGATGAGGAACCTTCCTTTCAATACTGGTTGGATCTATCGTATAACTTTTCGTCTCTGTAATGACACGGTTGTTACCGGGTAGATGAGTTCCGATACCAAAAAGGACACCAGTACATACCTACACTCTCAACCTGACACTTCTTTCGACTTACGACTTCTTAACTACGAAAATTTGACACCACAACCTCTTCTGAGAACTCTCAGGGAACCTGACGTTCCTCTAGGTTGGTCAGGTAAGACTTCCTCTAGTTGGGACCCTAAAGAAACCTTCCTGACTACGATTTCGACTTTGAGATCATGAGACTGGTGGAGTACCCTTCTCAACTGAGTAACCTTTTCTGAGACTACGACCCTCCCTACCCCGGGCCCTCCTCTTCCCCTGCTGTCTCCTACTCTACCCACCTACCGTAGTGACTGAGTTACCTGTACTCAAACTCACTTGAGGCCCTCAACCACTACCTGTCCCTCCGGACCGCACGACGTCAAGTACCCCAGCGTTTCTCAACCTGTGCTGACTCACTGACTTGACTTGACTTGACTTGATGATAGAGGTCGTGACCAGATTCTAGAACTGTATAAAGGAGTAAATTAGGAGTGTTGATGACTCTAGGATTTTAATAGAGGTTAAAGTTCTCCTCCTGAGACTCCGTGTCTTACCAATTCCTTGAACAGACTTCTGTTTATTTTTCGAACATTCGTCGTCTCAAACTTTACTTAGGTCTGTTAGACCAATATTTAGATGACAGAATCAGTACCGATATACGACGGAAAAAACTTTTAAACAAATTATGTCGTTGTTTGAACGTTTCGGTGTAAGATTTGTGTTTGTACGAGACATTATCAAAAGAGTGAGACTGGAAGACGGATATTTCTCAATGTGGTGGAGATCAGACGGTAAATCTACAGGGATCACAAGACAGGAGTGTCTGACACTAATACATAACTAACTGAGTTTGTAGTGAGACTAAAGGTATTGAAGTCAAGTAGTCTTAGGGAAACAAACGGTGGTCTAAATGTGGTAGATGATATCATCTACGAGTCACACCCAAGTACTGTCTTGCTTGGAGGACTAATCTTTGACTTCACTGTCAAAATCTTAATGACCTTTTACGAAGACGGAAGTCTCTATTTTAAAACGTTCTCCGTGAAATCCACTTATTTTAATCTGTTAATTTTAAGGTATAACGTTTCTAAAAAATTAGGTTAATAAATATCGAGTAAAATATCCTTTTTCCGTTTTACTTTTAGACGTACGATAAAACCTACACCTTGATAAAGTGAAGGTAATAAGAACTCGGAGATTTGGTTTGATTCTTTCGTCTGGTTGAATCTCCTATTATAAAGTTTTGTATAAAATTTTTACTCTTAACACCGGATCAGTACGATAACGACATTATCCAGAGGTAAAAGGAAAGTGAGTACTCTTTAGGTTAATCGGGGTTTATGTCGTACGATAAACTTCACTCAGTTTAGGAAACTTTTTTTAAAAATTAAACCTGTTTGATACCCTTCGGTTACCCCTTCGTTTACCGTTGGGTGAGGTCATAAGAAAGGATCTTTTAGGTTACCTGTCTCCTCTGACTACCTGACGTCAGGTACCACAGCAATTCTCAACCTGTGTTGACTCGCTGATTGTGTGTGTGTGTGTCCTTCGGTAATAATTTTCCTGATTTATGACGCATGATTTAAACCTAGTTAGAACTACTAATGAAGTATCGAAAAATTTACTTCTTTACTCCCGAGAAACTTACTCCAAAAAATTTTTTCTTTTTTTTACTGTTGACAAGGTCCGTCTACTCTGAATGATAAATTCTTGTGGTTAATTATGAAGATTTCCTTGTAAAGTTGAGGAGGTATCCTTCTTCTGCGGTAGATTTGGAACTTGTCTTCGACGTCTATACACTACTGAACTCTTAAAGACTTTGTAGACAGATGGAGATTTTCTTCGTATGCCAAAATTTCAGAGTTCTGACCTTTCTTACATTACCAGTTTATGACACTGGTTAGTCGAACACAAAATTCAAGAAAATAGATATAGGGGGTTTACAGGAAAATAGATATAGAGAGTTTACAGTGGTAGTCGGATACTTAGTGTGGAGACTACTATTCTTTGAATCAATAAGGAGTTCGAGATTCACGATGTCTCAGTAAGGAATGTTTCTGTTTGAAATTAGGTTTTGTAAAGGACATAAAATTCACAAGATAAGACATAATATTCTAAGATATAAACATAGGAGTCTTGGATCTTTTTGTATCCATACGTTCACGAGTCACTCCAACCAACTTACCTCGACTTTTTTAAAGGCACCCAACATATGATATAACGGTAGATCGATTAACACGTATGTAAAATAAAAGGATTGATCTAACATTTGAGCACTCCCTACTGTAGAACAAAATATATAAAAACATAGGAGACGGAAGGGATCACAATAATATATACATATTACGGGGTTTATTGATAAACAACTTAAATTTTACACTTACTTACTTACTTACTTACATATTGACTTATTTATTTGTAATAATAATCCGATAAAGGTCCCTGTATAATAATATCACGAGAAGTTTTAGTCCTTGTTTGTGAATATAAGGTAAAGATTCTGAACTTTGTTACTGAAGTCAATCTTAAAAGGGTATGGATCTTTGAAGATGTGTTTCGGCGGATACTCTATTACATTCTTCTGACCAAGAATTTGGGACTATTAAAAAACGTGAAAAATTTAACTTAACATCCATTAAATATTATAACACTCAAGGTCCATATGTCGTTTCACTAAGTCAATACAAAGAAAGTCTAATAAAGGGTAATATCCAATAATGTTCTATAACTGTTATCGAGAGACGCGATATATTACATAGTAACAACGAATAGATAAAATAGATAAAAGACATATCATCGTTATCAAATATAGATAATTAGGGTATAAGGATTAAATAGGGAGGGGGAGAGTGAAAACCATTGGTGTTTAAATAAAAGATACAAACACTCAGTTAAAGACAAAAGATATATTTAATTAAACATAAGAAAAAATCTAAGGTGTACATTTACTATAGTATATTATAGAGAAAAAGACAGACTGAAATGAGTCATGTCATAAGAGATCCAAGTAGGTGTAACAACGTCTGATCTTGAAGTAAGAAAAAATACCGAATCATTATGAGGTAACACACATAGAAAGATATACATAAATATCTATATGTAAATATATATAAATAAATATCCGCGAAAGTCCATCGTGATACCATTTCCTGGGTGGACGGTTGCGTCGAATCTGTATCCTCTACACCCAAGTTAGGGACCTAACCCTTCTAGGGGACCTCCTCCCGTGTCGTCGGGTGAGACCATAAGAACGGACCTCTTAGGGTACCTGTCTTGTCGGACTGTCCGATGTTCAGGTATCCCAGTGTGTCTCAGTCTATACTGACTTCGTTGAATTGTGTATACATGTAAATAGGTATACCCGAAGGGGTCACCGAGTGACCATTTCTTAGGTGGACGTCACGTCCTCTGAATGTCCTCTATGCCCAGACTAGGGACCCAGACGTTCTAGGGGACCTCGTCCTTTACCGTTGGGTCAGGTCATAAGAATGGACCTTTTAAGGTACCTACTTCCTCGGACCGTCCGATGTCAGGTACCCTAGTGTTTCTCGACCTGTACTGACTTGCTGACTCGTGTATAGATAGAAATAAATATATATATATATAAATAAACACATATATTTATATATGTAAAATCTATATATCTATATAAATAGTGTAGAAGTATTCTGTTGGTAGATAACTACCCGTGTACCCAACACAAGTTCAGAACTGATAGTTTTTATCAAGACAATACTTGTACAAAGAGAAATCTCAAAAGTAGAAAAGACATATAGGTCCTCATCTTAACGATCTAGTATACCATCGAAATAAAAATTAAAAAATTCCAGAAAGACATGATAAAACGTATCACCACCGAGATGTTTAATGTAAAGGTGATTATCACACCCTCCCAAGGGAAAAGAGGTATAGGAGAGGTGATAAATAATAAACATTTGAAAAACTACTATCGGTAAGACTAGTCATACTCTACTATAGAGTGGTACTAAAACTAGAAAAGTACATGGACAACCGGTAGATGTACAGAAGAAACCTCTTAATAGATAAATCTAGAAGCCGGTTAAAAAATTGACAAAAAAAAAAAATTATGACTGAAGTACTTGACAAACATATATAATTGAGAAACAACCAACGTAGTAAATTTTATAAAAGAGTATAAGGTATCCAACAGAAAAGTAAAACAACTATCAAAGGAAACAATGTGTTTATGAAAATTCAAACTAATCCAGGGTAAACAAATAAAAACAAAAATAAAGAAAACCTCTGACAAGATTCTTCTATAACGATACTAAATACAGACTCTTACAAAACGGATACAAGAACAGATCCTCAAAATACTAAAGTACAGAATATAAATACAGAAATTTGATAAAACTCGAATAAAAACATATACTACAATCCCTCACAAGATTAAAACAACTAAATCGACAGGTCGAAAGGGTCGTTATGAACAACTTCTCTGATAGAAAAAAGGTAACATATAAGAATTGATGAAACAGTAGCTAATTAAATGGTATCCACGTACCCAAATAAAGACCTGAAATGTAAGACAAGGTAACTAGATATACAGACAAAAATACAGTCATGGTGGGACAAGTTTACGACATCGAAACATCATATCAGACTTGAGACTCTCTTAATACGGAGGTCGGAAGAAAAAAGGAGTCCTAACGAAACCATTAAGACCCAGAAAACATCAAGACATATTTAAAATCCCAATCAGTAAGATAAAGTCTCCTTTGACAGCAACCATAAAACTATCCATAATACGATTTAGACATCTAACAAAACCCATCATATCGGTAATGATAAGAAGGTTAGGTTCTCGTATCCTCTAGAAAAATAAAGAAACTTAGTTAAAGCCAAAGGAAACACTTATAAAATATCAAAAGTCGTTTATTCAGAAATTAGAGTAGTCAATTTAAATAAGGATCCTTAAAAAATTAAATGAGTGTCTTTAAAACATACACTAAGATTTGTCCTAACCAAAAAGAGACAGAAAGACTATTAAGTAACAACACAGTTTTTACATTGACTGAAGACATATAAACAGACCATGGGTTGATAGAGGAAAAATTTGAGCCGTAGGTCATCTTACCACTTTATTTAAAGTAATAAATAAGAAAGTCACTTAAGGAGAACAAGAAAATTAACCCTTATTAAGGAGACGAAAAAGTAAAATGAATCGAAAGAGACAGAGATACTTAGATTCTCTTTGTCAAGGGATAACACTATAACTTCCCCACAAAGATACACTCTCGAAGGGAGACATCTGACACGTTCGGGTCATCAAACCAGACTCCCGACCAAAGCCACACCTACGGTCGGTGTAAAAAGGAGTCTGACACAGTCGGGAATAGGGGAACCATTCTTCACACTCATCACAACACAATGCACCTCGGACACGACCTATACCCCGTCTCGGAGGAGAACCGATAGTGATGGGAGAGTCTCCTCCCAGACGATGTGTCATCACCCTCATCTTCGGGACTCCTAGTTCAGACTAGTCTGAGGTGACCGGGACTCACTCACGGGACGGGATTTGAATCAGGAACTAAAAACTTCGACTAACAGAGGAAGAATCCTCATACGTCAACAGAAAATAAAAAGTTAAAAATTTTAAAATACTTACGTCCCCAAAAAAAATTATACACCAAATTATCTTAAGTTTCTGAAAACATATAGTGTACAACATATAATAAAACTTAGATATTTATCTAAAGTTTGAGTAAATTTCTGTTTTGGTCTAAATGTAGAGAATACTCTAAAAGTGTAGGAAAAACATGAGTCCCCTTTGTCACTTATACTTTTACTCGATAACTGTGATTTACCTTGGTTATATATACTACATCTCACATTTTCAGTTATTTTCTTGAAAGTCTTCTTATTCATATGTAGAAACCAATTTTCCATATACTTTTGAGTCTTTAACCGTACATTAATATATATAAAGTCTGAAACAGAGATCAAACCGAACTACTTTATCATATACATGTTTCATACGGAAACAAGTTCAAGACTTTGATGACGTTTCATTGTGACACCAGAACCTGTTCAATGATTCGGATAAACACGGATTCAACGGAGGTACACATATCCTAAAAAAAACAATTTATTATGGGTATTTCATAAATCGTGTCACATTCACTAGGTATTAATATTCAACAATCATAATTATACGAGTGTTTACTTATTCCGTATCGACAACTTATTTGTTTACTAAAATTTTGTGTTAACGATACTAAATACTTCAGTCTTCCCCGTATGTGAAAGTTTAGACAGTAGAATACATTGACAAATTAATAAGTCCTTTACGACGGAATTGAGTTTTTATTAAAACCTTGAGTAGAAAACTTTAACGACATCTTGATGAAATACTCAGTAAAATCCGTTATTATGTCCTAGAATTTTAGTGTAAAATGAATAAAAATTTTCAACATCATGGGGTGACATAATGGACTGAATGTTCTACACCAATACTTACTGACTCTATAAATGTCTTTAGATTGGTAAACGGTTCCCTCTTTATAAAAAGGTGATAACCCTTATTAATTTTGTTCTAAGACTTTTACGTCCTCTATTAACGTTTTCCATAAAATATATTACCATAATGATGACTTAAGTCACCAACGAAGGGTCGATCCAACTTTAGATCAAAGTATGTAGAGACATAGGAGAGATAGTGAGTTTCCTAAACACTTCCACTTAGGGACCTCTTTCCTTACCGACGAGAGAGGTCATAAGGACGGGTCTCTTAAGGTGACTGTCTCCTCGGACCACCCGATGTCGGGTACCACGACGTTTCTCAGTCTGTACTGACTCACTGAACTTGAGTGAAGTATGAAGGACAGTAAAAAATTAGCAAAAGACCGACAAAAACATCAAGAAGAGACAAGGAGAAAAGAAAACTAAATAAAGTAACACCAAACTACCTAAAGAAACTGTAATACAAACCTAATGAAAGATAAATAAAAAACTCAAAGGTAACATCCAAACACCAATGATACTTCAAACATACAAAGTCGGACATATAATCAGTAGGAAAAATTCGACTATCAGGGAACTCAAGTCTTCGTAAAATTTTTCACGTAAAAAACTAGGGGATTAATAGTGCAAAACAAAAACTACAGTACAAAATGTATGAAAATAAAACACATAAGACATTGATGAATGACCTTACAGAGACAATGTATTGAATAGAAAATCAGAAATAAGATTGAAAAATTCACCGACTTGATATGTAAACGCACATGGTTACTCTTAGAAGAAAAGAGTATAAAAGAATAAAAATTGACACCGAAAAAGAAAAGAAGAAATTCTCTTGAAATTACAAAGGACATTCCAGTCAAAAGTCAAGTCAAGTCGGTAAGTCAGTACAGGTTGAGAAACGTTGAGGTTCCTGATATTCTGGTCCGAAGGGACAGGTAGGGGTTGAGAACCGAGAACGAGTTTAAGTACAAGTAACTTAACCACTACGGTAGGTTGGTAGAGTAGGAGACAGTAGGGGAAGAGGAGGACGGAAGTTAGAAAAGGTCGTAGTCCCAGAAAAGTTTACTCAGTCAAGAAGCGTAGTCCACCGGTTTCATAACCTCAAAGTCGAAGTCATAGTCAGGGAGGTTACTTATAAGTGTTCTGATTAAAGGAAATCCTATCTGATGAACCTAGAGGAACGTCAGGTTTCCTGAGAGTTCTCAGAAGAGGTCTTACTATCAAGTTTTTGTATTTAAGAAGACACGAGTCGAAAGAAACATCAGGTTGAGAGTATAGGTATGTACTGATGACCTTTTTGGTATCGAAACGGATCTACCTGGAAACAACCGTTTCATTACTGAGACGAAAAATTATACGACAGACCCACAAAGTATCGAAAAGAAGGTTCCTCGTTCGCAGAAAATTAAAGTACCCACATCAGTGGCAGATGTCACTAAACCCTCGGGGGGTTCTATTTCAGAGAGTGACAAAGGTAACAAAAGGGTAGATAAATGGCACTTCACTATCCAGGTCTACGGTACTAGAAACAAAAAACTTATAACTCAAAATTCGGTTGAAAAAGTGAGAGGAGAATTTGAAAGTAGTTCTCCGAGAAGTCAAGGAGAAGTGAAAGACGGTATTGCCACTAGAGGAGATCTATAACCTCCTATTGATACAAAGAGGGTCGTTATAACTATGATCGAACACGAAGTAGGTGGACCGTAAAGTGTACTACATAAGACGTATCTTCAATTTATTCGTCCCACTGTTATATGTCGGAACTGTATAAGGAAAGGGATAAACTTTGGTCAGACAAAGAGGTACAGGTCAAGATTGACAACGAAGAACTGGACGTATGTCTAAAGAGTCCTCCGTCCAGTCCACCAGACCATAAGGGTAGTGAAATTCTTAAAAGGTCTCAGACAACACCAGGTGTGTTAGTTTCCGAAACCGTATCAGTTATTTTGTCTTTGTCTACAAAAAGACCTTTAGAGACGAAAAAACTATTAGGTTGTTTACAACCGTTAAACTAGAGACCAAAGAGACGGAAAAGATTTAGGTCGAACTTGTAGACCTTCAAGTATCAAGTGTATGACAACTTCGGACCGAACCTCTTAAAACTCGTAAGGAAATGATCGTACACCCTACTCACGACAACATATCAAACTCGTAAGAAACCGTAACGGAAACAAACCCTAACCTTACTTTTGACTGGAAGAGGTCAGGACACCGATGACGACTCAAAAGGTTCAAACGACCGTATAACTGACGTCGTGAAAGTGTCGTAGTAGAAAATCCTAAACTTTATCGAGTTGACCTTAAGATAGTGGAGGTGATCGAAACAAATATCACTACGAAGGATTCCAGTGTACCACAACGGTGTTTATTTATTTACTTTAGGTTTTGAATGAAGGTTTTCATCATTATCGTACAATGACAAACTCGTTTGTGTAGAGAAGAACTTCATCACATGAATTAGGATATCATTTAGTAGTCTTACTGTGACGGAAACACGAAAAGGAAAATCCTTTTACTAAGAAAAGAGAAGGAGAGGGGAGTGGTGTAAGGGGTCCCTGGTCCTTCGGTACCTCAGTCAAACAAACAACCTTCATTAAAGAATCATTTTCGGACCTCACATTCTCGTAGTTCTTTTCTCGTGTAAACATGTATACCCACCCCTCTTCTGAACCCACCTAAGTTTTTACCTTTCAAAACCGGAAAAACGGAAATAGGGGAGACAATTAGACAAACTTCACTTTCTTACATAGACACTTCACCTAGGTCGACTTGACATTCGGGGTCACAACAGGGGTACGACGACGATTCAGCAAAGTCAACACAGGTTGAGACACTCTGGGGTATCAGCCGACGGGTGGTCCGAGGAGGCAGGGACCCTAGAAGGTCCGTTCTTGTGACCTCACCCAACGGTAAAGGAAGAGGTTACGTACTTTCACTTTTCACTTTTACTTCAACGAGTCAGCACAGACTGAGAATCGCTGGGGTACCTGACGTCGGGTGGTACCCTAAACGGTCCGTTCTCATGACCTCAGCCAACGGTAACGGAAGAGGTGTCCATCCACGTTTTATTTGTGAGAAGATAGGTACAAGCCACCAGTGACCAACGAGAGTACAGTCTCGAAATGTTCAACTTGAAAGAAATTGGAACTTCAGGTACCTCATTTAACACAGGTTGACTCGGATCGACGTCGAAAGAAGTGAAGAAAACCATAAAGACAAATTGGACTAAAAGGAAAAAATAGTAACAAATAAGGGTAAATAAATTAAGTTTAAAGGATCCTCAATAACCAAATTTTCTGGATAACCTTGTTGAAACTTATTGTAAATTACTGAGACGAGAGACCTCAGTGGTTTGGTGACCGAACAAAGAAATCTATTCTGATTAATTCAACGGTATTTTACCTACATAAGATAAGGACATAAAAGAATGGAGACAGAAGTAGTAAAAGTAACGGTTTATCAAATTGGTCCTAAATAAACGGTGAGAAGTGTCCTCACGTGTGTCCCTTGTGTATCTTCAAAAAAGGTTATTCCCTAAAAGGTGAAAAGCGCAAAGTAAGTCCTGTCAAAGTAAGAGACAACACAAGTCTCGAATTGCTGAACAATAATGGTAGTTGAGGGTGTTTATGTTAATCATTTAACATAAAATTCTTGAGGTATCTTTACGTTTAGTGTATAAGTTAGGTTAAAACTCAATTTTTGTTCTACAAAAAGAAGTAACGTTGAGAAACGGAAACTATGTTCTAGTAATCAATGGTAACCCCTATAAAGTTAAGATGAGTCGTAATAAGGGACTGGGTCTTGTAGATTTTTTACATCGATCATAGTCTATAGATACATTGTATAATTTTATAAGGAAACTCCTATTTATTTTAACTGTTTGGTAATCGGTCTGAGTAGTTCTTTGTTTCTCTCTTTTTAGTTTAGTTATTTTAATCTTTACTTTTATCTCTCTAGTGTTGTCTATTGTGTCTTTATGTTTCCTAGTATTCTCTGATGATAGTCGTTAATATACGGTTATTTTACCTGTTGCACCTTCTTTACCTGTTTAAGAATCTTTTCATGTTGAAAGGTTTTGACTTGGTCCTTCTTTATCTTTTAGAATTGTCTGGGTAGTGTTCGTGCCTTTAACTTTGACATTAGTCTTTAGAAGGTCGTTTGTTTTCGGTCCAGGTCTACCGAAGTGTCGACTTAAGATGGTTTTTAAAGTTCTTCTCGATTGTGGATAGGATGAGTTTGAGAAGGAAGACGTCTCCTTCCATTTGAAGGTTTGAGTAAGATACTCCGGTGGTAGTGGGATTATGGTTTTGGACTGTTTCTACGGTGTTTTTTTCTTTTGATGTCCGGTTATAGTGACTACTTATATCTACGTTTTTAGGAGTTGTTTTAAGATCGTTAGTCTTAGGTTGTTGTGTAATTTTTCTAGTATGTGGTACTGGTTCACCCGAAATAGGGTCCCTACGTTCCTAAGAAGTTATAGGCGTTTAGTTAGTTACATTAAGTGGTGTAATTGTTTAACTTTTTATTTTCGGTATACTAATAGAGTTATCTACGTCTCTTCCGGAAACTGTTTTAAGTTGTAGGTAAATACTATTTTTGAGAGGTCTTTCGTCCTTATCTTCCTTGTATGGAGTTGTATTATTTTCGATATATACTGTTTGAGTGTCGTTTGTAATAAGAGTTACCACTTTTTAACTTTCTTAAAGGGGATTTCAGTCCTTGTTCTGTTCCCAAGGGTGAAAGTGGTGATGATAAGTTGTATCAAGACCTTCAAAACCGGTGTCGTTAGTCTCGTCTTTTTCTTTATTTTCCTTAGGTTTAACCTTTTCTTCTTCATTTTGAGAGTGACAAACGTCTACTGTACTAGGAGATGTACCTTTTGGGATTTCTGAGGTGGTCTTTTAATGATCTCGATTAGTTACTTATATTATTTCAACATCCTATATTTTAGTTGTGTGTCTTTGGGGAACGTAAGGATATGTGATTATTACTCTTTCGTCTTTTCCTTTAATTCCTTTGTTAAGGTAAGTGGTAACGTTGATTTTCTTATTTTATGAATCCTTATATAGATTTCTTATCTTATTATATATGGATTTCTTTGATTTCTGGATATATATCTTTTGATATTTTGTGACTACTTTCTTTAGTTTCTCCTGTGATTATCTACCTCTTTATATGGTACAAGTACCTAGCCTTCTTAGTTATATCACTTTTGCTCAAATGATGGGTTTCGTTAGATGTCTAAGTTACGTTAGGGAGAGTTCGATGGTCGGTATAAAAAGTGTCTTGATCCTGTTTATTAAAGTTCTAAACATACCTTTATGTTTTTTGGAGCTGATCGGTTTCGTTAGAACTCTTTCTTCTTACCTTGACCTCCTTAGTTGAACGGACTGAAGTCCGAGATGATGTTTCGGTGTCAGTAGTTCTGTCATACCATGACCGTGTTTCTGTCTGTATATCTAGTCACCTTGTTTTATCTTTCGGGTCTCTATTTAGGTATGTGGATACCTGTGGAATAGAAACTGTTTCCTCCGTTTTTATATGTTACCTCATTTCTGTTAGAGAAATTGTTCACCACGACCCTTTTGACCAGTTGGTGAACATTTTCTTACTTTGATCTAGTGAAAGATTGTGGTGTGTGTTTTGATTTGAGTTTTACCTAATTTCTAGATTTACATTATGGTCTTTGATATTTTGAGGATCTCCTCTTGTATCCGTTTTGTGAGAGGCTGTATTTAGTGTCGTCCTAGGAGATACTAGGTGGAGGGTCTTATGACCTTTATTTTCGTTTTTATTTGTTTACCCTAGATTAATTTTAATTTTCGAAGACGTGTTGTTTCCTTTGATATTCGTTCCACTTCTGTCGGAAGACTTACCCTCTTTTATTATCGTTTACTTCGTTGACTGTTTGTTGATTAGAGTTTTTATATGTTCGTTGAATACGTCGAGTTTTAAGGTCTTTTTATTTGCTGGGTTAGTTTTTTACCCGGTTTCTTGATTTATCTGTAAAGAGGTTTCTTCTGTATGTCTACCGATTGTTTGTGTACTTTTCTACGAGTTGTAGTGAGTAATAGTCTCTTTACGTTTAGTTCTGGTGTTACTCCATGGTGAAGTGTGGTCAGTCTTACCGACACTAGGTTTTCAGACGTTCGTTATTTACGACCTCTCCGACACCTCTTTTCCTTTGGGAGAATGTGACAACCATCCTAACGTTTGATCATGTCAGTGATACCTCTTGTCACACCTCTAAGGAATTTTTTTAACGTTTATCTTGACGGAACACTGGGTCGTTAGGGTGACGACCCGTATGTATGGCTCCTTTGGTCTTAACTTTCTCTGTGTACATGGGGTGATAAGTAGCGTCGTGTCAAAAATTATCGGTCCCGTGCCTTTGTTGGATCTACAGGTAGTCGTCTACTTACCTATTCTTTCGACACCATGTATATGTGTTACCTCATAATGAGTCGGTAATTTTTCTTATGTAAACTTAGTCAAGATTACTCTAACTACTTTGACCTCGGCTAATAAGTCCCACTTCATTCGGTCTTTCTTTTTGTGGTTATGTCATATGATTGTGTATATGTACCTTAAATCTTTCTACCATTACTACTGGGACATACACTCTGTCGTTTTCTCTGTGTCTACACATCTCACCTGAAAACCTGAGTCTCCCTCTCCCTCTCCCACCCTACTAAACCCTCTTACCGTAACTTTGTACATATGGTAGTACATTCTTTGTTTAGAGGTCAGATACAAGTTACGTCCTATGTCCTACGAACCCCGACCACGTACCCCTACTAGGTCTCTCTACTATACCCCACCCTCCACCTTCCCCCCATGTACAAACCCTTCAGTACATGTGGGCACCGCCTAAGTACAGTTCCATACCGTTTTGGTTATGTCATAACATTTCATTTTATTTCATTTTTATTTTTAAATTTTATTTTTTTATTTTATAAGGAAACTATTTATCATAAAAGAAAAATTTTATGAATACACAAATAAAGACCAACGTAACCAGAAGTAACGTCACGTGTCAGAAGGGGATCAACGTCGGTAACCCCTGATGAGAACTAACGTCTCGTACCTGAAGAGTAACGTGACCGAAGTCAATAACTCCTCTTGTCCGAGATCTCTTACCCCCGAGATTAACAACATCGTGTGACCGAATGAATGAGGTGTCGTACACCTTAGAAGGGTTTGGTTCCCAATTCGGGTACAGGGAGTATAACCGTTCTCCTCAGTATTGGTGACCTGGTGGTTCCTTTAGATTATTTGTCATTAAAGTCAGGAAGTCTGTATACCGTAATGTGTCTGGGGGTGGAGTGAAAAAGACCTTATTGTACACATAAAAAAATTAGAATATATTATAATGACTTCAGGTTTGTACCAATGGACTCTTTTTGGGGTCTTTACCCAAACCTTCTACCACAAGTGAGACGAAGAAATCTTCGTTTACTTTATCTGAATGACAGGTACCTTCAAGAGGAGAGTTAATTACTCCTTACTAAAGTCACAAGGACATAGGTATATCGATTCCTATCGTACCGTCTTTGTCGTTACGTTGACTGTTCTTTGTACGTTAAGTTTCGTAAAAAAGTCGAAGAAGGACTTTTATCCTTCGAGATGGAGTTGACGGGTTTTGTTCCTTTAACTCACGGTGTAGAATTCTAAGAGATAAGATTTAAATATTCAAACTTACGGTCTACAATTTTCCTTGAATCTCCAGGATAGAGAAGATGAAATGGTAAGAGAAAATGATTACTTTTAACTCCATGTCCTTCCAAGGCAGTGTTCATCAGTATGTTTCCGTTTAGATCTCCTTCTTGATATAAGACGGAGGATTAAGTAACGAAAAAAAGAGACTGGGATAGTGAGTAGGTTATTGGTCGAGGAGTAGAAATCTAGGAGAATGTTGTTATCTTATAACTTGGTCAAATAGACCTTGTTTACAGAATTCTCAGGGTGGAGTAGTGGTATTTGAGTTTCGGAAAAAAGTTTCATTACCAAATCGTCAAAATCCGTGTCTTCTCAATCACTTCGGGTGTCTGTACGAAAGATAGGGACCAAGGTAATGAATGATCGACAAACTGGGGTCCGGTAACTAAATTGAAGACACTCGGAGTCAACGAGATAGACATAAAGTATAAGTTCGTTTGTGATAAATACATCTTCTTTTCGAAGGAGTGTGTTTCCACGATACTTGTATTTAACTGTCTACATACCCTACGTTAATACACCACGAGTCATACACCCACAAAGAGAAGAAGACAGTAAGAGTTATTAAGTATACATTAAAAGGAACTGGAGTGAGTCAGTTGTCTCTAACTTGTAGATAACACATGAGTAACGACACTATCCATGATATTTACAATGTACTCGTTACCAAGAACTAGAGTTCTTCGATATTGTATTAACTACTACATCTGAATCATATACTTGGTTAATTTCTTGTCTAAGTGTGTTTTTACACTTCATTACTAATATCAATCATACATAAATTTCCATAATTATTAGAAATACTCTATAACAAGATTAGGTAAACAAAATAGAGGTGTTTTAGGGATAATTTATCTATTATAATCAAGGATAAAAACACGGGTAATATGTCTCTTCTGTGTCCTTCCAATTAATTTAATGGGTTCCAGTAAGTCGGTCATTCATCTTTCGGTTCTAAGTTTGGGTCCATCAGATCGAGGTCTGCCACACAACTTTTCGCCTCTACAATAAGACGGTTGTTTCCAAGTATATTAGTTCCGATACCAGGAGTCTCACCAGTACATACCTACACTCTCGACCTGGTATTTCTTCTGTCTCGTGACTTCTTAACTACGGAAGCTTGACACCACGACCTCTTCTGAGGGCTCTCGGGGAACCTATCGTTCCTCTAGTTTGGTCAGTTAGACTTCCCTTCAGTTGGGACTTATAAGTAACCTTTCTGACTACGATTTCGACTTTGAGGTCATAAAACCAGTAGACTACGTTTGTCGACTGAGTAACCTTTTCAGAGACTACGACCCTTTTTAACTCCCTTCTTCCTCTTCTCCCACAATTTCCTACTCTTCCGTCCTACCGTAATGACTACATTACCTGTACTTGAACCCGTTTAAAACCTCTACCACTCCCTGTCTCTCCGGACCACACGACATCAGGTACCCCAGTGTTTCTCAGTTTGTACTGACCCTCTAACTTGTTGTTGTTCTCAGATTGAGGTCTCCGAAGTCTAAATTGATGGTGCGAACTGTAACTTTTATATTCGTCTCTAGTATGTATCTTTTTTCGTCACTTTTTTTAAGTGTCACGTTGGACTCATCTAGAAACCTACGGACCTTATAATTCACTCGATTGACATTCTGAATCCTACAAGGTGTCTTTTCCTTTTCGTACTTCTACCTAGTCCTCGTTCTTCCGGTCCCACTCTTCAGAACCATGAGAAGGTGATTGTTACTATTATCATTATAAAGTGTGTGACAATTATACGGTCCTTCACACGATTCACGGAAGGTACTTAATAAAGTAAAGTAGTATGGAATATCTCCATCTATAAGAATAAAAAGATTAACGATAACCCTTGAGTTTCGAGTCATAACTTCCTTGGAGAAATACCAGTCTCAACTCTATATTGAGAATCAACAATGTAGTATAAGGTTCTTTTAACTGGGTGACTTACACCCAGTTATTTGGGTTTGACCTACCAAATAATCGGTATTTTACCCCATATATCGTCAGTTCTTTTCCATTAGTATCGGTATAGTCATTTGAGCTTCTATCCCAACATCTTGAGTGAGTTAGTCTCGTCATTTTTCTTTTTTCTTAAAATTTTTCACTTCTATTGAATTCGCCCGATTGTTGTTATTTTGAATGGAAGGGACCCCTTCTAGGTCCTTCGGATCTCGCAAGGTTACTTTCCTTGGGTTTCAGGGGTCTTCCAAGTAAAACAGTTCTCACAACGTTTAGGGAAGGGTACACCTTTAAGAGACACAAATCACCGAACAAATGAACGACGAGAAGACCTGGAGTCGAGACAACAAAGACTGTCTTACATTCTGTCATACCATGTCCGTAAGTATCGACCTCGAGATCTCATTCTAGACAAACGTAAACAGGTGAATGATCGACACTCTAGAACTCGTTCCATCCTTTTAATGATTCAAAATTGAGAGATTCCGAAACAAAGACGATGGTTTTTAACTATCAAGAAATCCTGACATATCTACTAAGTCACTATCTTACACATTACTTCACAAATTATCGGAACATTATCGAGTCTTATACCATCGGTCATTATTAGTACTATTCTCATCTTATAAAGTATCTTCAAGTTTTTTATTTTTAGGATATGACAAGGTTTGATACTGGATCTCAGTTATAAAACGAGAAGAACCTTAAAGACCCCGACCACTAGGAGACGTAAATTGTTGTCGAAGACTTACTCCCTTACCGGAGATCTATCGTCAAGAAACTTTAGTAAATGAGCGACGTAAATAAAAAGTCAATGACATTGACTTGATGACAGGATGAAATAATCTCATCATCAATTCAGAACTGTCCCGAAGGGAGTATCGAGTCAACCATTTCTTAGACGGACGTTACGCCCTCTGGACCCAAGTCAGGGACTCAACCCTTCTTGGGGACCTCTTCCTTTTCCGATGGGTGAGGTCATAAGACCGGACTTCTTAAGGTACCTGATGTCAGGTACCCCAGCGTTTCTCAACCTGTGCTGACTCGTTAAAAGTGAAGTGAAGTGCAGTGTCCAGAACTTTAGATAACATGTATATTAGACCTCTCACGGAAATTTTCTGTCTAAAGTAGCACTTTCACTTTCAACGAGTCAGGACAGATTGAGAAACACTGTGGTACCTGATATACGAGGTACCTTAAGAGATCCGGTCTTATGATCTTACCCATCGGAAAGGGAAGAAGTCCCCTAGAAGGGTTGGGTCCCTAGTTTGGGTCCAGAGGGCGTAACGTCCACTTAAGAAATGGTCGACTCGGTGTTCCCTTCGTATTCTTATAACCTCACCCATCGGATAGGGAAGAGGTCCCCTAACAGGGTTGGGTCCTTAACTTGGTCCCAGAGGACGTAACGTCCGTCTAAGAAACGGTTGACTCGATAGTCCCTTCGGTCTAATACTGTAGGGAAAATACACCTGAGGTTTTTCTTTACTATGATCACTTAAATGAATGTTTTGTCTTTCTCTGAGTGTCCCAATCTCTTACTTGAATGCCAACGGTCCCCCTTCCCTATCAATCCCTCAAATCCTACCTGTGTATGTGTGACGATATAAATTTTACCTATTTGTTGACATATCGTGTACCTTGAGACGAGTTATAATACACCGTCGGACCTACCCTCCCCTCAGACCCCCTCTTACCTATGTACATATACGTACCAGTCAGGGAAGTGGTAAGTGGAAGAGTGGAACTTGATAGTAACAATTAACCGATAGGGGTTATGTTTTATTATAGAAATTTTTTCTTTTTGTTTTTTCTACAGTTCCGGATAGGGTCTATAAGATTCAGTTGTTAAGGTCCAATCCCCGGAATCTTAGACTTTAAAAAGGTTCAAAGTACGACGTTTACGACAGTTAACAACAAAGTAAGATAAAATGATAATTTAATATAATTAGTTTTGATATCAAAATATAGTGTGTAGTTATCGATAATGTAACGTTAATACAATAAGTAACGAAGTCTTAAATAGTAACTTTAAGGTTAATTGAACACTATGAAATCGACAACTCGAAGGGTCCACCGTGTCACCATTTCTTAGGGGGACGGTCACATCCTTTATGCTCTCTATGCCCAAGTTGGGGACCCAGTCCTTTTAGGGGACCTCATCCTATACCGTTGGGTGAGGTCATAAGAATGGACCTTTTGAGGTACCTGTTTCCTCGGACCACCCAATGTCAGACATTCCAGTGTTTCTTAACCTGTGATGACTCGTTGACTCATGTGCGTGTGAATTCGACACAATACTTAATTACAGTTGAGTGGTATGAATTAAAGATAGATAATAATATATATTGTGTTTAAGTGTTGAGTATTAGTAGTTGTTCTTCAAAGATAAGAATCCTTATGGGATTTAGTGGACGTCATAATGAAATTGGGATGATCTTTAACAGGATAACTTTTAGTATTCCAGATATTTAGTAATTTACCGAAAAAAGTTGAAAAGGAGGTCGATTATCACACCTAGTAGGGGAAGACTTTTAGAGACAAATTTCCGTATATGTTAAAATAACACGAAGTGAAATAATTCAAAGCATCTATGACGTAAAAAATGTTTAACTTCCAAACGCCGTTGACATATAGTTCGATCAGATAACCATGTTAAAAATGTCATCGTAAACGAGTAAAGTACAAAGACACGGTGTCAAAACATTAAAGGTATTATAAAGTTTGAAAGTAATAATAATAACATAAACTATATCACGACACACTAGAAACTACAATGAGTCAAGTCAAGTCAGTCAGTCAGTCAGTACAGGCTGACAAACACTGGGGTACTTGGCATCGTGCGGTCCGGAGGGACAGGTAGTACTTAAGGGTCTTAGGTGGGTTTGGGTACAGGTAACTCAGTCACTACGGTAGGTTGGTAGAGTGGGAGACAGTAGGGGAAGAGGAGGACGGGAGTTAGAAAGGGTGTAGTCCCAGAAAAGTTTACTCAGTCGAGAAACGTAGTCCACCGGTTTCATAACCTCAAAGTCGAAGTTGTACTCAGGAAGGTTACTTGTGGGTCCTGACTAGAGGACATCCTACCTGACCAACCTAGAGAAACGTCAGGTTCCCTGAGAGTTCTCAGAATAGGTTGTGGTGTCAAGTTTTCGTAGTTAAGAAACCACAAGTCGAAAGAAACATCGGGTTGAAAGTGTAGGTATGTACTGATGACCTTTTTGGTATCGGAACTGATCTGTCTAGAAACAACTGTTTCATTATAGAGACGAAAAATTATACGACAGATCCAACCAGTATTGAAAGGAAGGTTCCTCATTCACAGAAAATTAAAGTACCGACGTTAGTGGTAGACGTCACTAAAACCTCGGGTCTTTTTATTTCAGTCGGTGACAAAGGTGACAAAGGGGTAGATAAACGGTACTTCCCTACCCTGGTCTACGGTACTAGAATCAACAGACTTACAACTCGAAATTCGGTTGAAAAAGTGAGAGGAGAAAGTGAAAGTAGTTTTCCGAGTTTACTCCATAGTAATAGTTGACTTTTGAGTCAAATATCGTCAATCGTTATTTCATAAAATTTTAATTCTATACAGGTAACTAAAAATCTGTATTACATAACGTGTGAATTATCAGATTTCATATCACATTTGTATTGAAAGTATACGTGACTTTTTTGTTTTTCAAGTACGTCAGGAGAAATAATGGGATAAGTGAAATAACACTACCAGACCTTGACTTGAATGTTATAGAGGTTCTATACGGAGATAAAGAAAAGTATCGATTACACAAACTCGTCAATGAAGAATTCTATGGAGGACTCCGTGATCGGGTTTTACCAGGGACTGAACACCAATTCTTTTAACTTGGTTTTTCTCCACTTAAAAGGGTTCCAGTATTTACTCATAAATTCGGTCATAAACTCAGGTTCTATCAAACTAAGATCTAGGGTACGTGGACCAAAACTGTACTAACCGAAAACTAAGGGAAGAAGAATGAGACTGAGGAGAAAAAACCGAGAAGAAACTCAACGTTGAATTCAAATCAATCAAGAGGTTCCAGACAGAACTTGATAGAGTAGAAATAGTAAATTGAGGGTTGTCTACTAGTTATTAGTGAAGTACGTGTAATCGTCCATGTGACGAAGAACAATGAATATTTAGAAAAAGCTGAGTCGAAGACCCATAGATAAAGTGTAAAGGAGAAAATAAAAGGGTGTGATGTGATCCAGTATAAGAATAATGGTGAGTGGGTATAAATTTATCGAAGGACCAAAGTCGGGAGGTTTAAAGAAGGTAATTTATGTGGTAGTGTGACAATGTTCCAACGAGAAGTATTTCGAAGGTTGATACAGAGAAGGTAAGTTTTTTTAAAAAATTATTTTAAATCTAGAAGTTACTAAGATAACAGTTTGCGTAATAGTTAAACAGAACTTCTGGATGTTTCAATAGAAGGTAGGTAGGGTGGAGTTTTAGTCCGGTCTCCTGGACTAAAAGAATACTTTGTTTTGTGTAGGGGATAAAAATCAGTGGACAAAACGACTCTAAATGAGGTGAGAATATATATGGAGTAAAGAGACTGTGAGAATAATCTCAACCCTTTTTACTTTCTTTCGTCTTTTGAGTTAGGATAGTCTAGTTTCCCTTAGAACCCTGAAGATGTATACGACCTGAGAGAAAACGAACCTCGATACTTCTATACTCCGAATCCTGAGGACATCGTTAAAATAAAGTCAGTTCTCTCGGGTGGACGTCTATGTCGTGTGTATCTTTTTCGTCTTGACTTTTTAATCTTACCAGTATCATAGACTCAGGATTTAGTTCGACTTGGACCTAGTCCCCCAGAGGGGGTCCTGGTAAGTTGAGTGACTAAAAGTAAAACCAAATCCAGTCAACACAACCCAAAACTTGTGAATCTTCTAATCTTAAGGATTGACTGCATTCTGACGAGTCCCTTCATAATTGAATGGTTAGGGATTGGTGTGGACACAAGGTCAATGCACCACCAAGAAGTAAGAAACAAAACATAGGAAGGTTGAAAAGGTTACTGGAGGGAAAGATGGACAAAGTATGTAAGAAGTTCGACGTAGGGTTTAAAATAAGAAAGGATTTGACAGTCATTAATAAAATGTTGGTAAAAATTCGGTAATGAAGTACATGACCTGATCTCTAAAAGGTTTACTAAAGTGAACTAGAAATCGTTTGACCACTGTAATTAGAAGAATAAGGGTTAAATTTTTACTTCTATAATTCCGAGTTTCTGAGATGGAATAGACGAGAATATTTTCCCTCGGTCAACTACATCGTTACTTCTCGGGTCGAGGACCGAAGTTTAGAACCGTGAAAGACACACTTGAACCCGGTCACCGGATTGAAGAAGTTGAGTGTCGAAGGGAGTAGACACTTAAACTATATTATTATTATTATAAAATCTTAATTATTATCCTAAAATTTTCATTGTACACATGTTACAAATCGTATCACGTCGGTCCATCACTTGTAAATTATTTACAAACTAATAATTATAATAGGGTAATAATTCACAACCTCGTCTTTAATTTACAGACTGAAAAATGATTAGTAATAGATATGGTGAATGGAAAGAAATTTAGGAAAGGAACAGAGGGAAAAGTCTCTACTAGACATAGAGAAAACATGAACGAATTATATAAACAACAACCACCTTAACGAATCAACGATTCAGCACAGACTGAGGAAACGTTGTGGTACCTGACATTGGGTGGTCCGAGGAGACAGGTACCCTATAGGGTCCTTTCTTATGACTTCACCCAATGGTAAAGGAAGAGGTCCCCTAGAAGGACTAGGTCCCTAGTTCGGGTGAAGAGGACGTGACCGTCAGTCTAAGAAATAGTGACTCGGTGGACCTTCGGGTTTTATAGGTATTCCTTGTGTAAAAATATCTAGGGTGTTATTTTACTGTTGTGCATTGACCGAGACGTTGTGTCAATCACGAAAGGGGATAATTTATGAAACCGTACAAGAGGGAAATAATACCATTCTAAGTATGAGTACACCAAAAAATTGACCGAATTCAGAAACCAATAGAAGAAACTTCGATATCTGAAGAATTTCAATTCCGTAGACAATGAAAATAGAAAGATGAGAAACGTGTCGGTGTGTATTTTATGACTCAGTTACCGCAAACCAACTAAACCCACTAATATTCGTATAATAGTTTGTCGAAGAAGATACTGTTCCTTTAAGATTAAAAGAATCTCATTTTCGGTCATATTTATCCTGTAAACTAATAGCAATGTGAGAAGATTTATGAAAGTCACAAAGTTTACTAATGTTTTTCGTGATCTCTTATTAACCGTATCAACACGAGATACTCGTATTAAGGACTTGTTTTGAATAGAATTTATAATAACAATTCCAATTTCGATATAATTCAATAAAAAAATTTCCATTACCCAAAACTTCGTAAAAAAATAAAGTCAATCTGAGTCCATTACCAAAAAAAAAAAAGTTACTTGTTATCTAAAAATATTTCTGGGACGTATTTAAGATTTAATTTAATGGGACTACAGTTACCTAGAAATCGTATGTGACTCATATCGTCGTCGTCTCATATCTTAATCTAAACTTTTTATATTACTGATCAATATCATTATTGAAATTTTAACATACGAGGTACCTTTTATATGACTCGGAGCCTAATGTCATCTAGACTTTTACGTACGACTTTATTAAGTTTGTATAATTGAATATTTCAAAACGTCAAACATTATCATAAAGTAGAGGATCAGATGGTCCTCTTTTCGTCGGAAATTCTACCAGAGAAAAGAAATACTTTCCCATTAGTCATTAATTCTTTCGAGGTATTTAAAATTAAGAGATTTACTCACTGGTGACTTAAATAAATTGGGACCTAGGGTTGTGAATTGTGGTCCAGTGAAAGTCGTAAAGTATTTAATCTGGGTTTAAATTTTCATATACGTTTGCCTCTCACTTCTTTTACCGTAAAATTTTATAGGTATTTCGGTAGACAAAATTAAATGAGTACAACTTTACTGATTAAAAGAGACTTCTAATTTTTTATAACAACGATATCTTCCCACACCCTTACTATACTCTATCGTAGGTAAGAATTGTTAACTAGAAAGATTTAACACAAATGAAAAAAAGAGTTTCTATTAACCTCGGAAAGTCAAAGGTATCCTATTACAGTTAATGTATGTAAAATTAGAGAAAATTTACTGAAAAATTTTGGTGTGTCTAGTTGTCCCATTCGTTCATTCTAGTTGGTAACGGATGACGTGTTAATCTTCCATCTTTTACGATGTGTAAATAAGTCACATGTGGATACACTCCTTAATTTGTAGTCTCTGGTCGTCGGATCAGGACCTCGGGTGGCAACCGGATCCTCACATCCCCGACGTCTTAGATCTTCGGTCACGTCGTCTCAGTCCGAACATCGGTACGACCTCGTTCCCAGTCGTCACCCCTATGTAAGCCTGGAGGCAGGAAGGGCGTCCTTCTTAACGACTCAACGACACACCACACCATCGTCTTGAAACCGATGACTCCTTCCGCCCGTCACACCACCCACTTTCCTTCCCCGGATTTCAGATATCCCACTCTGTCCCGTGGGAACCCTTCCAAAGTGAAGATCTTTTCTCCCCTCTAGAAGTTCTCCACCAGGAACATCCGAAACACTTCTTTCTTCCTTTGGTCAGCTTCTATTCCTGGGGTTACTTTGTTTTATTATAGTTTCTTGGTCGTCTTCTCTCTAATGGAGGAGGTCTTTCATCAGTGGTAAGTAATTTCTTTGACGAGAAAAAGAACTGTATTGTCTTTTTCTCAGGAGAACTTGATTCTTCGGTTCCTTTGGGGGACATTTATGTTTTAATTCTGACAGAAACGTTAAATTTCTCTGGTCTACTGAAAAAAAAAAAAACTAGCTCACTTACCTGATATTATACGACATCCAGATCGGGATCAGAGTACTTAGTAAGTATCTTCCCTTACAAGTAGGGGTGGTTTATATAAAATTCGTTGTTCCCTTCTGTTTTTACATCAACTAAACGAAGAGTCCTCAAGATGAGTAAGTCATATAGTTAAAAGTATCTCATTATATTGTTTACATCAAACGACTTTCGTTTAGTTGTTACAACTCCAATTAGTGTCTTTTTCTCATAGACTGAATCGGTAAAGATCTAAATTAAGTATAAACATAAAAATCGAAGTACTGAGGTTATGTCTCTATGAACAAGTGTTTTCATCTTATATCTTTTAACAGAAATTTTTAGAGTAATAGTCGATAGACTCTTATTGTAATGAAGTGTATATAATAGGACGCTCGGAAGTGAACAGTTACCACTAAAATTAAATAAAAGAATTTAATGCATTTAGGAAAATCAAGTTAAATTTAATCGAGACAACATAATAATTTTAGACGTAATTTGACTAAAAATTAGGTCAACAATAACTTTAGTGTTACTCTTATAAACAAGTAACAAATAAATAATGGGACGACGACGACAACGACGATTCAGCGAAGTCAGAACAGGCTGAGACACGCTGGGGTATCTGTCGTCGGGTGGTCCGAGGGGGCAGGGACCCTAAGAGGTCCGTTCTTGTGACCTCACCCAACGGTAAAGGGAGAGGTTACGTACTTTCATTTTTCACTTTCCCTTCAGCGAGTCAACTCAGGCTGAGAATCGTTGAGGTACCTGACGTCGGGTGGTCCGAGGAGGCAGGTACCCTAAAAGGTCCGTTCTCATGACCTCACCCCACGGTAAAGGAAGAGGTAAATGATGGGATGAACGACAATTAATATTCAACGAGTCATGTAATCAAGGATTTTACGGACACCATGTCTAAGGACATTACGTCCGAGGACTTGTACCGTATTGAGACTGTCAAGACTGGAACACTACTAGTTAAAAGGGACACGAAGGGGAACTAAGTCGATAGTGTTCGGAAACAAGACTGTTGTTCGGAATGTTAGAAAACTGGAACTGAGAGTGGTCTTTACTTTTGTCTTTGTGGTTCCATTAAAACTCGTGACTTTGAAACTCACAAGTCAATATTTCGGCAGTTGGTTTTCTAGGTTTTACATACAGAAATATATAAATATACACATATAATCTAATTGGATCCTGAGGTACAGGGGTCGAACTTTTTAAGTGGAATAATCTTTCTGTAATACATAATCTTTCTCCTCTTGTAGTATTAGATCTTAATCAATATCGTTTAATAGATTTGAGAGACATGGAGAGTCAACATAGACTAAGAAAAGTTGTGGTCCCTGACATCGGACGGTCCGAGGAGACAGGTACCTTAAGAGACCCGTTCTTAAGATCTCACTCGTCGGTAAGGGAAGAGGTTCCCTAAAAGGACTAGGTCAGTAGTTTGGGTCCAGAGGACGTACCGTCTTCCTAGGAAATGGTA
Organism: Capra ibex; assembly: GCA_006410555.1. NCBI lineage: Eukaryota > Metazoa > Chordata > Mammalia > Artiodactyla > Bovidae > Capra > Capra ibex. The sequence continues at coordinate 38,239,149 of SJYO01018757.1, read as the reverse complement.
AACTCGGTGGTCTCTTCGGGGATGAGATAGATATGTTATCTACTTTACTATGTGTAACATGGAATGGTTCTACTCTAATAGTTCTACTCTCTACTTTACCGTATTTTTAAGTTTCTTGACAAAACACTCAAAGGTACATTTATTACATTATTACGTTCACCATAATTGACTACGGATTCTAAAACAACTTCGAGTCTAAGACTCAAATAAATAATAAGATAGTACTTCGTTCTGAATGAACTAAGTTAGATTTTGAATAATCAGTAAACTTCTCTTCTTTTAAAAGTGGATCAAGTGTTAGCATAAAGTTTCTGTAGAACTTATCGGTCGTATACATTTAATAAGTACCTCTATGAGATAATCGGGTGATTTTGAAGGTAACTACTCGTGAAAAATAAAGAAAGTTAACGAATTTTGAACGAATCTACAAAGTAAAGGTCGACCTTTACGTTCTTGTAAAAGAGTCTCATCGTGTCTGAAAAGACGTAAATTTATTTTTTCGGAGTAATGAAGTCAAGTCAACGAGTCAGTACAGACTGGGAAACGCTGGGGTACCTGACGTCGAGTGGTCCGGAGGGACAGGTTTTTTTCGGAGTGTAAGTCAATATTAAGATATATGTCCGTTCCTCTACTAGAAATACAGTGGAGTTCAAGATATCGAAACTAAGAAAAACAGGTCTTCCAGTAAGGTACAGAAGAATCGGAATATTATAAACCAGTCAAGGTTAAAAAGTACTTCTATTTTCTAGATATGAAATAGACGTTTAGTTTTGTTGTCCTATGGTGGAGTGTGGATAGTCTTACCGATAGCAGTTTCTCTGGTGTTTATTATTTATAACCTTTCCACATCTTTTTTCCCTTGGGAACGTATGATAACGAACCTCACATTTAACGATATCGGTGATACCTTATGGTTATCGGTTATACCTTCAAGGAGTTTTTAGATTTTTATCTTGATAGTATACTGAGTCGTCAAGGTGAGGACCCATATATAAGTCTTTTTTTGTTTTGTTGATTAAACTATTCTATGTACATGGGGTTACAAGTATCGTCATTATAAACGTTATCGGTTCAACACTTTCGTTGGGTTCACAAGTAGTTATTTATTGACCTAATTCTTCTACAACACAAATATTTGTTACCTTGTAATGAGTTAACATTTTTCTTACTTTACGAGGGTAACCGTTGTCACACCGATCTGGATCTCTTATAATACGAAGTACTTTTGTCTCTTTCTTTTTGTAACATAATTATACTATAGTGAATATACACTTTAGATTTATTATGTTTAATTACACATAAATTTTATCTTTGTCTAAGTGTCTACATCCTTTTTTTTGAACATCAATGTTTTTCCCTCTCGTCCCACCCCTTTTCATACTCTAATTGGTTTTTGTTTGATGATACCATCCGTTAATTATTCGTTGTTCCTATATGATATATCGTGTCCTTTACTATCAGTAATAGAACATCATTAAATATTACCTAATATTAGACGTTTTTATGACTTAGTAATACTACACGTGGATTTTATAATATTTAGTTGATATGAAGTTATCTTTAATTAAATAATATTCAAAATATGTCATTGAATTAAACAGGATAGGTGTTATTTAGGATACTGTAAATGAGGTTTCGTGTAAAATCAAAGGTCTGAAAGGTTTTCTTTTCACTTTATACTTTAATTAAGATTTTGTTTCCTTTTAATAGGGTGGATGAAAACTGACCTCTCACTTTTTCAACTGAATTTCGAGTTGTAAGTCTTTTACTTCTAGTACCGTAGACCAGGGTAGTGAAGTACCCCTTATCTACCCCTTTGTCACCTTTGTCACAGTCCGAAATAAAACGCCCCGAGGTTTTAGTGACGTCTACCACTAACGTCGGTACTTTAATTTTCTATGAACGAGGAACCTTCTTTTCAATACTGGTTGGATCTATCGTATAAGTTTTCGTGTCTGTAATGAAACGGTTGATTCCAGGTAGATGAGTTCCGATACCAAAAAGGTCATCAGTACATACCTACGCTCTTAACCTGACGCTTCTTTCGACTCGCGGTTTCTTAACTACGAAAACTGGACACCACAACCTCTTCTGAGAACTCTCAGGGAACCTGACATACCTCTAGGTTGGTCAGGTAAGACTTCCTCTAGTCGGGACCCTAAAGAAACCTTCCTTACTACGATTTCGACTTTGAGGTCATGAAACCGGTGGAGTACGCTTCTCAACTGAGTAACCTTTTCTGAGACTACGACCCTCCCTAACCCCCGTCCTCCTTTTCCCCTACTGTCTCCTACTCTACCGACCTACCGTAGTGACTGAGTTACCTGTATTCAAACTCACTTGAGACCCTCTACCACTACCTGTCCCTCCGGACCGCACGACGCTAAGTACCCCAGTGTTTCTCATCTTGTACTGACTCGTTGACTTGACTTGACTTGAAAATTGATTGTATAATTTTATATAGAATTCGTTTCTTCTTTAAACTAGAAATGTAGTGTCAGATTGTTCTTTCTCTTAAACAGTAAAACAAGTATTAAGAAAGTAGTTAATATAAATTCGGAAGTCTTACCCTCTATTATTATCGTTTACTTCGTTAACTGTTTGTTGATTAGAGTTTTTATATGTTCGTTGAGGACGTCGAGTTAAGGTCTTTTTATTTGCTGGGTTAGTTTTTTACCCGGCTTCTTGATTTGTCTGTAAAGAGGTTTCTTCTGTATGTCTACCGATTGTTTGTGTCCCTTTCTACCAGTTGTAGTGGGTAATAGTCTCTTTACGTTTAGTTTTGGTGTTACTCCATGGTAGAGTGTGGACAGTCTTACCGACGATAGGTTTTTAGATGTTTGTTATTTACGACCTCTCCCACACCTCTTTTTCCTTGGGAGAATATGACAACCACCCTTACGTTTGATCATGTCGGTGATACCTCTTGTCACACCTCTAAGGAATTTTTTGACCTTTATCTTGACGGTATACTGGTTCGTTAGGGTGACGACCCGTATGTGTGACTCCTTTGGTCTTAACTTTCTCTGTGCACATGGGGTTACAAGTAACGTCGTGACAAATATTATCCTGTACCTTCGTTGGATCTACAGGTAGTCGTCTACTTACCTATTCTTTCGATACCATGTATATGTGTTACCTCATAATGAGTCGGTAATTTTTCTTATGTAAACTTAGGCAAGATTACTCCACCTACTTTGACCTCGGTTAATATATCCCACTTCATTCGGTCTTTCTTTTTGTGGTTATGTCATATGATTGTGTATATACCTTAAATCTTTCTACTATTGCTATTGGGACATATGCTCTGTCGTTTTCTCTGTGTCTACATATCTTGTCAGAAAACCTGAGTCTCCCTCTCCCTCTCCCACCCACTAAACCCTCTTACCGTAACTTTGTACATATTATAGTACATTCTTTGCTTTTTTTTTATTTTGTATATTACTATTATCTTATACAAAATTTATATAAACACACTATACCTTTCTACCATTGTGAAAGAGAGTTGTCGGATCCCTTTGAAAGTCATCGTTACCAAAACATTGTCTCCTTTCGTTAAGGTTTAATAAACCAGAGAATTACTTCTCAAGATAACACGAAGACACTTTATTATGTCTTCTTTTTAAACTTTCTACTTGTGTTTAGTAATTTTCTACTAACAAATTTTCATAAAGGAAGGAGGAGAAGGATGTGGTATTAACTTCTTTTGAAAAGAAAGAGATTCCAGAGGACACGATACAGTCTATCGATATGTAAACACACAATACGAAAACTATTCTCATAAAAAAGGGAGGACTTAGAGGGAAGACTTGAGAGAGTAAATTATATAACTCCAAAACCGAGGTGAAAGGATTTTATAGTATTTTAAAAAATTTTTAACAATTGAGATCTATTGTGTATGGTTTCTACTCTTGTATCCTAAATTGACTAAGAACCGGTAATTGATCGACCCACCGGAGTCTGGAGTCAGAGTAGTAGACGGTTCATATTTATAATTATGGAATAGAATGATCTCTGTCCGTCGACACGGTTTAGTTAAGGGTTCAAGAAAGATTGAAAGATTCAACAAAACGAAAGAACAAAGACCTCAGAGATACTACGATTCATTTTCTATAGGGGACTGATGTAATTTGACTGACACTGACACTGACACTTCAGTGAGTCAGCACAGGCTGAGAAACGCTGGGGTATCTGACCCCGGATGGTCCGAGGAGACAGGTACCCTAAAAGATCCGTTATCATGACCTCACCTAACGGTAAAGGAAGTCCCCTAGAAGTGACCTATACGGTTTATAAAGACACGTCATTCCAACTCCTAATTAGGATCATATTCGGGAAGGTCACAGAGGAAACCAATCTAGAAACGTACGTACAAATCAAGTCACGAAACCGAGAGGTTCAAAACTCGAAAGAGATTTCCTTTCAAGATATTTTCCATTAATAACATAGTAACATACTTATATTCCGTATACGTTATATTATCGATATTAATCATAAGTACCGAGGTTTAATGTTCCTTACCTAATAAAGGACTTAATACGATTTTAAAACTAATTACTATGTTCCCTATCCTACCCCTCATGTATTTCTTTGTGTACGTGATTCTCTGTTACCTTAGTTAGTTTAGTGGTAATGTACGTCGTCTAGGTTCATCGAATAAGGATATGGAGAATAAGAAATACACATATCCAACCCCCTAAATGAAGTTTTAATACTGTAATTCTTTCACAAAGACTCTACGTGAGAGTCGGTGTCATAATGTAAAAAAGGTACTTCTCTAGAGAATAGTATCTTGATCTAATCAGTCTTTTCTCTTGTAGTCTATGTAGTGACAAATAAAAGAACGACCTGACTACGTGGTGTTTTGTCGGACGTTACAAAAGTAAATCAGTCTACTGGTGTACAGTGAAGACCAGAAGAGAAACTTATTCACACAGAAAAGATTCTGAAAGTAAAACACATATATGGATTCTTTAAAGACCCGACGACCCTAAAAATACACTCGAGAAATCCGGACACTACTACTTAATTAGAGAAGGATAAGAGAGAGTCAAGGAGGGGGACGGGGGTAGTTGGGGATAAGTTTGATGGGGATCAGTAATCGTAATAACACAGAAGAAAGAAAGACGGTGAAATAAACATAGAGAATTAAAGACAATATCAGATAGAGTCTTCGGAAGTCGAGTGTGGAAATTCCTCTCACGTGTAAAAGACACAAGTGGATGTCACGGATGTGACTGAGAAGAACGACAAGAGATGGACGACGTCTGTCATTTTGAAGTAAATCCATTTACTTCGAAGACCAGGGTCCTTCTTGTCCCTTCTTCTACTGATAGTAAAAGGGGTCGAAGACCAGATAGAGGTAGAGAGAGGTAGGAGTACCAGGAGAACGGTTCGTCTTTGGGGCGGATACGAACTCACAAGTACATCGAGACCGAGGTTTCTCCGGAAGGATACCCCGTAGTCGTGAGGGTATAGATGAACTTCTTGAGGTTTGTACTGCAGGAAAGTGAGAGGAAAATAGGATAAGGAGTCGTTTCGTATGAGTGGAAAGAACGTAGGGGGAGTCTGAGGACTGACGAAAGGACTAGTTTGAACTATTTATGTTAAGGAAGATTCCAAAGTCATCAAGTATTACTGAACTAATAAGTAGAAAACGTAAAATTATCATTGGACGTGGAGAACCGGGACTTCTACTACCGGGTCGTAGTTTAGTTGTCCTTCCTGTGACTCCCTTACTACTACCTCTACTCGCAGTCACACACGTTCACCCCTCTACAAGTGCACTCAGAAGAGTTTTACATTCAGCGTAGTTCTATATACTTGACGTATCTCTTCCAAAATACATTATAACGACTACCATGATATGTGAACGTATAAACTGTTCAAAATAACTATTTTACATAGTAATATTCTTATATTTATTATCTACTTAACAATTATGGCCTTCGTGGATCTATTTTGTAGGAGAAACAATGATTGGTAATCAATTGAAAAATTGTTTCTTTTTCGACTCACTAACTCCGTTTATTACAAAGGAAAGAGACTTACCCGGAATCCTCTTTTATTCTATTAATCCACATTAGTTTGTAGTAGGAAGTAAGGACCGAGGGGAGGACTATAGTATCCGAAGTCCTTGTCTCTGGTTCTTCCTCCAAAAGAAACAACACAACAACAACAGTAAAATTTCACTGGGGATTACCTTTTAGGTCCATGACACGATCTGATACGTCCTTTTTAGTCCCCTAAAATCGTCTCAGGAAATCCGTAGGACTTCTGTTAAGTAGAGTAATGGTCACCCTTCCGAGTCAGTATCACTCGGTGTAAAGGGTCCATCTACTCAAACCCGTCTTCTCCTCTACCACCAGCGTCGGAACGACGTCCGGTTAATCCTTTCCCTGTCAACAGAGGACATCGACATTCTACACCTGGGGTGTACCACCGAAGGAGATGGTCTCTCTAAAAACACCTTTGTGTGTGTCGAACTCACAATACAAGTCTTCCGCATTGTTTGAAGATACGGTGTCATAATGTCTCTAGTTGTGTGGACTTGGACGACAAGTCTCTTCCTTTCCTCGTCAGTTTCCAAAAACTTCTGGGCCCGGGACTCTATGGTGTCAGGGTCACGACTCACTCCTCCAGAGTCGGGTCACCGAAACCCTTCACTAGATTCCTCCGGTTATCCCCCAGAAAGGATTCCCATTTTCGTCGTACAGTTAATATGTCAGACCTTAAAAAGGTTCGAGAAGACCCCAAACGTCAAAGATCACCCTTCTTGTCATTAAATCAAATTATAGTACGTCGAAGAGTAGTGTGTTTGAAGGATCAAAGATACGTAACAGTGAATAAAGTTTCTGACTTAACTGGTAGGTACCAACATAAGGGAGGTTGTACAAACGGAAGACGAGAGACGTTGGAAACGAAGAACATTTGTTTGAGTGTTTAGGGGGTAGAGAGGTATCTAACTCCAACACACTTTATGATGTGTTCTTTTTAGACTTTCTATTTACATCATCAATTCTCAAGAGGTCTCCTCCTCTTGGATATCCTACACGTCTATTTCTCCAAAGAAAATTCCTCAACCGAGTACGTAACTACCTCAGACTGTTCGGGTCTTAGACGTCAGACTCAACTGTCCGTTCTCTGAGTCCTTTGGTCACCACATTCTGTAGGTTTCGGTAGACGTCCTCTTAAGTGAGAACGAGACTTCCTCCGATCCAAAAAACAAAATAAGTTCTGAACTTGACTAACCTACTCCAGGTCAGGGTAGTATCTTCGTTAAACGAATAAGTAGTAAGTGGTCAAATTTACAATTAGAGTAGGTTTTTGTCAGAGGACGACTGTGTGTTTTAATTGGTAGTGTTACTTCTTTTTCTTTTTTGTCAAGAAAAATTTTTTACAAAAGGAAGTAAAAGGGGTCGAAAGGGAATTACCGTGGACCGAAAGGGTGTTACTTTGACCAGAGGAACCTTGAGAAGATACCTCTATTCGGTAGGGGAATGTGTGGTACCGGTACCTTGAATCTTGTTATCACAGTAAGAGAATCGGTGGGTCACAGTGAAGTCGGAGAAAAGGAGGGGGAAAAACGTCTTTCGGTGGAAAGAAGTTCGAACACACACATTCAATACACAAATATCCAATACTGGAGATGATAGTGCCGACAACGTAGTGACAGTTAAAGGACGGTCAGTTGGGGAAAGTAAATACCTCCCAAGAGTGTGACTTTAGTGTCATAAAGGAGAAGTTGACTCAAGACGGTATCTCAACTAGAGTGAAGGGTTCCACGACTGAATAGGAATTTTCTTCAAAGAAGTGGTGAAACGGTGGGGTCTCCTGAGGTAGGGAGAAATCATTAGGCTGGATGTAGGGTCCGGGTTTGAGAAGGGTAACTCGGGAATTTGACTTAAGTAAGAGAAAGAAAGTGGAGGTGATGGGTTTAGTATTCTTGGTCAAAGATGACAGTCCATTTTCATGGGTCACCCTTACTGTGAATCCATTTCTCCTACTTCGTCCCCCTGTTATCTTGTCTCATTCTTTAAAAGATGTTTAGTCTGACCAATGGGAGACCAGTCAGATGATGAGTACTTAGTCAAGAGGAGTGAAGGAGGTTTTGTGACTAAGTCACAACAATACGGGATATGTTTTATGAAATCATCAAATTATCTGTTCAGGATTTAGGAATGGTACCACATGTCCCCCGAAATACTAGCTTTAAGAAGTATTCAGAAGTTATAAGTTACGGACGACAAGTCAGTGAGTCAGTACAGGTTGAGAAACGTTGGGGTGTCCGGTCGTACGGTCCGAAGGGACAGGAAGTGGTAGAGGGTCTCAAACGAGTTTACGTACAGGTAACTCAGTCACTACAGTAGGTTGGTGGAGCAGGAGACAGTAGAGGAAGAGGAGGACGGAAGTCAGAAAAGGACGTAGTCCCAGAAAAGGTCACTCAACCGAGAAGGGTAGTCCACCGGTTTCATAACCTCGAAGTCGAAGTCGTAGTCAGGAAGGCTACTTATAAGTCCCGACTAAAGGAAATTCTAACTGACTAAACTAGAGGAACGACAGGTTCCCTGAGAGAGTTCTCAGAAGCGGTTATGGTGTCAAACTTCCGTAGTTAAGGAGTCGTAAGTCGGAAAAACTAACAGGTCGAGAGTGTAGACATGTACTGATGACCTTTTTGGTATCGAATCGGACACATAGATGAGACGACGTATAAGTCACTATTTCTGAAAGTCTAAGGTATTAATTTGAGAGGAAAGAATCTGGAGTGAGGAAGTGTACAAGAAGGGGTCCAAACCTCAGAAAAGACAGAAATATGAAGATAAATGGATCGTTTGAGGAGGAATAGGAAATTTTTGCTTCCGGTCCCCGAAAAACAACGTAGTCAAAAAGGACGTGGAGAAGGAGACCTCGTCTCAGTAGAGAGTATAAAGGGAGATCCAGGATGGGAAGGGTAAAATCCAGGACAGTGAAATATGACGTCAATAAACAAACAGAGACGTGGTCGGGAAAGGGGGTATCAGACTCAAAGGACTCCCGTTCCAGACACAGGATGAGTTAGGAGTCGTGGAGTGTGCTACTTACTTATATTTCAGATGAATCTTGTTTTCGACGGTGATTGTACCGGCCCTTTGAGTCTCCGAGGGGTCGGTAACCTTCAACAGGAGTCTGAAAAACAGCGCAAGGAGGAATAAGACGAAACAACAGAAAGACCGAAGATTTCAGGAAACTATGTAGGGAGTAGAGGGTGAGACACAAAAGGGAGACCTGGATGTTGTCTTGAATCCAGAGATTCGACGAACCCCGTCGTTAAAATTTGGAGACACAGGGTTTATAAAACTCAGTATCTTGTTTTTCTCTCCTACCCCACTCCAATGTCACTCGAACGACCCTTACGTTTTAATTATGGTGTGCGTGTTATACGTACTTAGAGTTTTTAGTGTTGTGACTCCGTGTGTCTATCTACGTTTCTACATGTACACGAATCAGCGAGTCAGTACAGGCTGGGAAGCACTGGGGTACCTGACGTCGAGAGGTCCGAGGAGACAGGTATCCCTAAGAGATCTGTTCTTATGATCTCGCACCCAACGTACAAGAGGAGGTCCCCTAGAAGGGTTGGGTCCCTCGTTTGGGTCCAGAGGGCGTAACGTCCGTCTAAGAAATGATAGACTCGGTGGTCCCTTCAGGTACTTGTGGCCTCACCCATCGGATAGGGAAGAGGTCCCCTTGAAGGACTGGGTCCTTAACTTGGTCCCAGAGGACGTAACGTCCGGCTCCACATGTATGTATTTGATTAACTACGACAATCTTCAACCCTATCACCAAGAAATACCAAGAAGTCCTCCCTCCACTCAACTTTAACTCAACTTTCCTTATATCCATTCCTCCAGTGACCCTATGAAAAAATAAAGAGACAAAGAAGTAGACATCCAAGTAAAACACTTGTGAATAGACATGTCAATACTAGACACGAAAAGACATAATATATTACGTGAAAAGACATAATATATTATGTGAAAAGACATAATATGTTATATGTTATGTCTCAGAACAATACAATTTTATTACAATTTTAAAATTATGGTGTTACCCTTTAGTAAAAATTTAATTAATTAAATAAATGAAAACCGGTGTGACCCAGAACTAACGACACGTACCCGAAAGAGATCAACGCCACTCGTCCCCGATGAGAGATTAACTCCGCATACCCGAAGAGTAACATCACCGAAGAGAACAACGCCTCGTGTCCGAGATCCGTCTCATCAACGTCGAAGACTCGAATCAACGGGGCACCTTCCACCCTAGAAAGACCTGGTCCTTAGCTTGTTCACAGGGGACGTAACGTTCCGTCTAAGAAACGTAACGTTTCCAGGTCCAGAGTGACCTGGTGGTCCCTCTAGTAAAATATGGGTCCTCTTCTCCTTTTTCAAAAGTTTAGATTGTTACGTTATAAAATAATTCTTATACGTTTGTACTCTTGAGAAACAAAAATCTTCACAGTTGACCTCTTTCTAGAAACCTTTTGTTAAATCGCAATAGGACATTCCGACATTTACACGTATAGGATATTGAGTCATTAAGGTATAGATTCGGTGTCCTTAAGAACGAATAGACATAGTCTTTCGTACATTTTTTTATTTGTATCTTCGTAACAAGTACTTATTTTTGTATTCCTTTTCGTTTTTTGTTTTTTTGTTTTTTCTTTGTCAACCTTACTAGGTGATAGTCCCTTTACTTATTTATTCACCGCCGTATAAGTGTGTTGTTCTGTCACTTTTATTTTATTATGTTCATGAGTATAGTTGTCTCTTTATAAAACTCTCTGTTTTACCATTTACTTTTTATCAGAGTTCTCTGATGTGCGTTAGGTTACAAATACTTCGGAGGTTTGATCGTTTCATTACATATGTCTACACTACCTCGGTATTTTCTTTCGTTTTCGTGTCGTTTGTATGTCAGATCTTCTCACTCCCGGAGACCCTACCCCCTCCCTCTGCGTTGACTCCCACAGTCCCTCGACGGAATCCTTACAGGGTCACGATTAAGAGTCCAGTTCCTTAGCCAATGATAACACGACACATTTAACGGACACACAATAGACACAAGTACATCCGTATGTCTATAGTTGGTTTCTTTTTAAATAGACGTAAGGACAAGCCATACTCGTGTAGAGAATGGACTAGAGGAAATATTTGGGAGTAATTTCCTTTTTGACTATTATTGTTGTTTCGGAAAAAAAGGATTTCGTGTTTCGTTTTTTCTCGACACTCGATTATTTTCGATAGATGGGTAAAGACTCTCTCTCTTTCATCCACCTCTCCCAACGACTCCTGTGTACCGTCTCCTTTGTCACCGGTTTTACACAGGAAACACCTATTTCCGTGTTTCGACCCTCTCCGTCTCGAGATGTCTCGGGTACCCCTCTGGGGTCCGAGGCAGCTGACACTATCTCTACCCTCACTCTTCACCTCGGGTTCAGTCCCTCCAAAAAACTTGTAACGATATATTTTCTGACTAGGTGAGTTACAGGGAGGCGACTGGGACCATCTTTTAAGGACCTACCTTTTCGACGTATGAGAACCGTTTCCGACGAAGAACCACTTTCCTCGAGTCCAATCTAAAATCGTGAGGAAGGTCGCCCTCGACCCTGGAGGTCTCGGAAAGACTTCCAGACATCCGTCTTTGTAAAGTCGAAAGACAAGGGTCCCTTTCCGAAGTCAACTTAGACAATAGTAAACGGGTAGATAACAGGACGAAAGTCTTATGACAACGATAAAAGAGAAGAATCGAGAACCCAAAAACGGGAAAATAATTTAAGGAAATAGTACTACCTCCCCACCCTCGTTCCACTGTCCCCTAAAGACCGTTTGAACTTATAGGTCAGGGGCCAATTGTTTTCAGAGACATTTAAAATGGTGTTCTTTTTATTCCTTATTTCAACTTCTCTATTTTACAAACGCATGTGTAAATCACCCAACAATCTTTACTTTGTCTTGTCTTTTATAATCCTACATAGAATACATCGTTCTCATCCTTGACAAAGAACTTTACACATATAATAAATTTATACCAAGAATAACACCCACACTAAAAAAAGTCAAACTTTTTGAGAGTGAATTTATATCGAGAGTTTCCGGTCTTACCCAGAAGGCCGAAGTCTCTACGACTGTCAAAAGACCTAGTACCCCGACCTTTTATTGGTCAGTGTATGATTAAGATTTAGTTGACGATTTAATAACTCCTAGTCGGGATACTCTCTTCTTGACTCACGAGTCTCTACTCCAAGTGTCATTAAAGAATGTCACATGAACGTACGATTCAGTAAAGTCAGTGCAGGTTGATAAACTCTGGGTTACCTAACATCGGGTGGTCTAAGGAGACAGGTACCCCTAAGAGGTCCGTTCTTATGACCTCACCCTACGGTAAAGGAAGAGGTCCCCTAGCAGGGTTGGGTCCCTGACTTGGACGTAGATAATATAGAGGACGTAACCGTCCACCCAAGAAATGATGATCACTGGATCCTCCGGGAAGAATATAGGAGAACATTTTTATAGTGATAAGTATTTAATTATTGATTTGTGTATTTTCCCGTTTGTTTTAACAAATTTTAAACGACTAAAAGATGTCACACCCGTCTGTGACGGAATCCCAAAATGACTCTCTTGGTTTCTTGACAGGATTCTTTCTTTTAACAACAATACAGTGAATCAACATAGGCTGAGAAGACACTGGGGTACCTGACATCGGGTGGTCCGAGGAGACAGGCATCCTAAAGAGTCCGTTCTTATGACCTCACCCAACGGTGAAGGAAGTGGTCCCCTAGAAGGGGTGGGTCTCTGTCTTGGGTACAGAGGACGTGACCGTCCATCTAAGAAATGGTGACTCGGTGTTTCCTCCGGGTTCTTTCTTTTACGATGTAGTAATTTTCAGATTCCAACCCTGTCACCTTTTTTGTCAAGATATATTACTAGAATCATACAAAATCACTATAGTTTTTGGTCTCCCTACAAGTCCAGTCCAGTCAAGTCAAGTCAGCGAGTCAGCACAGGCTGAGAAACGCTGGGGTACTTGGCGTCGTAAGGTCCGGAGGGACAGGTAGTGGTAGAGGGCCTCAAGTGAGTTTGAGTGCAGGTAGCTCAACCACAACGGTAGGTCGGTAGAGTAGTAGACAACAGGGTAAGAGGAGGACGGGGGTTAGGAAGGGTCGTAGTCTCAGAAAAGGTTACTCAGTTGACAAGCGTACTCTACCGGTTTCATAACCTCAAAGTCGAAATGGCAGTAAGGAAGGCTTCTTGTGGATCCTGACTAGACGAAATCTTACCTGACCAATCTAGAGGAACGTCAGGTTCCCTGAGAGTTCTCAGAAGAGGTTGTGGTGTCAAGTTTTCGTAGTTAAGAAGCCACGAGTCGGAAGAAGTGTCAGGTTGAGAGTGTAGGTATGTACTGGTGTCCTTTTTGGTATCGGAACTAATCTACCTGGAAACATCCGTTACATTACAGAGAGGAAAAGTTGTACGATAGTTCCAACCAGTATTGAAAAGAAGGTTCCTCTTTCACAGAAAATTAAAGTACCGAGGTTAGTGGTAGACGTCACTAAAACCTCGGGTTTTTTTACTTCAGAGAGTGACAAAGGTGACAAAGGGGTAGATAAAAGGTACTTCACTACCCTGGTCTACGGTACTAGAAGCAAAAGACTTACAACTCGAAATTCGGTTGAAAAAGTGAGAGGAGAAGTGAAAGTAGTTCTCCGAGAAATCAAGGAGAAGTGAAAGACGGTATTCCCACCATAGTAGACGTATAGACTCCAATAACTATAAAGAGGGCCGTTAGGACTAAGGTCGAACACGAAGAAGGTCGGGTCGTAAAGAGTACTACATGAGACGTATATTCAATTTATTCGTCCCCTACAATACATACATATTTTAAATTAAATAAGATAAAGTAACTCCGTCCAACTTTACTCTTAGTTTACGTTAGTAAGTCCCTTTCATGAAACTTTTACTCTTTTTCGTTATATGTTAAAATTACATTCCATTTTGGAGTCTATAGACACCATGGAATACCACACCCCTTACATTCCTAAAAAAAAAAAATTAGTGTCTTACTCATCCTCCGCTGTAAACGTCCCAACATAAATACGAAAGTATAAAACCCTACCCTAAGATTTGTTGGAGTTTGCAATCTTATAAAAGGTTAGTGGTCTATACGACTTGTCAGTCGTGTCGGTCGATGTCTCAAACAATGATTGTTTCGACAAAAAGTGTAGAAGACATGCTACGATCAAATAAGTAACAAGAAGAGAGACCCACTGGAATCTATTTCCTACGAAAGAGTGGAGTGAAAGGCGTAAACACTAATATCTATATGTCTGTACCTTAATGTCCACAACTCGGTCGATATCTTCTAAGGAAGGTCACGATTGACAGACACATTTAGGAGGTGGTCGGACTGGACCCGGGTAAAAGGGGAACTTGAGCAATTAGTTCAGGAAAGGTACTTGGGGAGAAGTTTAGTCAAATTGACACTGTCGGTGTGAATCTGTACTAGGAAGGGTACCGAGGGTCTAGTTTTCTCTTGTTAGAGATGCCCTTTCATAAAGACCGGTTAAGGTCTTTCGTCAGGAACCGTGTGACATCACGAGTTTATTACACTCTCTTTGGTTAAGTGTATGGCGATATAAAATGAACAACTAAAATCTTCTTGATTTTAGACACGGACGTCGTCTCCTTCCTGAGGGTACTCGTGTATTCAACTCTAACAGTCGAGGTAGTATATGACATGAAGATTCACGACTCCAGTCCTTCCCTTACAAACGTAACCAAAGATCGTCTGATATATATACCGAAGTACTCTAACAAGAACTGGAGTAATTTTTTTTCTTTTTAGATAGAGATTTACGCTTTTTCTTTGACTTAATATTTTTGTAATTTCTGTTACGACCTTAAAGATTTTTTTTTTTTTTCTAACCCCTATCACTTCCAAGAAGATTCGTTGTTTGTTGAGGTCGTAAAATTTTCTTTTACAACAATCTAAACTGGGATATTTTTAACTACATGTTTGTTATTCTTTGTACACATAACTACATATATTTTTGAATTTTATGTGAAGTTTATAAAACGTTAAAATCAACAGTATATATGGAGTTCTTTCGACTTTTCTAATTTTCTGTTTGGTGACTATCCCTCTTACGACGGTTACATAATTACTTATGTATAAATTATAGATCTTTTATATTTTCTAAGATACTCAAATTTTTCTATATGGTTATCTTTTATCTTTTCTCAACGTTTCTACGTATCTATCTTTTTCTTCATCTGTTATCGTAGACTTTTCTTTAAGTCGAACTATTGTAGTACATTCCTAATACATAATAACCAGTAGTATCAACGACAAGTCAGCGAGTCAGTACAGGTTGAGAAACGCTGGGGTACCTGACGTCGTATGGTCCGAAGGGATAAGAAGTGATAGAGGACCTCAAACGAGTTTGAGTACAGGTAACTCGGACACTACAGTAGATCGGTAGAGCGGGAGACAGTAGGGGGAGAGGAGGACGGAAGTTAGAAAGGGTCGTGGTCCCAGAAAAGGTTACTCAGTCAAGAAGAGTCCACCGGTTTCATAACCTCGAAGTCGTAGTCAGGAAGGTTACTTATAAGTCCTAACTAAAGGAAATTCTAACTGACTAAGCTAGAAGAACGTCAGGTTCCCTGAGAGTTCTCAGAAGAGGTTGTCGTTGTCAAGTTTTCGTAGTTAAGAAACCGTGAGTCGAAAGAAATATCAGGTTGAGAATGTAGGTATGTACTGATGACCTTTTTGGTATCGAAACTGATCTGTTTAAAACAACCGTTTCATTACAGGTACGAAAAATTATGTGACAGATCCAATCAGTATTAAAAAGAAGGTTCCTCGTTCGTAGAATTAAGGAACCGACGTCAACGGTAGACGTCACTAAAACCTCGGGTTCTTTTATTTCAGACAGTGACAAAGGTAACAAAGGGGTAGATAAACGGTACTTCACTACCCTGGTGTACGGTGTTAGAATTCAAAAAACTTACAACTCAAAATTCGGTCGAAAAAGTGAGAGCAGAAAGTGAAAGTAGTTCTCCGATAAATCAAGAAGAAGCGAAAAACGTATTCCCACTACAGTAGACGTATAGACTCCAATAACTATAAAGAGGGACGTTAAACTAAGGTCGAACACGAAGGAGGGCGGGCCGTAAAGTGTACTACATGAGACGTATATTCAATTAATTCGTCCTACTCTTATATGTCGGAACTACATGAGGAAAGGGTTAAACCTTGGTCAGACAACAAGGTACAGAATAAGATTGACAACGAAGAAATGGACGGATGTCCAGAGAGTCCTCCGTCTATTCCACCAGACCATCAGGGAACAGAAATTCTTAAAGAGTATCAAACAACACTAGGTGTGTCAGTTTCCGAAATCGTATCAGTTACTTCGTCTACAAAAAGACCTTAAGAGAACGAAAAAGATACTAGTTGCCTACAACCTAGACCCAGTAGTATCTTCATTTTAAATTTTTATCGATAGTTCCTAACCGTATACTCCTTTATCTGTAAGTCTATGTTAATCACATGAAATTTAACAATGACAGATAAAAGACCTACTAATCACCAAAATAATTTTAAACGTCAACGCAAGAACCTGGGTCGTTAAGATGGTGGTTCATAGATAAGTTTCCCTTTCCCTTTCACTTCAACGAGTCAGCACAGGCTGAGAAGTGCTGGGGTACCTGACGTCGGGTGGTCCGAGGAGGTAGGTACCCTAAAAGGTCCGTTCTCATGACTTCACCCCACGGTAACGGAAGAGGTTTCTGGTCAAGTATGTGTATGTATTTTCAAAATGTTCATACAAATAAAGATGTAAGAGACTTTATCGTTCGTACCTTAGATTTTTATTATCTTTTATATTTTCTATGATACTCAAAATCGTACATTCTTAATTTCTAAAAATTTAATTTTTTTATTATTATTATTATTTATTTTTATTTTTTTTATTTTCTATGATACTCAAAATTTTTCAATTCATTTATTTATATAGTATCTTATATGAATATGTAATTTTAAAACATGAAATATATTATTTCATGTATGTATTAATAGATTTATTCAAATTTACACATATCAATGTATTTTAATATATATAAACTTACTTAACACCATACATACAAACTTATACGTGTCATTACTTTTCCTTACTTCTTTTAATTACATATGGTTGTACCTTTCTTGGGGTTCTACCTGACCCTGAAAACGTTTTACGTTCAATGTAATCTTACTCTGTCTCCACCCCATCTCCTTTGTAATTGAGAAATCCATGAAACATTATTACTCATACATAGTCCTTCATAACCATACAATAAATGTATTAACAATAGTTATTAGACTCTTTCTTTAATTTGTTACGTCCTTTCCTTTCTTTCCCCTTCCCTGTCTTCCCTCTCCTGTCCTTCCTTGTCCTTCATTTTGAAGACGTACGTAGTCCGTGATTTGACAGTCTCACTCTTCGTAGACCCGAGGAATTATTACTAAATAAGATCTCCTTGGAGTAACGGAAGTGGAGTTCAAGAGAACTGTTCTATATACTAGAACCAGGTAAATGATTTGGAGAGACATGAAGTGACAAGAGTACACTTTTCCTTTCCCTTTCTTATCGTAGATGATGTACTTCAAGAACATTTCTAATTTATTTATTTTATAGAAACCTCGTAGTGACTACGTGCCGTCTATGGGTCACTTATAATCAAGATTGATAGTTATGGTTACCCGTAGGGGAGATAAAAAATCGACTCTTAATATACTTTCTCGTGACGAGAGAAAAGAACAAATCTTATGTCCCTCTCTTTCGACACAACCTTTGGGTGGGTCCACACACATCTAGTCCACCTGTCATACTGGGACCGTAGTATATCGGACTTCTGAGTCATCCAATCCAAGATTCCGTTTTTCAAGTTATGGATGGAGCGTAATAAGATGGTCAATTTTTATCATAAACACATCACGAATTATCACGGACAATCATTCACCATCGACAATAATTAGTACTAGACTCTGATGTATTCGACCCAAAATTTTAAACCTTTTAGTTGAAGTAATCATCGTGACAACCGTTTCTTTGGAACTGGTTTATATTCGGATTTACAACCTGATTCTTGGGTCCCGAGAAAGATTAAACCCGAGATAACGGTTGAAGGTACCATGGGAAATTCTTCAATAAATTAGTTTACTTTATTAAGTAATTACTACTATCTCAGACATCGGTCTTGTGTCTTGGTGAACGACACTAATACGTACTTGAAGTAAACTTTAAGCATCTGAAGAGAAAAATACACAAGATCGTTATGCACTTGGTACTTGAAGGACTACAAGTTCGACCAAAATCTTTTCCGTCTCCTTGGTCTCTATTTTAACGGTTGTAGGCGACCTAGTACCTTTTTCGTTCTCTCAAGGTCCTTTTGTAGATAAAGACGAAATAACTGATACGGTTTCGGAAACTGATACACCTAGTGTTATTTGACACCTTTTAAGATTCTCTCTACCCTTATGGTCTGTGGATTGGACGGAGAACTCTTTAGACATACGTCCGGTCCTTCGTTGTCAATCTTGACCTGTACCTTGTTGTCTGACCAAGGTTTATCCTTTTCCTCATACAGTTCCGACATATAACAGTGGGACGAATAAATTGAAGATACGTGTCATGTAGTACTCTTTTCGACCTGACCTTCTTTGTGTCGACCTTAGTTCTAACGGCCCTCTTTATAGTTACTGGAGTCTACACGTCTACTGTGGTGGGAATACCGTCTTTCACTTCTCCTTGATTTTTCGGAGAACTACTTTCACTTTCTCCTCTCACTTTTTCAACCGAATTTCGAGTTGTAAGTCTTTTACTTCTAGTACCGTAGGCCAGGGTAGTGAGGTACCCTTTATCTACCCCTTTGTCACCTTTGTCACAGTCTGCAAAACACCCCCCCCCGAGGTTTTAGTGACGTCTACCACTGACGTCGGTACTTTAATTTTCTGTGAAAGAGGAACCTTCTTTTCAATACTGGTTGGAACTATCGTATAAGTTTTCGTCTCTGTAATGAAACGGCTGATTCCAGGCAGATCAGTTCCGATACCAAAAAGGACACCAGTACATACCTACACTCTCAACCTGACACTTCTTTCGACTCGTAACTTCTTAACTATGAAAACTTGACACTACAACCTCTTATGAGAACTGACGTTCCTCTAGACTGGTCAGGTAACACTTCCTCTAGTCGGGACCCTAAAGAAACCTTCCTTACTACGATTTCGACTTTGAGATCATGAAACCGGTGGAGTACACTTCTCAACTGAGTAACCTTTTCTGAGACTACGACCCTCCCTAACCCCCGTCCTCCTCTTCTCCTGTTGTCTCCTACTCTACCGACCTACCGTAGTGACTGAGCTACCTGCACTCAGACTCACTTGAGGCCCTCAACCACTACCTGTCCCTCCGGACCGCACGACGCTAAGTACCCCAGCGTTTCTCAGCCTATGCTGACTCGCTGACTTGACTTGACTACTTCAGTAATTCCACCGTTTAAAGTACCCTAAAAGAGGATACTCAAAACCAAACAAGATCAAAGATTTTCCCGAGGTACGGACACACGATCGTAAGGACCCGTCGGACGTACTAAAATCGGGGTGAAAAAACTTGAAATGGTTGTTAAAGTCTCTCCAACCTACCCCACCAAGAATAAGTTTTAAAAGTTACTAACCAACTTTCCTTATCGTAATATATTAATAAGGAAGGGAATTTAGCGTATCAATAAACAGAATATAATTGAGGCTGACTAAGAAGAACGTTCACTGATATCACTGTGGGGTTAAGGTAGGAAGGTTGTCCTTTACAGAGACAGGTCAGACTTGGTCTCGTAAAATTGGTGAATCCCATTATATAATAAAAGATGGGATGTAATAACTGTACAGAATGGAGAATCTAATATTTACGGAACTCCTTAGTTTCACATAAGTATATCAGAGTATTCGGATTATTTTGTGAAATACTATTTAATACTATCTTTTTATTTCAGATAGGATTCTAAAAAAATTAGAGATCCTATTAAATTTTGAAGTCCTGGTACTAAAAGATTAACAAATTTTCTATGGTTATATTAAAAATTTATGGTCATACCAATATGGTCAATAATATGATCACCGAATGAAAAATAGGACTATAATATAAAAAGTGGTATTCTTGTAAAGTAAAATTTCTTTATTCTAAAATAAAATAAAATTCCTTTATTCAAATAATTGTAAAATAAAAAATTTCTTTATTCAAGTATTCTAATTTTAAAACAAAGTTAAATTATCCAATCTTTTTAGTTTTATCCAATTGAGGAAATATTTCTACAGAACTTTTAAATTCCTAGTCAGAGTACGATATCTACATAGTATGCACATATTATATCCCAACTGGGATTCTTTATAAAAATTTAAGGAATATCAGGATCTGAAAAATATTTTCGTTGAAAGAAACTTGTGAATAACATATAATAGAACAAGTTAGAAGTTCGTTGATTTGGATCTTTATCTTATAAGTACGTAGATAGTAAGTAAGTGATTCATGAAAAACTCTAGGATGGTCCACAGTCTATACCATGACTCTCGTAATCTTATTTTATCAACTCCCCATCCCTCCTTGTCCCATGGGTAGGAGTACCTAGAATACTTTCCTTCTCTCTCTCTTGTTTATTTGTATATATCTTATAGTCCATTATTTACAATAGGGAAGGGAGGGGGTTTTCGTATTCCTCTTCCTAACCCCTCTACCACCCCCATTATCAATTAAGTATATTTTACAGGATTTTACAGAGAAACTTCCCAATTGTAAACTCGTCTCTGGACTTATTTTTGTCCCGTGTTTAGTACGTCTATTGGTCTATTCTTTTTTATAAGATACGTCTCTTTTAGTGTTCACGTTTACAGGACTCCACTCTCGCATAATCGAATTTTACTCCCACCTTTCCGTCTGTCTCCGGTGTGGGACGTCCCGGAGAACTCAGGATCGTTCTTAGAACTCCTAAAAAAGATTTATACTATTCTTTGTTTCCCAAGACTCGTTCCCTTACTGTATTAGAATTTATGAAGATATGATTTGTGTAATCAATGTCCAACTCTTATCTTATGACCGACCCTGTTCTCACCTCTGTCGTGGGACAAAATAAAAAATTGTACATCTGTAACCCGAAATGACTTACGAAAAAGACATAAGTAACTTTACTAGGTATACCAAAAAGAGGAAATTAAATGAAGTATACCTTTTAACGTAATTTCATGTATGATTAAAATTGGTAGATTTGTATGTGTTCACTTTGTGAGAAAAAGTATTACTTAAAAATTAAGTAATGAGTTAAGTCAAAGGAAGATTAAATAAGTCCTATAAAAGACACAAATATGTACTTCGTCCGGATATTATTAGAAAAGAATGTATCCTGACTGGGTTAAAACAGAGTCCTAATATGGTCAGAGTATTCAAAACATCAAAAAGGAGAACATGATAAAAATCTTACCCAAAATATTTATTTAATATAAGTAACCTCTAAACTATTCTGATCGAATTTTTTGAAACATTATACTCGATCTCATTCTATAGATTTATGAATACGAAAATGAATACCAAAAATCAGTCTAAAAAAATAGGAGAAGTCAGGTAAAACTATTAAACACAAAAAAAGTTAAGAGTTTAAATAAAGATACTTCAAGAATTTTCTAAATTGCATAGACATAATACAGAGTAAAAATAATGAGAAACGTAGTAATGGAATCCAGACTAAGGAGTCTACTCTTTAGATTTTCAGTAGAACATAAGGAGAGAAAATACGGAGCGCACGGAGGATTCTCCACGGCTGCGTTGTAAGATATTTTTCTCTCTTTAGGTGTCCAAGACCCCCTACACCCGTCCACCTAAATCCCTGCGGGTCACCAACCCCGGAAGGGGCCACCGAGTCTGTCATTTCGCAGACAGATGTTACGTCCTCTGTCCCCAAGCTAGGGACCCAGTCCTTCTAGGGGACCTCTTCCTTTACCGTTAGGTGAGGTCATGATAACGGACCTTTAAGGGTACCTGTCCCAGCGTTTCTCAGCCTCTACTGACTCGCTGAAGTGAAAGTGAAAGTATATAATCGTTCAAAAAAATAAAAAAAAGAAAGTTTCATGTACGACTTAATAAGATGAAGAGAGGTGGAGACATCGGTGGTCAAATCAGTAGAGGCAGAGAAGACAAGATGACGATATCAGGAAAATTGACCAGAGGGACGAAGTCAAGAATGTGTGTTGGAGTGTGGATGACATCGGAGTAAAATGTGGAGAGAGGGGTAGTGAGTGGTGTACAGTCGGTATAAACAAAAGACAGTGAAGAATCTTATCCGGTTAGAGAAAGGATAGAAAATCAAAAACGTCTACAAGGAGGACAGGATTTTGAGAAGGAAATGGAACCTTAGTTGTTTGAGGAGTAGGAAATACATAGTCGAACGGAAAAATAGACATGACAAAGAGGGTGTAAGTGGGGGTTTATCAGAGATAAAGTTCGACAAACAGAGGAAGTGATACAAATGGTACCAAAGTCATTGATAAAGGAAATAAACATATGGATGAATAAAAGATAAACAAAAGGAGTGATCTAGTATTTGAAGTACTCTCATCTTGTATTGGTCTATACACGACCTATGATAACAAAGAGGGAACGATGGATACGAACCGTGTATAGTCTGCAGGTTATTTGTGAACAAATTACTAATTCATTTATTTACTCAAGGTTCATTTCACTAGTCACATTCGTTTCCGTTCCCCATTCTTTCAGGTTGTATATCTAACGCACGATTAGCAAAGTGAGCACAGGTCGAGAAACACAGGGTACCTGACATCGGGTGGTCCGAGGAGACAGGTACCCTAAGAGGTCCGTCTCACCCAACGGTAAAGGAGGAGGTCTCCTAGAAGGACTGGGTCCCTAGCTTAGACGTAGAGCGTAGAGGACATAACCGTCCGCCCGAGAAATGGTCATAGCGATGGTCCTCTTGGGTGAATACCTACTCCCTTGACGTTTTATAAGTACATCACTTTCTTTTCGTACACTTTTACTCCAATACCCTCTCTTTCACTTTTCTAGTAAACACCGGTTTATACTGTATGTCCTTCAACCTTAACACAATTAAACGGTTACTCTTAGACTATTTAAAACTTGAGATAGGAGATTGGTCTATATTACTGTTCGGAAATCTTTTCTTCTGTCTTTATCGTATAACCAACATCACCATAAATTTCTTACTTGGAGGGGGGATTTTTTTCAACACTTTAATCGTTGACTAATTAAATGTTGAAAAGTCGTTGTGTAACATGAGCCCGGTGGTCGATCGAAACGTTCAAAGACTTTCCTGAATTTATGGGTTTAGATTAATCTTTTACTAACGTTTATTTAAGGTCAGACCATAAGACTTGTCGAGTTTCATACTACATACCATATAGAGACCATGTAGTGAAGAATGTCCAAGCCTTAGACTCCGGGTTTCTCCCGGAATTTAATGAATAGGTTCCAGTGAGTTGAATTTGTTATCTCTCGGGGTTACCTTCGTCTTGTCTCAGAACCCTTGACCAACCTACGGTTCTACTCTTCCTTTCTACTCACTTTCTACTCTTGGTTCAACGGTCAGACTAACTAAAACTACCATTTCAATTGTCTTCAGTCCTCCTCCTCGACCAATCCCACAGACTCCTCCTTAAGTCATAACTTGAACTGTCCAAATACGACGACTACCTTATAAAACTGCCTGTTCAGTTCGTCAGATAATTTTTATCTTTAGAGTTAGAATCATACCAATCCCGACTCTGTCTTTAAACCTTTGAGGGTTGAATGTCGACTTGTCACTCTCGTTCACTTTATGTCTCGTTTATAAGATTCTTGTTCAATATTAAGAGGATAGACTCCACTACCCACCTATTTTCCTGTTACATTCGTATACATTAACAAGAAACCATTCGTTTTTTGTAATTCTGTAAAAGAAAGACTTTATTCGGTTATTAACTTGGAGGTAATAGTAGTATAGCATTTCTCTCAATCGACGACAAAGGATTTCCGACATATACACTGTCAGACAAAGGATACCCGACATAAGGAGTTGTACTCAGACCAAAGGGGTAATCTTCGTACTCCTTTACAACTGAAGTAAGTCAAGGTAAGGAGAAAAAAGTTGCAGAGGGGAACGGTTTGAACAAAGTCGAACCTTTACCGAGATCTCACTGCCTTTACACAGGGGATGGAGAAGGTAGAAGGAAAAAAACAAAATTACAAAGGTCTTGTTGGACACCTACAAAATCTTCGTATTCTGTCATAATCAAAATTAAATGACAAATAAATAAAATAAAACCGAAGGGACCACCGATTCAACCATTTCTTAGACGGACGTTACGTCCTCTGGGTCCAAGTTAAGGACCCACCCCTTCTAGGGACCTCTTCTCTTACCGATGGGTGAGGTCATAAGAACGAACCTCTTAAGGTACCTGTCCTCGGACCGTCCGATGTCAGGTACCCCAGGGTTTCTCGACCTCAACCGACTCGTCGATTGTAAAAGTGAAAAGTGATAAATAAATGAATCTAAAGATATATACAGTCACCCACACCACCAATTTTAGTCGAGTCGTCTCAAGGACGACTCGTAGACCCACTGTCGACGACACATACCCCTGTCCTACCTCCACCTCAGTCGAGGTGGTATGGAATAGGTCTACCTCGAGACTTGTCGTCTTGAGTCCTGTCGTGGTAGAGTCTCGTTCCATCTTTAGTCTCGTAGGGAGTTAACGGAAATCATAAAAACCGTTAAACCTCTGGTAGTGTAAAACAGAACCTAAAGTATCAAAGGAAGAAGGGTCTTTAAAGGTATTTTTTAGGACTATATACCTTTTCCCGAAAATTTGACACCACAACCTCTTCTAACAACTTCCAGGGAACCTGACGTTCCTCTAGTTTGATGAGTTAAGATTTCCTTTAGTTAGGAGTTATAAGTAACCTCCCTGACTACGACTCCGACTTCGAGGTTATGAAACCGGTGGACTACGCTTCTCGACTGAGTGAACTTTTCTGGGACTACGACCCTTTCTAACTCCCGTCCTCCTCTTCCCCTGTTGTCTCCTACTCTACCAACCTACCGTAGTGGCTGAGCTACCTGTACCCAAACCCACCTGAGACCCTTAACCACTACCCGTCCCTCCGAACCACACGACAGCAAGTACCCCAGTGTTCTCAACCTGTGCTGACTCGCTGACTTGACTTGACTTGACTTAAATAGAAGTGAGGTTTAATAATTCCTATTTCGTACTTCTTCATTCACGAACTGTCTACGACCGAAAGTGATAACAATGGGGTGTCCTCCACGATCTGTTCTCACTTGTTGTCTATGTCTCTTACCTGACACCTGTGTTGGTCCCTTCCTTTTCGACCTTCCTTGCCTCTCTCATTGTGACTTTATCTTTGTGATGGTACATATTTTACGTATCGACCCCCTTCGACGATATATGGTGTCCCTCGAGTAAACCCATGAAACACTACTGGATTTCCCCACCCTTACCTCTCCTCTCCACCCTCTTTCCGAGTTCTCCCTCCCCTATATACATATGCATATCGACTGAAGTCTCTTCCGCTACCGTTAGGTGAGGTATGAGAACGGACCTTTTAGGGTACCTACCTCCCCGGACCATCCGACGTCAGGTACCCCAGCGACTCCCGGCCTATGCTGACTCACTGAAGTGAAAGTGAAAAGTGAAAGTACGTAACCTCTTCCTTTACCGTTGGGTGAGGTCACAAGAACGGACCTCTTAGGATCCCTGCCCCCTCGGACCACTCGACGGCAGATACCCCAGCGTGTCTCAACCTGTGCTGACTTCGCTGAATCGTCGTCGTATCGATTGAATGTAACAACATGGTGTCTTTGGTTGTGTTGTAACATTTCGTTAATAGGAGGTTAATTTTTTTAACGATAACAACAAGTCGGGGAGTTAGTACAGGTCGAGAAACACTGGGGTACCTGACTTCGTACGGTCCGAAGGGACAGGAAGTGGTAGAGGACCTCGAACGAGTTTCAGTACAGGTAATTCAGTCACTACGTTAAAATTTCGTGATTTTTTTTTTTTTTTTTTCTCACTTACTCAGACGGGGGTTCTCAAAAGTCATATCATCTTCTCTACCCATAAATTTATCGTTTAATTTAAATTTTTCGTCAATTAACGATGTTATCTTTGTAGTACGTCACGAAACACCCTTACGTAGAATTACAGGACCCGATCGTACCTCTACTGATTCCTTTTCACCACTCGAATACGATTCCTGCTCTTCGTCGAATACGATTCATTCCTCCTCTTCGTTCTGTACATGGATTCCGATGTGATCTTCCGTATTCACAGATTCCACCTTTTGGTTACACAACATCTCCAAAGAATATTACCTTCTGATAGAATGGAACATAATAAGTATACCAAACACTCGGTTGGACATGAAGATTCCTTGTCACAGATACTTAGGACTTTTAATTACTTTTACAATAACTGTGTTTGGAAGCGACACGTGTCATATGTCTCAAGACTCGGAGATTTTTCTCTACTTCAGTAACAACAAGTCAACGATTCAGTACAGACTGGAGTAACTGCATCGTGTTGTCTGAGGTGACAGGAGGTGATAGAGAACCTCAAACGAGTCTAAGTGCAGGTAACTCAACCACTACAATAGATTGGTAGAGTAAGAGACTATAGTGGGAGAGGACACCGGAAGTTAGAAAGGGTCGTAGTCCCAGAAAAGGTTATTCAGCTCGACAAGTGCATACCATCGGTTTCATAACCTCGAAGTCGTTGTTCAGGAAGGTTACTTATAAGTCTCAACTAAAGGGAATCCTAACTGACCAAACTAGAGGAACGTCAGGTTCCCTGAGAGTTCTCAGAAGAGGTTGTGGTGTCAAGTTTTCGTAGTTAAGAAGCCGCAAGTCGAAAGAAATATCGGGTTGAGAGTGTAGGTATGTACTGGTGACCTCTTTGATATCGGAACTAATCTACCTGGAAACAACCGTTTCATTACAGAGACGAAAACTTATACGATAGATCTAACCAGTATTGAAAGGAAGGTTCCTCATCCGCAGAAAATTAAAGTACCGACGTTAGTGGTAGACGTCACTAAAACCTCGGGTTTTTCAGACTGTGACAAAGGGGACAAAGGGGTAGATAAACGGTACTTCACTACCCTTGCCTACGGTACTAGAAGTAAAAGACTTACAACTCGAAATTCGGTTGTAAAATTGAGAGGAGAAAGTGAAAGTAGTTCTCCGAGAAATCAAGGAGAAGTGAAAGACGGTATTCCCACCACAGTAGACGTATCGACTCCACTGACTATAAAGAGGGTCACTAAAACTAAGGTAGAACACAAAGGAGGTCGGGTCACAAAGAGTACTACCTGAGATGTATATTCAATTTATTAGTCCCACTGTTATATGTCGGAACTGCATGAGGAAAGGATAATCCTTGGTCAGACAACAAGGTACAGGTCAAGATTGACAACGAACGACTGGATGTATGTCCAAAGAGTTCTCCGTTTAGTCCACCAGACCATAAGGGTAGAGAAAGTCTTAAAAGGTGTCAAATAACACTAGGTGCGTCAGTTTCCGAAACCGTATCAGTTATTTCGTCTTTATCTACAAAAGGACCTTGAGAGAACGAAAAAGGTACTGGGTCGCCTACAACCGTTAAACTAGAGACCAAGGAGACGGAAAAGATTTTAGTCGAACTTGTAGTCCTTCAAGTGCCAAGTGTATAACGACCTCGGTCCGAACATCTTAAAACTCGTAATGAAATGATTGCACACTCTACTCACGTTAACACGCCATCAAACTCGTAAGAAACCGTAACGGAAAAAAACCCTAACCTTACTTTTGACTGGAAAAGGTCTGGACACCGGTGACGACTCAAAAGGTTTAAACGACCGTATAACTCACGTCGTGAAAATGTCGTAGTAGAAAGTCCTAAACTTTGTCGAGTTGACCTTAAAGTAGTGGAGGTGATCGAAACAAGCATCACTACGAAGGATTCCGGGTGAACTGAAGTGTAAGGTCCTACACACCGAGATCCACTTACTAGTGTGGTAGTACTAATAGACCCAGCATTTCTAGAAAAATATGTCAAGAAGACACATAAGAACGGTGGAGAAGAATTATATAAAACGAAGACAATCCAGGTATAGTAAAGACAGGAAATAACTCGGGTAGAAACGTACTTTACAAGGGAACCATAGAGATTAAAAGAACTTCTCTAGAGATCAGAAAGGGTAAGATAACAAAGGAGATAAAGAAACGTAACTAGTAACTCCTTCCGAAAGAATAGAGAGGAACGATAAGAAACCTTAAGACGTAAGTCTACGAATATAGAAAGGAAAAGAGGAAACGAAAAGTGAAGGCAAAAAAGTGTCGATAAACATTCCGAAGGAGTCTGTTGGTAAAACGGAGAAACGTAAAGAAAAAGAACCCCTACCAGAACTAAGGACAGAGGATATGTTACAGTACTTGGAGGTAGGTATCAAGTAGTCCGTGAGACAGATAATTTGGTTTATAAACACCGTTAACTAATCATCAAAATTATCCAAGTCATTTTGTTTTTCATCTTTGTAATCTGAATTTTCTTTGAGGATCTTCCCTTACTGATTGGTGAGATCATAAGAACGGACCTCTTAAGTTACCTATCTCCTCGGACCACCCGATGACAGGCACCTTAACGTTTCTCAGTCTGTGTTGACTCATTGACTGTGAAAGTTTGATACCCGACTTGACATAGGGAAGAGGGGGTTGAGACGTTTAGGTATACAACTTCGAAAGTGGGAGTTATGGAGTTTTACCTCGATATAAAGTTGAATTCCTAAAAAATTTCTATACTAAAACAATTTTATACCAGAAGTCTTTACTTTCACAATCAGTGAGTCAGTACAGACTGAGAAACGTTGGGGTACCTGACGGTGGTCCGAGGAGCCAGGTACCTTAAAAAGTCCGTTCTTATGAAGTCACCCAACGTTAAAGGATGGGGTCCCCTAGAAGGACTGGGTCCCTAGCTCAGAGGACGTAGAGAACGCAACCGTCCACTTAAGAAATGGTGACGTGGTGAACCCTTCGGGTTAAACCATAATGACTATAGGAATATTCCTCTTTAAACCTGTCTCTGTGTATGTTTTCTTTCTGGTAGACTTCTGTGTCGTTATTCCGTCAATAGACGTTCGGTCTATTGAGGGTTCTTTGGTTCGATATCTATGGAACTAACACCTGAAGACCAGAGGTCTTGACACTTCTTTAATTAAAGACAACAAATTCGGTGAGTGATACATCATAAAACAATACTGTCAGGGTCGTTTGATCACATCGATACCTAAAGTCAGTATTATACTAAGGGTGGTATGTGTAGGGGAATTATACTTATCAACGGACCTAAGAAAAAATTTTTCGTGGACTCCTGGAGGGACCATCAGGTCATCGATTCTTAGACGACCGGTTACGTCCCTGTGTCCAACCTAGGGACCAGGTCCTTCTAAGATGTACGGAACCCCGTTGACTCGGGCTCTTGACTCGGTGTTGGTGACTCGGGTACACGAGATGTCGGGTACGAGGTGTTTTTCTCCTTGGTGGTGTTACTCTTCGGGTACTGGTGTCGATCTCTCAGTCGGGACGAGTGGTGTTGACCTCTTTCGGGGGTCTACGTTGTTTCTGGGTCGTGCCGGTTTTTATTTATTAACAAAAATTCTTTTCTGTGGACCTGTTCTCATTAATACTAAAACCTCTGTGACCAAAACACTGGGCAACTAACCCGGTCTTTACCCTGAGTACTATGACTTCCCAGTTTGACTCGTTATGAGGAGGGGAAACTTACCTTAACCTTGTCCATGGGAACCGGTGTTAGCCCCACTGTTCATCAGTTCTATGGAAGACTATATTTTTATTATCTAATGAAGACAGATCTGACTTTAGATATGATTAAAGGTTAACGAGAAACACATTATTTATAACCCCAATTTAGTCTTGTGTACCAAGAGTATTTAGGACAGGACGGACTGAATGGGTGTGGGCGAGCAGGGATTTAAGATCCGGAGAGGTTCGTGGAGAAGGAACAGACTTACTCCTTGTTCCTCACACACAAGTTGACTCTGGAGTGTTTGACACTAGTGTAAAAGAAATGTAGGCCACACCGGAGCACGATGATCTTATAAAATACCAAGAACTACTGACTATCGTTCCAGTAATATTCCTTAGACTGTCG
The DNA here is from genome assembly GCA_006410555.1 of Capra ibex. Lineage (NCBI taxonomy): Eukaryota > Metazoa > Chordata > Mammalia > Artiodactyla > Bovidae > Capra > Capra ibex. The sequence continues at coordinate 38,208,846 of SJYO01018757.1, read as the reverse complement.
AGACATCAGTCACTTATGGGGTCACGAAAAAGTAGAGTTCAAGTCAAAGACAGAGAATACGTTCTTGACAGACTTGACTCATTACTCTGGCTCGGTAAGGAATTTTGTTTTGGATAACGTTCCTTTGAGGTGGTACCATAAGTTATGAAATACATAAGGTTTTGATAACAGAGAAGTGTCACTGTTTATCAGACCCTACAGAGGTAAATTTAAGATTCTTGCAGACCTAAAATAACACTCAATACTGGAAAGTCTCCGAAAGAGAGTGAACCTTTAAAAAAAAGATGAGTAACAAAAACGAATGAAAGAACCTTCTTGTTCATATTTTGGAGTTACTAGAGTCGACAGACATAGTAACTTTTATCGGGGAGTCCGAATCCTAAGGGAGACTGAGCTATAAATCTGTAAAATCTCTAAAACGATGAGGATAACGATCCAATAACAGTCCTTTTACAACATACACGAAACTCACTCATAAAGTGCGTTTCCCCGACAGTCTATAACTTTTTCTCTCTCTCGATGTTTAAGTGACTCGTGTCAAACTACGGACAAAACACGAACGAACGATTATTCAGTGTCAAACGTGTCACCTTAAGACAGACTCTGAAATAGAAAATTGTACGATGGACCACCTTCCACTAACCCTATTAGATATTGAGAGTAGAGGAAGGTCGGCAACTTCCCGTGACTGTCGCAACACCCCCACCACTGTCCTCCACTATCTCCACCCTTCCTTCCTCTCTCCCTTCCTCTCTTTCTTATGCCCCACCTACTTGGTCATTCAAAGGGACATTGTCAGTTTTACGAATCGTTTGAGTTTATTCAGGACAAAACCTCTCAACCCTTTCATGGTCCCCCGACGTAAAAGAAAGGGTCGAACACTCCCTCGTTTCCTTCCGTCCTATCTGTAAGTGTCCCTGACCATTCTTTCTGAGTCATTCAGAGAAAGGTCCCGGACATTGTCTCTCCTTACTCCTTCTCTAATGGGGCCCGAGTGTATTGCGGGAATTCCTGAGTCCAACCACCCCGTAGTAACAGGACGACACAAGGAGGAGGGATCGACAGGACGGTAGTCGAGAGTGAGAAATGGTGACTTTAGAGTAGATCCCTGAACGGGTCACCAGGTCGCCAATTCTGAGACGGGAGGTTAAGTCGTCCATACCCAAACTAGGGGTCAGTCCGTTGGGCGAGGTCATGAGAACGGACCTTTTAAGGTACCTGACTCTCCGAGGAGTCTCGGACCAACCGATGTCAGGTGCCCTAGCGTTTCTCAGTCTGTGCTGACTCGCTGAACTGAACTGAAGTCTCTTGATTCTAGGGTAGACGGAGGTCCCACACTGGTTTTTTATTTATCTATTTATTTTGAATCTGTTTTTAAAATTTTTGAGAGCAGATATAAGAACTTGTAAATAAACCCGTTGAGATAAAGATGAGGAAATTTACGTTGTGAGAGTTAAAGGACTTGATTTTAATTCAATAAGGATAGTGAGAATATAAGTGTTATAAGATTCTAAAATCGTCAAACAAGATATTTACACCTTCAACTGTATATGTAATACTAAAGGAAGACGAAATAACACAAAGGACGTACGGGTACCATATGTATACAAGACATTTGTCGTTCCGAATCATTCACGAGAACGAAGCAAGAAGTCCCTCCGAAAAAGAACCTGATGTATCAAAAGTAAATCAATTGAGGGTCTTATTCTTGTCGTTGTATGTTCAGGCACGACCCTTATGGGTGGTTCACTACCTGAGTCCTGGACGACCTCCCCACCGGTCCCGAGACAATTATGGATTTAGTTTCTCCTCGAACTTTAGACCATCCTTGTCCGTGTAAATAAAAGATCAATCTCAGTTTTCACCCTTAAGTACTAAGAAACTGAACGACGTAATGTTCTCGTGGTGATTTTGTACCAAAAGTGTGAGAGTCTTTACGTACCTTATACTCGGGGATTGTCTAGGAAAGGGTGAGGTCATGAGAACTGACCTTTTAGGGTACCTGTCTCCTCGGACCACCCGACGTCAGGTACCCTATCGTTTCTCAACCTGTGCTGACTCGTTGAAATGAAAGTGAAAAGTGAAAGTACGTGACCTCTTCCTTTACCGTTGGGTGAGGTCACAAGAACGGACCTCTTAGGGTCCTTGTCGCCTCGTACCACCCGACGGCAGATACCCCAGTGTGTCTCAGCCTGTGCTGACTTCACTGAATCGTCGTCGTTGTCTAGGAAAACTTTTTGTCGTGGTACTCTACTAAAAATATGGGAAGTGTGAAGGACCACACAAAATTACAGAGACCGAAGAGGAATTTGTTAATGTTAATGGACAACCCCATCTATGTCACTCGTTTTTCTAACGTTCTAGAACTTTAAATGGTAAACGGTTAGTTAAAAAAACCCCCTAACTCAAATGACTGCGACTGACAGATTCTTTTGAAAATGTTCTTTCATTGGTCGAATTTAGAAAAAAAGTGTATTTAAAGATGTTAATATCGACTCAAAATACCCTCAAAAAAACAAGTAAGTATATACGTACTTGTCTCACATCGTCAATACGACAATTCACTTTCACTTTCAACGAGTCAGCACAGGTGGAGAAACACTGGGGTACCTGATATCACAGGGACCTTAAGAGGTCCGGTCTTATGACCTCACCTATCGACAAGGGAAGAGGTCCCCTAGAAAGATTGGGTCCCTAACTTGAGTAAATACGACTATTTCCTTTATTTTTAATATATAGATGACTCTTCACTTGGAATTTTATCTCTTTGTTTTCAACAATTTAAGTGTAAACTTAAGGTTGTGTACTAAAAGTCAACATTCACCACTCTTAAGAATGACAACAAGTAAACAGATCAATATGTAACAAGTAAACGACAACAAATCAATGATTCAACACAGGCTGAGAAAACACTGGTGTACCTGATGTCGGGCGGTCCGAGGAGTCAGGTAACCTTCTCTTATGACCTTACCCAACGGTAAAAGAAGAGGTCCCCTAGAAGGACTGGATCCCTAGTTTGGGGGTAGAGGACATAACCGTCGACCCAAGAAATGGTGACTCGGTGGTCCCTTCGGGTAGCAAGTAAATTGATTCGGGTTATAGGTCTCTAAATGTAAACATAAGGTTCCCCTCTAATATAATGTTTACTCTAATGACATGATATTTTAGCGTCAAAAAACACACGTGTATATATGTGTATATATGTAATTTGTTCTTGTTTTTGGCAAAGTAGATACATATTCCATTGGTTAATAACAAAGTTCCACAACACTCCCACAATAAATTAAAAGATAATGTAGAACTTAGTTATTAAATGTCAAAAGTTCTTTAAATAAAGTAGATTTACTAGTTTAAACAACCGTTCTTTAGATAGTATTAAAAAGAAATGATAAGAAAAGTATAGTCAATAAAAGATCACTTGTGGTAAGAAAGTACGAATAATAACTATAAAAAACAGGAAAAAATAGGAACTAGTTAACTTGACCCTCAATAGTTAAAACAATGAGTGAAGTCAAGTCAACGAGTCAGCACAGACTGAGAAACGCTGGGGTACTTAGAGCCGTGCGGTCCGGAGGGACAGGTAGTGGATGAGGACCTCAAGTGAGTCTGAGTGCAGGTAGTTCAGTCACTACGGTAGGTCGGTAGAGTAGGAGCCAGTAGGCGAAGAGGAGGACGGGGGTTAGGGAGGGTCGTAGTCCCAGAAAAGGTTACTCAGTTGAGAAGCGTACTCCACCGGTTTCATGATCTCAAAGTCGAAGTCGTAGTAAGGAAGACTTCTTTAGGGTCCCGACTAGAGGAAGTCTTACCTGACCAACCTAGAGGAACGTCAGGTTCCCTGAGAGTTCTCAGAAGAGGTTGTGGTGTCAAGTTTTCGTAGTTAAGAAGTCACGAGTCGGAAGAAGTGTCAGGTTGAGAGTGTAGGTATGTACTGGCGTCTTTTTTGGTATCGGAACTGATCTGTCTGGAATTAGCCGTTTCATTACAGAGACGAAAAGTTATACGATAGATCCAACCAGTATTGAAAAGAAGGTTCCTCATTCACAGAAAATTAAAGTACCGACGTTAGTGGTAGACGGCACTAAAACCTCGGGTTTTTTTATTTCGGACTGTGACAAAGGTGACAAAGGGGTAGATAAAGGGTACTTCACTACCCTGGTCTACGGTACTAGAAGCGAAAGACTTACAACTCGAAATTCGGTTTAAAAGTGAGAGGTGAAAGTGAAAGTAGTTCTCCGAAAAATCAAGGAGAAGTGAAAGACGGTATTCCCACCACAGTAGACGTATAGACTCCAATAACGATAAAGAGGGTCGTTAGGACTAACGTCGAACACAAAGAAGGTCGGGTCGTAAAGAGTACTACATGAGACGCATATTCAATTTATTCGTCCCACTGTTATATGTCGGAACTGCATGAGGAAAAGGATTAACTTTGGTCAGACAACAAGGTACAGGTCAAGATTGACAACGAAGGACTGGACGTATGTCTAAAGAGTTCTCCGTCCAATCCACCAGACCATAAAGGTAGAGAAATCCTTAAGAGTTGTCAATCTCTTGGATAAAAAACAACACGATTAAAGAGATAACGAACAGTCAACAAATAAGATAAATAAGTATACGTATAAAAAATGTTAATGAAAGGAAAAGAATGGGATCCAAATTAAATGAGAAAAAGGTCTAATAATCCCAATTTCTAAACTAGTAAATAAAATTTTGAAAGAAGAAAAAAGTTTATTCGTGAATTTCAAATTACAAAGAAGATTTGTAAAAAAATTAGTTGTAGTATGTTTAAAATTATAATATATAAAAGGAATGGTAAGTCAATTTTTATAAAATACCAAGGGGAATATTAAGAAGAAACTGTGTACTCAACAAACCTTCACGCATAAATGAAAGGTTTACAAACCGTAAAGGAGATCTAATAACTAAAGATCGTATTTAGGGAACACCGGTTCCTTATATGAGACATATTAAAATAATCAAAAAATTTTACATAACTCTAAATAAAATACTGTATGATATATCAGAACTAAATACATTGAACACATCAACTTTTCTTACACATAAGAAGGTAACAATCGACACCAGAAGATATTTATAGTTAAGACAACTTCATCAACTATCAACATAAAATTTTTAGAATACAGGAACGACTAAAAGAGACTTTAACAAGATAGTTAATACTTTTCTCAAATACATTAGAGGTTGACACTACACTTAAACAGACAGAGGGAAGTCAAGATAAAAATAGGGTGGATAAAACCACGAGACAATAATCCCAGTATGTGTAACTACTAAAAGTGTAGAAGGACTACTTAACTGTGATTATACAGAATAAGTAAACAATTGTTAGAAACAGACTCCAAATAAAATACTATAATTAAATCCGTGACCGAAAGAATACGAACGAACGTACCGTACAGAAATAGGTGAGTTAAATGAAAGTTGGATAGTCATAAAATATTCAGAATAGAGGACATCCGTCATACGTCAACTTAGAATGTGAAAATTAGTCATGAGTCATACAAAGAAAAAGGAAAATAGTAATAAACCGAAGTAAGTATAAAGGAATCAGAAAGAACCAGGGAGTTGAGAGATATGATTTCCAGGATTATAAATTTCAGTCATAAGGATTTGTCAGGAAATACGTGTGAGAACTTACTCTCGTAACATCAACGGTGAAATACTGGGAAAGGTTGTTATAGTTTTGAAAGTACTCTACGTATTTACTTCTAACTGAATGTCTAAGGACCCTTATCAAGTTGATTTGGATTTATCAACTTGAGAGAGTTTGATGGCGTGTTATCATGAGTAGAGTGTACGATCCTTTCATTACGAGTTTTAAGAGGTTCGGTCCGAAGTCGTTATGCACTTGGTACTTGAAGGACTACAAGTTCGACCAAAATCTTTTCCGTCTCCTTGGTCTCTAGTTTAACGGTTGTAGGCGACCTAGTACCTTTTTCGTTCTCTCAAGGTCCTTTTGTAGATAAAGACGAAATAACTGATACGGTTTCGGAAACTGACGCACCTAGTGTTATTTTACACCTTTTAAGACTCTCTCTACCCTTATGGTCTGGTGGATTGGACTGAGAACTCTTTAGATATACGTCCGGTCCTTCGTTGTCAATCTTGACCTGTACCTTGTTGTCTGACCAAGGTTTATCCTTTTCCTCATACAGTTCCGACATATAACAGTGGGACGAATAAATTGAATATACGTCTTATGTAGTACTCTTTACGACCTGACTTTCTTTATGTTCGACCTTAGTTCTAACGGCCCTCTTTATAGTTATTGGAGTCTATACGTCTACTGTGATAGGAATACCGTCTTTCACTTCTCCTTGATTTTTCGGAGAACTACTTTCACTTTCACCTCTCACTTTTTCAACCGAATTTCGAGTTGTAAGTCTTTTACTTCTAGTACCGTAGACCAGGGTAGTGAAGTACCGTTTATCTACCCCTTTGTCACAGTCTGAAATAAAAAACCCCGAGGTTTTAGTGCCGTCTACCACTAACGTCGGTACTTTAATTTTCTGTGAATAAGGAACCTTCTTTTCAATAATGGTTGGATCTATCGTATAACTTTTCGTCTCTGTAATGCAACGGTTGATTGCAGACAGATCAGTCCCGATACCAAAAAGGTCATCAGTACATACCTACACTCTCAATCTGACACTTCTTCCGACTCACGGCTTCTTAACTGCGAAAACTTGACACCACAACCTCTTCTGAGACCTCTCAGGGAAGATGACGTTCCTCTAGGTTGGTCAGGTAAGACTTCCTCTAGTCGGGACCCTAAAGAAACCTTCCTTGCTACGATTTCGACTTTGAGATCATGAAACCGGTGGAGTACGCTTCTCAACTGAGTAACCTTTTCTGAGACTACGACCCTCCGTAACCCCCGTCCTCCTCTTCCCCTGCTGTCTCCTACTCTACCGACCTACCGTAGTGACTGAGCTACCTGCGCTCAGACTCACTTGAGACCCTCAACCACTACCTGTCCCTCCGGACCGCACGACACTAAGTACCCCAGCGTTTGTCAGTCTGTACTGACTCGCTGACTTGACTTGACTTGACTTGACTTTGGATTCAAGTTGAGGAACGTGAACAATGTAAAATAATATTTCCTATACAAGAATGAAATCGTGTATCTATCCCGTTACGAACGTACGGAAAAGATTATCTCCAAGACTAGNCCCTTATGGTCTGGTGGATTGGACTGAGAACTCTTTAGATATACGTCCGGTCGTTCGTTGTCAATCTTGACCTGTACCTTGTTGTCTGACCAAGGTTTATCCTTTTCCTCATACAGTTCCGACATATAACAGTGGGACGAATAAATTGAATATACGTCTTATGTAGTACTCTTTACGACCTGACTTTCTTTATGTTCGACCTTAGTTCTAACGGCCCTCTTTATAGTTATTGGAGTCTATACGTCTACTGTGATGGGAATACCGTCTTTCACTTCTCCTTGATTTTTCGGAGAACTACTTTCACTTTCACCTCTCACTTTTTCAACCGAATTTCGAGTTGTAAGTCTTTTACTTCTAGTACCGTAGACCAGGGTAGTGAAGTACCGTTTATCTACCCCTTTGTCACAGTCTGAAATAAAAAAACCCGAGGTTTTAGTGCCGTCTACCACTAACGTCGGTACTTTAATTTTCTGTGAATGAGGAACCTTCTTTTCAATACTGGTTGGATCTGTCGTATAAGTTTTCGTCTCTGTAATGCAACGGTTGATTCCAGACAGATCAGTCCCGATACCAAAAAGGTCATCAGTACATACCTACACTCTCAATCTGACACTTCTTCCGACTCACGGCTTCTTAACTACGAAAACTTGACGCCACAACCTCTTCTGAGACCTCTCAGGGAAGCTGACGTTCCTCTAGGTTGGTCAGGTAAGACTTCCTCTAGTCGGGACCCTAAAGAAACCTTCCTTGCTACGATTTCGACTTTGAGGTCATGAAACCGGTGGAGTACGCTTCTCAACTGAGTAACCTTTTCTGAGACTACGACCCTCCGTAACCCCCGTCCTCCTCTTCCCCTGCTGTCTCCTACTCTACCGACCTACCGTAGTGACTGAGCTGCCTGCGCTCAGACTCACTTGAGACCCTCAACCACTACCTGTCCCTCCGGACCGCACGACACTAAGTACCCCAGCGTTTCTCAGCCTGTGCTGACTCGCTGACTTGACTTGACTTGACTTGACTTGACTTTGGATTCAAGTTGAGGAACGTGAACAATGTAAAATAATATTTCCTATACAAGAATGAAATCGTGTATCTATCCCGTTACGAACGTACGGAAAAGATTATCTCCAAGACTAGTCCCGATATCAAAACAACGGGACAATTCTGAAGGGACCACTGTGTCTGTCATTTTTACAGACGGATGTTACGTCCTTTGGGCCCAAGTTAGGGACCTAGACCTTCTGGGGGACCTTTTCCTTTATCGTTGGGTGAGGTCATGAGAACGGACTTTTTAGGGTTCCTACCTCCTCGGACCATCCGATATCAGGTACCCCAGTGATTCTCAGCCTGTGCTGACTCACTGTAGTGAAGTGAACTCAATACCGTGTTATAAGTAGACTCTTGTCAAAGAAAATTAAGTCCTAGGACAAGACCCAAGATTCACTCTTGGGCTCTGGAGCGAGAAGTTTACATCTGTGTTGACAAAGTAGGATTTCGAGATGAAAAAGAAGGGAACGACTGTGTGTTGATTGTGAAAAGTAAGGTGAGGGTAAGAGATTCTTGTAAGAACAGTGAACCTACAAGGGAAAAATTTTTCTGGAGACATGAGACACGTAGGTACTTTTAATGTCACAGAGAGAGACAGAGACTTTCTTTTGGTCATAGTTTCCTTGGACAACAACTACGACTTTAAGTAGTCCTGTCAACTAATTAAAAGAATAAAACAAAAGAGAAAAATTTGTTAATATAGATACTGATATACTTCACAGGGAACTAGGATTATTGAATAAGTTTTTTATAAATTACACACCGACGACACACAATCTGTGACAAAATCCATGACCCTTATATCTCTACTTACTCCGTCTTCAGAACTACAGTTTAAATCAAAGACCATTAGTCTCTGATTGACATTTGTTCAGTTGTAAATTTTTTTTTTCTTCTATTAAAGTTTATCCTCATTTACGGATCTTTCAACAACTCAGACTACTCTTTTTCCCGATCTCTCCTTTGTTTTTCAAGTCTTTTAACGTTCCAAAGATAAGGAGAGGGTCTGTTTCGGTTCTACCCTCACAACCTCTAATATCCTAGGATCTTTCTAGATCCTCTTATTCTTCTCCTGGTACACAGGGGAAGGACCTATACCTTGTACTTGTTAAAGGGGGACCGAGATCTGTAGAATCCTCGTTTTCTTTATCACTGAACATTACAGGTACGTCGACCAGACTCTGTAGGGGTGTCTCAGGACCCTAGGGGTCTATTTGTGTCTTTATGTCTCACTCCGTACTAATACCATATTTAATAACTATCCGGTTTCTCTGAAATATTAACCTCGTACTTAGAACTGAACTCTCTAGAGAAAAAGACGAAATCTTATAATCAAAATCGGAGTCAACCATACCAGTTCCTTTGTTGAGGTTACAGGTAATTTTTTAAATGAGGATGTAAAAAAGTATCGTAACTTTATATCACCCTTTTCTCTTATGTTTGTGTCCTCTTAATTTTCATTGGGATGTATATTAATTTTCGTTCTTAACGGGTTAATTTGAATTCGAGTGTATCTTTACGTACACTTTAAATGAAAGTATTTCGGTCAAAGGACGTATGAAAGGTACTGAAAGTGTGTCTTTTTATGAACAAAAATAAAAGTGAAGGGAAATCTAAACGTGTTTCGAAACTTCATACCTGTAAATGTTGGTGGGGGTGTGAGGATGGATCTATTAGTTGTAAATACATATGAACTAATTGAGTCACTATAGGTTCCCACCTATTAACGAACACCAAAGTGTCAATTTGACTCAAAGAAACTACAACTTCGAATTTATGTTAATGACCGTCCTCCGGGTACCGTCTCCTGACCCTTTCGTGTCGCGGACGTGAGACCGTCGTGGTTTAGTGACAGTATATGAGAGAGAAGAGTGAACTAAGAGGTCTGAACCTTTAATTAAAAAAACCTTCAGACTACTCCAAATTTTTACGTGTCTTTTTGATAAAACCTTTTTAGTGGTTTATACATATACAAGGTATCTGGATTTATACGGATACGTAGAAAATGAGTGAGATAAAGTCTTCGTTCTTCCCAAAAATTTTATATAAATCAGACGAAAAATTGGATATTCGAATAATAAAAATACCGATCGTTGACGAAAGGATTTATCAGTGTTAAAAATACTGTGTATAAAGTTTTAACATTAAGACCTTTATGAGTCTATAGTCAAAGATTTGTATGAAAAAACTTTTTTACTTTTTTCCGAAGTTCCATGTGAAACTGTGGAAACTCTCTGTTCAGACGGACCGAGTACTGTGACCGGGGGACATCCCCTGACCGTCGTCTAAGACAGTACCACTTTTGTCTACGGACGGACACCGTCTCAAGTACTAGTTAATGACCCTCGTCAGTCACCTGGGTCATAGTCTTAGTCGGATACTCTTTACGTTTGCTTTAAATCCATACTGAAGTTCGGGAAACGGTGATCCTCGAATTCATATCACACAAATCAGAAGGTTGTTCAAACACTGGACCGTTGCAGACTTGGCATAGAGATCTAAAGTAACCGAAAGGGTACTGAACACAAGAGCGCCGAAGAAGACGGAGGTCCAGGACCGTGTAGTACAACTAAGTCTACAGTTTATCTGGTGACATGAGACGCAATTTTGGTAAGGATGTAAATTATACCTATTGGTTGTTCTTGTATGGCATATCGTATCCCTTGAGTTGAGTTACAATATACCGTCGGACCTATCCTCTCCTCAAACCCCCTCTTACCTATGAACATATACATACTAACTTAGAGAAACGACAGGTGGCCTTAAATAGTATTGTAATAATTAGTCAATATAAGGTTATGTTTTAAATTTTCAAATTTTCTTTTTTTTGTAAGGATCGTTCGTAAAATGTTTACGTTTTACCAATACGTGTCTAGTGTTCTTCTGTTGGTCATACTGGTGTACCTGCCTGGTGTGTCTGAAGTTAGAAGAGGAAGGTAGAAAGAGAGTGAAAAGAAGAAAGAGAAAAGAAAGTCCTTATTTCATTTAGTAAGAGCCAGAGTATATATCGTTGAGTCTTTGGTAAATATAACGAACCCTTACAGGAACTCCGGACTGAGAGGTATCGTTACTGAATAATCTCATACAGAAGGTACGTTTATTAGAAAGGTTTTTTCTCGGATACCCCCCCCCACTTTAAAGGATGGAGTAATATATTTATACGAGATGTGTAGTAGTTCATAAATGACTCGGTGATCACAGAAGGTCTTTATAGGATGACACATGGAAAGGGACTAGAGTCATGACCTTCCATCATCTCTTCTTCTGTCCGTCCACGACGGGAGTGTTTCGAATATAAGATACTCCCCTGTCCCACTCCCTGTTGGTAACGTATGTACATGTTTGTGTACATGATTATATCACTCAAAATGTATCACTAGTGATGATAGTCTGTTGTTATCACACATCACCTATCCTCTCATGCACACGGCAAAACCGATGGTATCTAACACCTCTTACGGCTTTCGGAAAAGTCTCTTCCACTCTAAAGGAAACTCTACACTTACAACTCTTCTGTCAGTGTGTTTCAAGAACCTTCCCCTGTAACGTTTTTCTCTTCTGTGGATCACATTTCCATGATATTTTCCTCGTCCATACAGTGTCAATTTCCTACTTCTCTTCTGGGAAGACCGACCTATCATTACTCGACCCCTTACTTCTCGATTGTCTAGTTCCCCTCTCTCAGTCCCCGATCTTTTATCTCAGAAGACTTAGTTTCGTTCCTCGAACTCAATTACGAGTTTAATATTACTTTTCGGTGACCTTCTATAACTCCTGTCTTTTGTGTACTATATTAATAAAAAAATTAGTTAAGTCATCGAAACACCCTTTTTTATATGTTTACGTATGACCTTTAAACGACTCTCATTTAAAGCTCATAAGAGTGGTGTGTATGTCTGTGAGTCTTACCACACTCTTCTATCTATTCAATTAATCAAACTGACATCATTAAAAAAGTCAAAACAGGGGTCAGTGAGTCAGTATAGGCTGAGAAACGATGAGGTATGTGACTCGGGTGGTTCGAGGAGACAATTACCCTAAGAGGTCCGTTTTTATGACCTCACCCAACGGTAAAAGATGAGGTCCTCTAGAAGGGTTGGGTCCCGAATTTGAGTTCAGAGGACACAGAGGACGTAACCGTCGACTAAAAAAAAAAAAATGGTGACTACTTATAGTTTTGTAGTACAACGTCTATATTTTATATATATTTACGTAAAAATTGAAAGATTAATTTTTATTTTATTTTAAAATGAAAGAGTATTTCTCCTTCCCGAAGGGGCCACCAAGTCGACCAATTCTGAGACGGACGTTACACCCTGTGGACCCAAACTAGGGACCCAACCCTTCTAGGGGACCTCTTCCCTTGTCGATGGGTGAGGTCATAAGATCGGACCTCTTAAGGTACCTGATCAGGTACTCCAACGTTTCTAAGTCTGTGTTGACTCGTTGAAAGTGAAAGTATTTTTTCTTTCTGATTTCCCTCACTCTATCTTGGGTTCTCTAGACCCCCGTCGACGTCCTAAGGGACCAGTCCCTACCATTGTCGTCTTAATCATTCTTCACCGGTCATACCCAGTAGGAAAACTCTACCCAGGATTCCGCGAACGATTACCTAACGGGCCACCACTCTCTTACTTGTCACCTCTTCCTCCGTGTCTATATTCGAGTCCGAACAAGACTACGTCAGACACAAGAAGGAAGGACATATCAAGTGTAGGACGACTAGGGAGGACATACATAAAGTACAAAGTACAACAAGGACGTAACACTACTGGTCTCAGCAACGAAAGAACGAGATGTCTATATAACGATGAACGAGTTGAAAGAGCACTTCTTGGTAGAAGAAGGTGACACAAAGATTCGTACGAATATAAAGAGGGTTAAGAAGCATTTTAAGAAGGATTGTTAAAGAATAATAAGAGGTACATGAAAAACCTACACACTTCAACATCAGGTTTGGAGAAACATCTTTTCCTTATAGGTAAAGACACGGGGTAGTCTTTTACCTGGACGTTGTACTTGCCTTTGTGACGGTGACAGACCGTTCTGACGGATTTTCCGACCGGAGGGACCGGAGGTCCGGAACCCGAATCGATAAATTAGGAAAGGACAGAGACATCACATTGATCAGTATACTTCATGTAACTTTCCATAAGACCTATCACTCCAATCTACATATTATGTCTCCTGTGTCTTTATACACATACGTACACATACATAAATATGCACGAGTCTTAATCCGACGATAAAGACAGAGGTTCAACGTTTCAGGGGGGAAATATATCGACATTAAAAATAATAATTTTTTCACGTTTTGACTTACTCAGGCCAAACGAACACCTTATCATTCGACTCCTACCAAATTAGATCAACGACCAGTATGTCTGACACACCACAGAGTCCTTTCCTCGATCCCTGATTGTAACTAATTTGTGGACCTGTACAGTCCTCGTAGTGTTACAGGAAAAACAACTTTATATCAACTGTATGTTACAATACAAGTAAAGTCCATGTAAACGTATATAATTTACTAGTGGTGATATTCAGATCATCGGTAGTCGGGGGTATGTTTTAAAAATGTTATAATAACTGGTACAAAGAGGAAAAGACAAGGTAACTAGACACACAGACGAAAACGAAAACCAATTACATCGAAACATCACATCAAACTTTAGGTCTTTGTACTATGAAGGTCGAAACAAGAACAAAGAGTTCTAACAAAACCAATAAGTCCCAGAAGGTACAAACGTATGTTTAAAATGTTAATAAAAAAAGATCAAGACACTTTTCACGGTAACCCTTAAAACTATCCCTAACGAAACTGAGACAACTAACGGAACTCATCATACCTGTAAAATTATTATAAGAAGGTCATATAGAAAGATAAACAAACATATCATAAATGGAAGAAAATAGTTACAGAATAGTAGAAGACGGAGGAACCAATCTAAACGAGGATCCATAAAAAAAAATACGTCTACATTTATTCTAAAAAAAGAGTTACAGAGAAATAATATCAAACAATCATATATCTTTGTGTACAAAGACGTACAATTAAAAGACGGGATATTAAAATTACTTAGGTAAAAAATCAAGATTACCAAAAAACCACGACAGAAATTCCGAAAGACATTTGTTATAGTGCAGTAGACGTTTCTTACTGTCAAAATGAAGAAAAAGTCAAAGTCATTGAAAATGTTGAACACAGAAAAAATTTTTTTACGTGTACTTTTTATATTACACTTATAATTAAAAAGACGTCTTCTCTATACATAGATAGATATAGATATACAGATTTTTATGTAGAATTGACAGTATATCCTAAAACAAATCTGTATATTCAGTACATAGACAAGTGAGGACCACTCGTAAATCCAACAAAGAAGACAAAGGAAGATAAAACGTTAATATTTGTATTGTCGTTACCGATCGAAAGAAATCAAAGGAACTCCTATTTACGTTCCTTGGAAGATCTTATATCCAGATATGAATCGTAATGTAAAGTCACAAAATCCTCTATAACGGTTTAACGAGAGGTTTTACCAACAAGGTTAATACAAAGGTATCGGTACATATCACAAGAGTAAAGAAACGTAGGAACGGTCGTGTAATTACAAGAACCGTTAAACTACTGATCTTTAACATAGAAGAACAAACTTAAAAGTAAAAAGTTTATCGGTTCCTAAAACAGTCTCGTAAAACCCAAGGAGAATACTCATAATGGACAAGTATACGAAGTGGGTGAAAGTTTACCCCAATAAAAAGAAAAAGTTCACCTAAAAACTACCAAATGATTTTATAAGACGTACACTTAAACCAATAAGAAGAAGGAAAATACGGGAGATGGAAGTTGAAATACACAAAAACAATTCGTATGTAAATTTTAAAAAAATGTATGTACGTAGTGATACTTCTTTCGATCACCTCCACTACCTTAAGGTCACCTCGATAAAGTTTAGGATTTTCTACTACGACACTTTCACGACGTGAGTTATACGGTTGTTTAAACCTTTCGAGTGGTCACCGGTGTCCTGACCTTTTCCAGTCAAAAGTAAGGTTAGGGTTTCTTTCCGTTACGGTTTCTTACGAGTTTGATGGTGAGTTAGCGTGAGTAGAGTGTATGATCATTTCATTACGAGGTTCGGTCCGAAGTCGTTATACACTTGACACTTGAAGGTCTACAAGTTCGACTAAAATCTCTTCCGTCTCCTTGGTCTCTAGTTTAACGGTTGTAGGTGACCTAGTACCTTTTTCGTTCTCTCAAGGTCCTTTTGTAGATAAAGACGAAATAACTGATACGGTTTCGGAAACTGACACACGTAGTGTTATTTGTCACCTTTTAAGACTTTCTCTACCCTTATGGTCTGGTGGATTGGACGGAGAACTCTTTAGACATACGTCCAGTCCTTCGTTGTCAATCTTGACCTGTACCTTGTTGTCTGACCAAGGTTTATCCTTTACCTGATACAGTTCCGACATATGACAGTCGGACGAATAAATTGAAGATACGCCTCATGTAGTACTCTTTGCGACCCGACCTTCTTCGTGTTTGACCTTAGTTCTGACGGTCCTCTTTATAGTTAGTCGAGTCTATACGTCTACTATGGTGGAAATACCGTCTTTTACTTCCCCGTGATTTCTCGGAGAACTACTTTCATTTTCTCCTTTCACTTTTTCAACCGAATTTCGAGTGTAAGTCTTTTGTTTCTATAATAATTACTAATTATTACTGCAAGAGATTGACGGTTACATCGGTGTAATAATGTATCCTTCCTGTGACTGCAAACCAGAAACCTAAATTACGTCACTATGGTTCAGTGACCTCATTTACAAGGTATTCTGTCAATAAAACTTTTCGTCGTGTTCTGTTATTTACCTATATAAATTCCCGTCTGAGCCCAAAATTAATACTGAGATGAGGACGTGGTACACTGTGACATAAACTAGTTGGGACTCGGTTTCTCTTATTATTATGTATAGAATATTTATTAACCCTTCTGAACTACTTTACAAAATACATTTGATGCACTTCTCTAAAATTTTATAATCGAGGAAGGAAATATTAAACAGAAATTGAACACAGGTTTTTCTCTCTTTGTTATTCCTTCTAACATTGTGACGACTTAAAGGAAAATATATGGTATCATGATCCCCATGTTCAAGTGAACGTGCTTGTCAAAGGTAAATTAACGAATACAAAACGTTGAGACCTTTTAGTTAAAGGAATTATTAAACAGATCAAATTAGGGAGAACTTAACGGAAGTATACCCAATAGAAGGACGTAAAAGAAAAGGATAATGACTCAACAGGAGTCAACACACCAGACTACAGCGGACACGATAAGTACTACTACCGAAATTTCTTAAAAGGGGACTGTGTAAAAAGAGAAAGTACCGAATTTAACAGGGTATCGGGTCGCAAGGAGAAAACGTACAGGGACTAGTCGTCCGTGTGATGTGTGAACGAACCCCAACCTCCGTCCCCATCCCTTTATGCATGACCTCCAACGACGACGACGATGACGATGACGACGACGATTCAGTGAAGTCAGCACAGGCTGAGACAAGCTGGGGTATCTGTCGTCGGGTGGTCCGAGGGGGTAGTGACCCTAAGAGGTCCGTTCTTGCGACCTCACCCAACGGTAAAGGAAGAGGTTACGTACTTTCACTTTTCACTTTCACTTCAGTGAGTTAGCATAGGCTGAGAATCGCTGGGGTACCTGACGTCGGATGGTCCGAGGAGGCAGGTACCCTAAAAGGTCCGTTCTCACGACCTCACCCCGCGGTAACGGAAGAGGTTGACCTCCAACGTCTGGAATTAATGAATTTCCAGTACCCCTCGTGAGTCGGGTCGTTTGAGACGGAAAATGTTAACCTAAGGGTCGTCGATTACGTCAGTCGACCAATTTGTCTTATTTTATGTACCAATCCAGTTGGGTCCTTCCAATGGGGTTGAAGGACTCAGTAGGCGTATTACTCATTTCCGTTCTTATCAGGACACATTGGGTATCGTGACTGTAATATACTGACACAACCATTAGGATGTCCCGAATGACTTTTTGGATCGGGGTCCCTTCTGAAGGGGTGTCCTTTGTATCCTTTTTTCCTTTATGAGTAAAGAAGAGGAGAATTGACGTTTACGGAAATTTGTGCACAAAAAAGTGAGTCGGATGGGTATTGTTCACGACAGCACCTTGACCGGGAACACCAAGAATAATATTAACGGTCTGTGTGGTCGTTATTAATAGTCCTTTAAAACTTTCTCTGTTCGAAATAATGGGTATTCAGGATCTTTAATGTGTTGTGTGTACCCTGGTGTGTCACTCCAGTTCTCCCTCCCTCCCTTTCTCTCTCTCCCTCTTTCACACCCCGACGTCTTACTCGTATTCTCGGATCCCAAGACGAAAATAACCCCAGTTCCAACTCCCATGACTCCGTAAACGTCCTAGTGAAAAATAAGTACTTAAAATTTATATTCTCATCCTTAAATCCCGAAGGGACCACCGAGTCACCATCTCTTAGGCGAACGGTTACGTCCACTGCCTCCAAACTAGGAATTAGACCCTTCTAGGGTGTCCGACATCTCGTTGATTCGGACACGTGGTGTCGATGACTCGGACACGACAAGGGTGCGTGACGTTCGCTTTGGGTTTCCGGGATCTCGACCACGAAGCGTTATTCTTTTAACTGACGTTACTCCTCGGCTCGTGACGTTGATCTAATCGGGGTTGAGAGGCGCTGATCTCTTTTCGGGTTCGGTGTCGTTTGTGGGTCGTGTCGGTATCTATTAGTTAGTCACGTCAAGTCAAATCAGAGAGTCAGTGCAGGTTGAGAAACGCTGGGGTGCCTGGCGTCGTGCGGTCCGAAGGGACAGGTAGTGGTTGAGGGTCTCGAACGAGTTTGAGTACAGGTAGCTCAGCCATTACGGTAGGTTGGTAGAGTACGAGACAACAGGGGAAGAGGAGGACGGAAGTTTGAAAGGGTCGTAGTCCCAGAAAAGATTCCTCAGTCAAGAAGAGTAGTCCACCGGTCTTATAACCTCAAAGTCGAAGTCGTAGTCAGGAAGGTTACTTATAAGTCCTGACTAAAGGAAATCCTAACTGACCAACCTAGAGGAACGCCAGGTTCCCTGAGAGTTCTCAGAAGAGGTTATGCTGTCAAGTTTTCGTAGTCAAGTTTTATTTATTTCTTACCCTTAAATTACTGATCCTTCTCTTTTTTGTTCGTCGGGTCACCAGTCAATAGACCTTTGGTTGGTTCTAAAGTTTTTGTCTCTTCCCTCCTTTTCCCCGGACCGAGAAATTGATAAGGACACCAACCGTTACGTAAATAAGTTATATTGGTAGAAACTTTTTCTACGGAGTAACATTACCTACAGAACCATTAGTTGTGGATACAGTCGGTGAACGTTTTTCTCTCTTTTGGGTTGAGAGTCCCGAATTTAAATGAGTAATTAAGTAAATAGGGAAGAAAGTTCCTTGTGTGTTATTTATGGTAGTATACGGACTAGAATCTCGAAAATTTCAATCTTTTGAGATTATACACAGGACGTCTTAGAATCACTCGACCTTCCTATTTGATTATGAAAATTTCTACACACCACCACCGTGTCTCTCCGTCGTCTCTCTTCCCTCTATGTGAACCGTTTCCTCTACTGACACCGTAACTCGAAGTTCCCTACCCGTTGATACCTCCGTTCCCTCTTGTCGTACCCCGTTTCCTTACACCCTCTTTTAAGTAAGGGAAAAGTGTGATTGTTCCCCAGGTGAAACTCATCTCTGTTCTCCAGAGGGAATAAGTCCTCCCGTTCGATACACTTGAACCTGAACAGTAGAGACTTGAATCGTAGTGACTTGAGATTAAAGAAATGAACAGTTCACTACTTTCTAAGTCCTAATTCGATCGTCACTTTCTATTATACTAATATCATTGACCTCGATAAAGAACTCATGAATGATACTATTGATAGTACGAAATATATCTAATAGAGTGAGTCAATAATCTGTTCTTACAAAATGAAATTTATAATACCGATAGGTATAAAATAAACCCTCAAACAACTATCATCTTGTAAGTCAACTGAGACCGGTCACCTGTCACCTGGGACCCGGTGATCCGAGACTTATTTATACTATATGTCAGAAGGACACCCCCATTTATTCTCATGGGTCCCTTACGGTTTACTCTTCTCTTCGCCTGTGTCCTGGTCTAGGACTCCTACAAGTAAGAAACACTGTACATTATTTCGAGTGTTTCCTTTGGTTCTTTTCTTCTCGTCTTTCCCTCTGACCTCTTCCACTCTTGTCTAAAATGGGCGAAGGTCTAAACATCCTTATCTGTGATTTTAAGGAAATTTTTAAACGTGATTTTAAAACGTGGATTTAAAGAGAACGATAACTACAGATGAGAGTATATAGGGTAACGTCTAATATTAGGGATATATTGATGGGTTTTCATCTTCGACTCAAAAATGTAAATAAATTAAAAACAATTCCATGTAAATTTAAATTCATCGGGGTACAAAGGTCACTGATACTATAATCTGTTACGTCGAAATCTTACTGTTCATTTTATATTACGTTTCTCGATATCGATTTTTCTATTACCCCTTTTACCTTATTCTTTTTTTACAACTAATAAAGATTTGTTTCCTTCCTTTTACTTAATTTTTTATTTATTGTCTACCCCGTTTATATTTATTTGTCGTTCAATCGCTTGAATTTAGGTATAGTCCTGAAGGTACCATCAGGCAACCAATTCTTAGGCGGACGGTTGCGTCCCCTACGCCCAAACTAAGGACCAGACCCTTCTAGGGTGCACGCGTCTCGTCAATTCGGGTACTCGACGTTGTCGATTTCGGGTGTGTGGACCTCGGACACGAGACGTTGCCTTCGACGGCGTTACTCTTCGGGTGCGTGGAGTTGAGGTCTTTCGGGAGAACGTCGTCACTGCTAGGTCGTGTTGGTTTTTATTTACTCATTTGGAAATCTTTCTTTATTTATTCTTTGTGTTCATTTTGATTCTGTTGTGTTTTGTGATAATTTATAAAAAATTAGGTATAGTTGTTAATGTATAGATATATTTATTTAATTTACGAGATTAATTTTTACCTATAACAGTCTACTCTGAAATTTTTTCTGGGTTATTAAACGGTAAAGTTCTCTGTATAAGATTTGTATTTCCATGTTTATCGACTTTCATTTTCTAAGTCTTTTTGATACAGTACCTTTATTATCGGTAATCTTTTAACCACACTTACAACTAACTTTGTAATTTTTATAAAAAATTTCTTTCGACCAGACCTTGATAATTATAGTTAGTTTACTGACGTTTTTACCAAACTGGTCTTTCTGTATTCTTAGGATACATATAATGAGATTTTAGACTTAAATTTATATACTTCGTTTTAATGTTCTTGGTTTTTCACTTTATCTGTTAGATGATAATATCAACCTTTAAAATTATGTCCAGTAAGAGGTTAAATACTCCTTTGGTTGTTTACAGTCTTTCCTATGACTACACTTAGTGTGACAAATGGTTGAACCGGATTTGACTGTCAATATGTGGTAGTATAAGTTTTTGGTGTTTTATTTATAAAAGTCAACTTGTTCTGTGTAATCGTTTGTATCCGTATACGACATATATCTTACGATATATTTTGACATATTTCGTAAGAATTATTTAAAGTTTCTTGACTTTAGTATGTATATACAAGAGACTAATGTTACTTTAATTAATCTTTAATTGTTGTTTTTCTATTGATATTTTAGGTTTTTATAAACTTTTGATTCATTGTGTAAGATTTATTAGGTATTCAGTTTAACTTTCGTGTTACTTTTAATCTCGTATAAAACTTGATTTTATATTATTTTCATATCTGATAGTCTTAAACACTCTATGTCGATTTGTTACTAAATCTCCTTTAAAAGATCAAAATTTACATACATAATCTTTTCCTCTTTAACATTAGTCACCATTTTAAACTGGAGTTCTTCGATTTTGTTTCTCGTTTAATTTATGTTTTTCCGTCTTTCTTCCTTTATGATTTCTTGTCTTTAATTAATTTATCTAATTACAGGTGATTCTCCTCTTCATTATTTTAAGACCATACAAGTATGTTAACCTGTGATTGTTACGTAATTCTGGATAACTAATAAGAGTTTTTATGATAAACTAACTTTATATAGATCGTGTTTACAAGACACATATGCTATAAGTTCTGACCCGATTTCATAGTATTATCTTCACTGCGATCTCCAACGTACACCCTCATGACTGTCTTCGCCGTGTCTCCTTGAAAGACCCAACTACTGTGACAAGACGTAGAGCATGATCTTCTTACAATGTTTCCAGAGTCAAGTCAAGTCAAGTAAAGTCAAGTCATTGAGTCAGCGAAGGCTGAGAAACGCTGGGGTACTTAGCGTCGTGCGGTCCGGAGGTACAGGTAGTGGTCGAGGGTCTCAAGTGAGTCTAAGTGGAGGTAGCTCAAACACTACGGTAGGTCGGTAGAGTAGGAGACAACAGGGGAAGAGGAGGACGGGGGTTAGGGAGGATCGTAGTCTCAGAAAAGGTTACTCAGTTGAGAAGCGTGCTCCACCGGTTTCATGACCTCGAAGTCGAAATCGTAGTAAGGAAGGTTTCTTTAGGGTCCCAACTAGAGGAAGTCTTACCTGACCAACCTAGAGGAACGTCAGGTTCCCTGAGAGTTCTCAGAAGAGGTTGTGGTGTCAAGTTTTCGTAGTTAAGAAGCCGCGAGTCGGAAGAAGTGTCAGGTTGAGAGTGTAGGTATGTTTCCAGATATACATCCATTTATAGTTTGATATGTTAATAATATATGTTCAGAAATGATAGATATTTCGTGTCGAATTAAAATTTATTTTTCAAGTTTCGTCGTAAATTTCTTATACGAAAGGTACCCAATTATTTCTCTACATACACCTACACAATTGAAATTCTTGAACAGTCTCTTTGTTTCCCTTTACAACTTGTCCATCACTTCTTAGTAAAGTTACGTTATCACTCCTACTTTAGGTTCATTCTAACCCAGTTCTTTTATCCTTCGGTGGTCTTTCTGTTGTTTAAGTCTGGTACAATATGTCATAACGACATATCCTCTCATCTCTATCCCCTTTCTACTCTTACTGTCTTTCTCTCCCTCTTAAAATATTTCCTTCTCTCTCGTAAATAAAGTATATCCCTTCTACTTTTACGTTCGCGAGCAACGAGTCAGCATAGGTTGAGAAACACTGGGGTACCTGACATCGGACGGTCAGAGGAGACAGGTACCTTAAGAGGTCCGTTCTTATGACCTCACCCATCAGTAACGGAAGAGGTCCTATAGAAGGACTGGGTCCCTAGTTTGGGTCCATGGTCTATTCCACTTAGATTCACCTCCTACTCTCGAATCTATCCTTCCTCCTGTTAAAAGGTGACCTTCTCCTCTCATCAATATTAATCGCTGATGTTGATGTTTACGACCACCTAACTATATAAATAGTATCCTTCGTACCATGTTAAAGAATAGACTTATGTAGAAGGAGTCATTTCGTACTCTACTTAGGTCGACTGTCTCTCTTCTTACACTCTGAACTCCTGTATTCTCCTTTATGTTAGTATACTCTTATATTTTCATTTAAATAATCTTTTTACAGTCGAAAAATCCGGGTAAACTCTGACACGAACAAGAATCAACGAGTCAGTACAGACTGAGAAACGTTTGGGTACCTGACATCGGGTAGTCCGAGGAGACAGGAGACAGGTGTCCCTAAGAGGTCCGTTCTTATGACCTCACCCGACGGTACGGGAGGAGGTCCCCTAGAAGGGTTGGGTCCCTGACTTGGGTCCAGACGACGTAACGTCCGCCTAAGAAATGGTAGATTCGGTGGTCCTTTCGGGTTTTTAAGACCTCACTCATCTGATAGGGAAGGGGTCCCTTGAAGGACTGGGTCTTAACTTAGTCCCAGAGGACGTAACGTCCTCCTATTACACTCTAATCACTGGTATTTAAAATTACTATGTATCAACACGTTAAAAAAAGGTTGTTACAAATTGACGAGATCTGGTGTACAACAAAATCCATATTCAACCTACAAGAGTGTATGTTATTAAAATAAAATTACCTAATGAGTCTGTTAATGTAAGATTCGGTTGAAATGACAGGTGGAAACATAATCTATATGATTGAATTAAGCAAGAGTAGGTAAAAGTACCTTTTAAAAGTACCTTTTTAACAGAGTTTGTCAAGAGTAGGTGAGGTAAGAAATTTTAACAACAAAGACAAAAATCGCTCTTTTATAATTCGACTTCATAGGATTTTGACACTCGAGGAGACAATATCGTTACTTTCGAAATATAAACTAAAATTTAAAACTCATTTTTTCTGATTTTACCTTAAAATTTCCTATCACTATAAGTATTCCCGAAGAATTAAAATATAGATCAATGGGTCAAATAAAATTTGAAATTATAAACGTTCAGAAGTCACACAACCTTCTCACAGATATTTGACTTAAGTCCGGTATTAATAGTCTTCATGTTTTACTTTTGTTTTATTAGAGTTTCTTTCGGTATTCTACAAACACTTTATTTCGTTTAAAAAGTCGGAATTAAAGTATTTCTACGATACTTCTTATTACTTAGAATCACTATTAAATTAAATTTACTGAGAATGAAGTTTATTTGTTGACATGTAGTTTTTTAATGTACTTTGAGGTAAGAGATCTTCGTCCTCTTTTAAGAGTTGTTATTCTATAAGTACTTTATTTCGATTAAAAAGTCGGAATTAAAATATGTCTACGAAACTTGTTTTTTTACTTAAAATCAATACTAAATTAAATTTAATTGACAAGGGAGTTTACTAGGATTTGGTTTCTTTTTATACACTAAGTGAGGACTTTTTCGTCCTCTTTAACGTGTTTCTCTTTGACTAGTGTAAATCGTTCACGGATGAAACAAGGTCCCCAAGGACTACCAAGTCGTCATTTCTTAGGTGGGACGTTACGTCCTCCGTGTCCCAGCTAGGGACCCAGCCTTCTAGTGGACCTTATCCTTTACCATTGGGTGATATCATAAGAACGGACCTTTTGAGGTATCTGTCTCCTCGAACCACCCGATGTCAGGTCCCCTAACTTCTTCTCAGTCTAAACTGAAGTAAAGTCAGAGAGTGAGTACAGGTTTAGAAACGCTGGGGTACCTGACGTTGTAGGTCAGAATGGACAGGTAGTGGATGAGGGTCTCGAACGAGTTTGAGTACAGATAGTTCAGTCACTACGATAGGTTGGTAGAGTAGAGACAACAGGGGAAGAGGAGGACGGAAGTTAGAAAATTCTAAACTGAATCGTTGATGTATTGAAACAAAGTCCAAGATCAGTTCGTAAAAATAGTCCTGAGAGGTTTTCGATAATAAGTACTACGTAGAGTGGTTCCTCATTTTGACCTAAACGAGAACTTTTGACAATTGTAAATCTTATTTCATATCAGACTACACATAAAAAGAAATAATACCTTTACACATTCACTTGAGTAAGTTAATTGATAACTTCACTTCTCTGACGTTTATGAAAAGGGGTCTCTTCGTGTATCTTTCTAGTTTTTACAGATTGAAAGCTTGGTAATAATGGGTGTATGTTTTCAAGTCGAATGTCATATGACTGTGTATATATGCCTTAAATCTTTCTAGCATTACTACTGGGACCTTCTCTCTGTCGTTTTCTCTGTGTCTGCATATCTTACTTGAAGACCTGAGACTCCCTCTCCCTCTCCCACCCTACTAAACCCTCTTACCGTAACTTTGTACATACGATAGTACATTCTTTGCTTCACGGTCAGATACAAGCTATGTCTTATGTCCTACGAACCCCGACCACGTACCCCTACTAGGTGTCTCTACTATACCCCACCCTTCACCCTCCACCCTCCCCCTAAGTCCTAACCCTCGAACATATGTGGGCACCACCTAAGTATAGTTACATACCTTTTTGGTTATGTCATAACATTTCATTTTATTTCAATTTTTTTTAAATCACTCTTAATTTTTTTTTTCAAGTCGAATGAGACGAGATAATATCTTCCATGACATCAATAAACTTCATTATTTACGTTTTCAAGGAGATGTGACGTACGGTATAATGTACAAAGTGAGATTGTAGAGACGTCGATAATGTTAAAATTTACCGTTGTTTTATCTCTCGATTCCTATAATACACTGAACCAGTGAGACGTATGTTGTGAAACGAGGAAAATGTTCTTTAGTATCACCATTTGTAGAAGGTATTTCGTCATCATACACAAAAAACACTCTTTATGAAACGGAGTTTAAGTAAATTTACTCAGGGTTTCTTTCCGTTACGGTTTCTTACGAGTTTGATGGTGGGTTAACGTGAGTAGAGTGTGCAATCATTTCATTACGAGTTTTAAGAAGTTCGGTCCGAAGTCGTTATACACTTGACACTTGAAGGTCTACAAGTTCGACCAAAATCTTTTCCGTATCCTTGGTCTCTAGTTTAACGGTTGTAGGTGACCTAGTACCTTTTTCGTTCTCTCAAGGTCTTTTTGTAGATAAAGACGAAATAACTGATACGGTTTCGGAAACTGACACACCTAGTGTTATTTGACACCTTTTAAGACTTTCTTCCCTTATGGTCTGGTGGACTGGACGGAGAACTCTTTGGATATACGTCCAGTCCTTCGTTGTCAATCTTGACCTGTACCTTGTTGTCTGACCAAGGTTTATCCTTTTCCTCATGCAGTTCCTACATACGACAGTGGGACGAATAAATTGAAGATACGTCTCATGTAGTACTCTTTGCGACCCAACCTTCATGTTCGACCTTAGTTCTAACGGCCCTCTTTATAGTTAGTGGAGTCTATACGTCTACTGTGGTGGGAATACCGTCTTTCACTTCTCCTTGGTTTTTCGGGGAACTACTTTCACTTTTTCCTCTCACTTTTCCAACCAAATTTCGAGTTGTAAGTCTTTTGTTTCTAGTACCGTAGGCCAGGGTAGTGAAGTACCGTTTATCTACTCCTTTGTCACCTTTGTCACAGTCTGAAATAAAAGACCCCGAGCTTTTAGTGACGTCTGCCACTGGCATCGGTACTTTAATTTTCTATGAATGAGGAACCTTCCTTTCAATACTGGTTGGATCTGTCGTATAAGTTTTCGCCTCTGTAATGAAACGTTTGTTTCCAGACAGATCAGTTCCGATACCAAAAAGGTCATCAGTACATACCTACACTCTCAACCTGACACTTCTTTCGACTCGTGGCTTCTTAACTGCGAAAACTTGACACCACAACTTCTGGGAACTATCAGGGAACCTGACGTTCCTCTAGGTTGGTCAGGTAAGATTTCCTCTAGTCGGGACCCACAAGAAACCTTCCTTACCACGATTTCGACGTTGAGGTCATGAAACCGGTGGAGTACGCTTCTCAACTGAGTAACCTTTTCTGGGACTACGACCCTCCCTAACCCCCCGTCCTCCTTTTCCCCTGTTGTCTCCTACTCTACCGACCTACCGTAGTGTTTGAGCTACCTGCACTCAGACTCACTTGAGACCCTCAACCACTACCTGTCCCTCCGGACCGCACGACGCTAAGTACCCCAGCGTTTCTCAGCCTGTGCTGACTCGCTGACTTGACTTGACTTGACTCCTCTTCAAATCCGTATTTGAAGTACGACCCAAGTTTCTAAATATTTTAGTCTGTTCTTAAAAATCAGTGATACAAAAAGAGTCGTTTTCGAACTAAAAATACTCACACTTATTTTACCTACTTAGGTACCTATACACGATATCTTTTGGAGAATAAACTATATTTCTAAGTGAGGTAGTTAAACTGAATCTGTTTAATCTCAGTTATGTATTTAGGTAGACAAGAACTATTTTTAAGATGTATAACTTTTACTGGTGTAAAGAGAGTTAGTTGAACTGTCGAATAATTTCTATTCTGTTGTGTTAAGTACCTAAATCGTTCCACTTCACTAAATTGTTACTTTACGAGTCTTATATAAAGTCCATGGTTTTATACTGGTTACCGTATAAACCTGTGGTATGAAGGATTTGATTTTTAGTAGGTGATCGAACACCCTTACGGAAACCATTCACATTTACGGTTGTTAGGGGTTTAAAACCTTTATAAATTTCTTTTACGTTGTACCGGGTAATAGTAATAATTAACGTCGTCGATTTAAATTTTTGTAAGTCCAGTCGGTCTTACGTACCGTCACCCGTAAAGATCGTCACCAGACTTGTTGAAATTACAAATTACGTTGTAAATTTATACATAAAATATTCCATATATATCTATAACTTTATTATTATAAGTACATTACGACATGTCAAAGGTTTCGTGAAAAAGTATTGAATAAACGACGAGTGTTGTTTAGGTAACTTTATCTCAACGGTAGGGTCAAAACGTCAAATTATTGTACTAATCCTTCTACGCTGTACCCCTGAGTTTGTGACTAGGAGGTAAAAGATTAAGGGGTTCGGTTTGAAAAAGGTGACTTAGTAAGACTTAAAGATGTCTATACTATACGAGACAGACATGAGTATATATTTATATAGACATTTATTGAACCTGGGGGTCCATGAATCCTTCGGAAGTTGTCACTTTTGTCTTTGGTGTTCCATGATATTGTGACACACTACACCCTTTGGGTGGTAGCACAAAAACAATGACAAGTCATTGATTCAACACAGGCTGAGACGCTGGGGTACTTACGGTCCGAAGGGACAAGAAATGATAGAGAGACTCGAACGAGTTTGAGTACGGGTAACTCAGTCACTACGGTAGGTTGGTAGAGTAGGAGACAGTCGGGAAGAGGATAACGGAAGTTAGAAAGGATCGTAGTCCCAGAAAAGGTTACTCAACCGACAAGTGTAGTGACATTACACCGTTCCCCGTTTAGTGTCATCTTCTACAAGAAACATCTCTTACTTGAACACTCAAAATATTTGGTGGATCTCTATGATCGAATATTTCTGAAGAAATAAAAATGGTATGTCTCTATTATTGTCTCTTATTACACAGTCTTCTGACGAATTTTATTCTCTAAAATTGGTCTACTTGTCGTAGTTTGTACAATGTTATTATTAGTCTAGGAATTTAACAAAGAAAAATAAATAAATTACTTATATATAACTCACGGATGGGAAACGGTTCATAACATGAACTACGTTCCTATCTCGTCATTTATTTTTTCTGTACCCGAGTGGAAGTACTGAATGTCAGATGACTCCCACTATTTATGATAGAATTTTTTATTTTAGGTTAGGACATTAATGGTTATACCCATTTTATATTTCCCTTTCTCGACAAACGATACACTATTCTAGACTCTCCATGAATTATATTTGACTTCCTAATCCTTTCCGGGGAAACTTCTTTACTATAACTGAGACTTTAAATTTCTTACTCAATAGTTAGTGAAAAGAGGAGATGATAGAAAATTATAATGTAGAAAATAGAACGAATACGTTATAATGATTATTTAACTTTACCTGAAACTTTATGACTTTTCTTCGACGGTCTAATATCCCTGTCTAACATATACCCCTAATTACCACAGTATCTTAACCTTCCATTTAATGGTAATGACGATAAGTATATAGTCAGATAATAACGATATAAGTTAAACATATTTTTATTGACATTCAAGAGTCACTACATATTACCGTTCCTAAATAAAAGTGTCTACTCTCAACCGTATAGAGAGTAGGAACCTGGTTATCTCGAAAAAAGGAAGAGTATCGTTACTATTTCCATGTTCTCCCTTAAGTCTTTGTACCCTCCGGAGTATTCAGGACCAACTCGACCAGGACCTATAATATTGAAGACGGGACAAGGTAACGGTTCTCGTTCGGTACACCGGTTTGAGTTTCGGTTTCCTGTCCCTTCATATGACGTGGGTAATTCTCCGGTGTCTTTCCTACACCTACTCTCTCCACTTTACAATCTCCGTCATGAAATAAGATGACGTTGACGATACCTAAGATGGTTGTCTACATAGGGACTGTCTCCATATACAGTTGGTACATAGGTTATTGACTGAAGTTATTTGATGAGTGTACTAAAAGACTTATACTTAAGTCACATATAATTTTTCTGGAGACTGACCAATATTATTTAGGCCAGATTTACTGTTTAATGTTGAACAACAGTTGTTTGGTCGATAAGACACGAATTACACTCTTTGTGTTACGGATTTGTACAACGAGAACAATAAGGTGTACGTTTTTTATAACTAACTCGTACGATTCTTTATAGTTCGTTATACTCTCTTTCGTTTCTTCAGACTTTATCATTAGAGTTAGAGTGGAGTCTTCGGACCTATTTACTTTACACATAGGTCAGGGGTGATCCGGTTCCTACTACACTGGTCGTACACTATTCTACGGTCTTTACACCTTCAGTATTAGACAGACTCTTCTTCGACACTCATACGACACGATGCATCACTAAGTTGACAGACTTAGTATCATGAGGGCCTCGAGTCTCCTCCCTCTTCAACAAGGCCTTACTCTCCACCCGGAATACCGTGCTATCCTAGATGTAACCGGTTCTACTTCACCTCCCTCTAGGAGTCTCTCCCTTACCAAAATCTTTTAGGAACATCTGAAGGACCAACCAGATCACCAACTCTTAGACGAACGGTTGTGACCCCTGTGTCCAGGTCCTTCTAGGGTGTACGGTGTCCCGTAGAGTCGGGTACACGGTGTTGATGACTTCGGGTGGAGGGATCTCGGGTAAGAGACGTTGTTCTCTTCGGTGGTGTTACTCTTCGGGCGAGTAGAGTTGGTCTCTCATCGGCGGTGAGTGGGGTTGATCTCTTTCCGGTACGTGTCTGTCGTCTCGGTTTTTAATTATAAAAAATTTTACGAACACTAATCCGTACATGTATCGTGTAAACTCTCTGCGTGTCTGATACATTACATCCCACAAAGAACCCTTATTCTATCATTTGATCGATAGGTGTAAATCACCTATGATATAGGTATATCACCTATGACACTCGGTCCATGTGCAGATTAGAAAATATATGTGGAGATACAGTTAATCTTCTATCACGAGATGATTCACCAAAAACAATTAAATAAAATAACATCAGTAAAAAATTACATAATTACCGACGACATGTCTTTTCACTAAGTCTATATATATATATGAAACGTCTTCTGCTACCGTGGGGTGAGGTCATGAGAACGGACCTCTTAGGGTACCTACCTCCTCGGACCACCCGACGTCAGGTACCCCAGTCATTCTCAGCCTGTACTGACTCGCTGAAGTGAAAGTGAAAGTACGTAACCTCTTCCTTTACCGTGGGGTGAGGTCACAAGAACGGACCTCTTAGGGGCGCTTCCCCCCTCGGACCACCCGACGGCAGATACCCCATCGTGTCTCAGCCTGTGTTGACTTCGCTGAGTCGTCGTCGTATATATATTGAATCTCAATGACTAAATTACCGTAGGGTGAAGTAATTTCTCGTCTCTTTGAGTAACTTTCTCAGTATTTAATATTTAATATTTATTTCCTCTTGAGGTTCGTTCTTGACGGAAAACGGGGAAATAGAGACGAGATGGGCGACTTAAATATCGATTTATAACGTTTTTATATGCATAGATCCTTCTTTATTTTCTAGCTAAAGTCTTAAGATTCAAATTTTCATCCCTGATCTAATTAAATAGTCTCAGTCAACTAATAGTCTAGATCATAGAAAAGTCTGACACATCTCTGTTCTTTTGCTGTGTTTATTATATTTATTGAACTCATTCTTCCCACCGGACATAGATGACTGATTAGGAATATTCGACTGACAGTACCGGCTTACATTAGACCACTGGACTCGGAGAGAACCCCAGCATACTTCGGTAAATATATATTTTTTACTTACCACTCCGTTACTTTAATAACCGACTTTTACTACCGCAAAGTCTTGACCTTCACCTGCGTCTTCGAGACTCTAGATCATCACAGGGGGAGGGTCAGACTGTTTTCCATTTAACTTTATTCTTTCTAGTTTAAGTTTCGGTGTGACTTTCTCGTCTGTGACCGTGGTCTTTTCACTATTTGTTCATAGACTAAGGTTCCGGTAAAGTTATAAGTCTTTTATAGAAGATTTTTGTGAACTTTTCACCTTTACAAGATCTGTCTTTACCTAAGTCTTGTGAATGTATGATCGACACACTGAAACCGTTTAACGAACTAAAAAGGGGTTTAGGTCGAAGTGATAGGTATTAATATTTTATCGATATTATTTTTCATGAAGTATCGTAGGAAAAATCCTAAGTTACTCTATTATTTACATTTTAACAGAGATGAATTCCGTTCCAGTAATTGACCATCAGAGTTCCACAAATAAATCGGACCTCTCAAAAACATTTAAAAAATCTTATCGGATTCTACTATTTTTGGACCTATAAAGTATATTTTAAAATCCCAAACCCGAAAAGAAACCTTTATTTTAGACCGTCATATCCGAAAAGTAAAGGGAAATCGGCGTTAATCCTTGTGTATTTATTGTCAGTAGTGATGTGTTCGAGTAGGTGAGTGACACAGTGTCGGGTTCAGTCAGTAGTGACATGTACGGACCGAGTACAACCGTAATTCTATGGATGGGTACTGAATTCTGAACCAAGTTTATAGTCCAAAACAATAATAAGTCTAGGCTACTAGGTATACGTTTTATGTTTGACTATGTGTGAAGATATCTTGATTTGTTTAATTTCCTCTTTATCTATATTCGTGTACGTAGAGTATCATGTTTTCAACACTTTTTATTTGATAAGAACGTTTTATTAAGGACTTACATTACCAGGTCGATATGTAAAGAAAGAAGATAATACTTAATTAGACAAACCTTTCTCTTCGGTAACTACATTTAGAGAAGAGACGAATGTTCAAACGTTTAATTTACGATGAAGATCTTGTCACTCTTCGTAAACGAGTCTTTGTGGGTCTCCTCGACCCACCCTCTCACAGAATTCGACGTACCGAGGTAGGTAGAGGACCAAAGTTTACCGATTTCAGTTCGTACTTTCAGTACCTCTCCTTTTAATTTTTCACCGTTCTTTTTAACGACAGGAGAGACATGACGTTAAAACAAGTAAAAAAGAAAAGGACGAATTGAAATCATGAATTCTTTGGTAAGGACATCTTACGTATTGGACATTAAAATGTTAAATTTTTCTATTCAAAAACAATTGAAACGTTACACATTATCAATGTAACCTAATCCGTGTATTGTTTTGAAGGAAAATTTGACAAAAAAGTCGGAATAAATCCGTATTAACTGTATACTATAACAAATGTAAATTCCACATGTCGTACTAAACTATGTGTGAATATGGTACTTTACTAATATACTTCCAATTACAGAGGTGTTTTTAGTTAGATAACGAAGGTGAGTTTTTGGAGAAAGAGGGACTTACAAAAACCCCTAATTTTAAGTGAAAGTCTACCGACGACGTTATAACAACTTGTACACACTAGCTGTAATGATTGAAGAGTAGTTATACCCTAAGGAGAGAAGAAACCAAAATGTGTGTCTCTTGGTATGAAGGGAGGGTGGTACCGGTACACTAAACGAAACCGGTTACATGAACTTATTTCACTGCAATTCAGTAAAATACTCCCTCATAAATTAACGGCCACGAGTCAGGAGGTGAAGTAAGGAAAGAAACGTGATCCGTCTATCTTTAGGGATTGTCGGATCTCTTGACTTACTGATTACCTTGTCCAGTGAAGACGACTAGGGACCTGTACATGGTCCCCGTTTTATTTACTTGAAGATACCAAAATTCAGTAACTCTAAAACCTCCTATAAACAATGAGTACGTATTGTACTAAATAGGATTGACTTCATCTATACCCTTTCTCGATAGGTTAACCTACAAATAAGAAACATGTCATTAATTTCTTAAACTCCTACTCTCATGTATAAAATAAGGAAACGAATAGACAGTTATAGTCTGTTAGATTTTCTACTATACGACACTATTTTCTATCATGGGTAGAATTGTGTGTACACTTGTTCACACCTGAATAAAGAATTTGACTACTTTTCTTCGTTGGATACTTTTACGGAAAAATTAAAGTTCTTCATAAAGTCGATATCATACAACCGTACGACATCAGGTACCCCAGCGTATCTCAGTCTGTGTTGACCCGCTGAATTGTTGTCGTTTTCGTTTACGATCTATAGTAACCTTCGTTAATTAAAAAACAACAATGAATTTTCTGACGGAGTCAGTATAGACTGAGAGACGGTGGGGTACCTGACATTGGGTGGTCCGAGGAGACAGATACCTTAAGAGGTCCGTTCTTATGTCCTCACCCATCGGTAAGGGAGAGGTCCCCTAGAAGGACTGGGTCCCTAACTTGGGTTTAGAGGACGTAACGTCCGTCTAAGAAATGGTAGACTCGGTGGTCCTTTCGGGTTTTTCTGGTATTTTATATCAGAACATACATGGTATGTTATACTGAACGGACGGGTACCTATTAGGCACTAAGTCAAGTCAAGTCTGTGAGTCAATACAGACTGAGAAACGTTGGGGTACCTGACGTCGTGCGGTCCGAAGGGACAGGTAGTGGTTGAGGACCTCGGATGAGTCTGAGTACAGGTAGCGTAGTCACTACGGTAGGTTGGTAGAGTAGGAGACAGCGAAGGTTTTTTTAATTATTAATCAACTGATTTATATCTTCCCAACAGGTACGTTGTGGGACATAAATTTAAAACTATCTCTGAACATATAACAAGTTGTTTCCCTGTTTTTATAAGTAGTTTAGGAAGAGATTTCTCAGTTGTTCTTTTATCCATTTAGTATTGTAACTTACCCAATTTGTTACGAGATGCTTTTATTTACATTGATTTCGATTCTTCGTAGCTAAAAATGGAAAAGAAGATCTCGATACTCTATATTAAAAGATCTCAGATAGAGTTTTATAAGGTAAATTATGTTATACCCGTGTGGGGGATCTTTAATAAATTTAAAATGATGTTCATGTAAAGAAAATTTTATTCTCAGGTCGTTTTATATCTATTCTATTTTAGTAGATTTATAAGACAGTATGTACAATATAAAGGAAAACAAACACACGTACATGGTATCAAGACATAAATCTAAAAAGGAGAACCATCAAATAATATCTGTATAAAATTGTCGTAATTATAAGAGGTTTCGTACAAAAGTATATACACATCATTATTACTGTTGACAATTATCATTGATGGTTAACAACTCGAGACGAGGACCCCTTAAGATCCATAATACGTTTCGTGACATGCATTGAAGTCAATTAGGAATCTTGTTAGAATTCAGTGTCCGTAAAAACGTAAGGAGAAAGTCTGGTTCGTTGTAAGAGGCTCTTCATTGTAAGAGTTCCTGTATTATGAATATTTCTTGACCCTAAGTTTCGTCCAGACACAGGAGGTTCCGACTGCCAAAATTCGTGTTTTGAGAGACCCGATTTTTTTATTAAGTAGGAAATCCCATATGAATTTAAAATTACCTGAACGAACCACCGAGTCGGCCATTTCGCGGACAGATGTTACGCCCTCTGGGTCCAAACTAGTTGGGGACATGTATTTAAACTTCGTAGAAAATTTTCTACAAGGATCCTATTTAATGAACTTCATCTTGTTTAGACTCCTAAAAATTGTGCGTCTTCTAAGAACCAGATACGACGGTTTAACTGGTAATCTTTGTAAATGGTCCATTGAAAAGGTGGCCGGTACTTTTCTTAAAGGACAAAATGAGTTGGAGGTGGTTTTTTTCACAAAACTTTTTAGAAATAAAACATAGAATAATAACAGAATAAAAAGTAATTAAATATTTATGACTACATATCTATATAAGTATACTTGAAACCGATAAACATGGAAAAAATTTTATGGGAGAAGTGATAAACCAGGTAAAAAAATAATTACTTACGTAAAATATAAATTATTAAATATTCTTAAAAACGATATAATTCTTACACTTCAAAAAAAGTCAGTACACACAACGTTCATGAAGAGGTTCAAAAAACGGAAAATTAAATTTTTTAAAATACATCATTTTAGTCATAAAATCAAAACCAAAAAGAAATGAAAATCCCGACCTTTAAGAAATACAAAAATATAAATCCCGAAGAATTAAAATGAAACTTGAGAAATTCGGGAGTCCTTAAGTAAAATTATTTACACACTCTCTTTTAAGAAAAATAAACAACAAGTTTATTACGTAAGGAACAAAACAAGTGATTTTTTAGAACGTCAAGTACAACCAAGTTTTACGATGGAAATAGGACTATCTTTAAGGTAACATAACATATAATCTCAGATAAGGAATAAAAGATAAAGTACAGATGTTGAATAAGTGAACAGTGATGATCCCAAGTCATTAATGACTACAAAAGAAACAAATTTATAAACCATCACTTTCAAGGGTGTGTTTTAAAAAGAAAGAATTTTACAGATCCTGTAAGAGTGGGTAAAGAAGAAGGTCTACTAAAATATCTATTAAAATTTTGGAGTATTATCTTTAGAAAACTCTAAACATAAGTTTAATAAGTTTTGTAAGTTTTATGAAACATCTCTTAATGTAAAGATTTCATCAGAAGACCTCTATTAACGGTCACAATTTGGGATTTAGTAGAATGACGTTAAGTTCTGTAAAAATAATTAGATACTCGAATTTACCTTTGAAGGGTCCCTTATAAAGTATCAGGACAGATATCGGGATCATTTGGACCATAATGGTACATTAAATGTAGTTTTGATTACTTTTATATTTATTATTATCATTATTTAAAAGAGAAATAAAAAGAAAACCATAGGTATAACCGAGACATAGGATGTCACATCACAATCAGTGAGTCAGCACAGACTGGACTGAGACACTAGGGTACCTGACATCAGACGGTCCGAGGAGACAGGTACCCCAAGACGTCCGTTCTTATGACCTCGCCTAACGGTAAGGGAAGTGGTCTTCTAGAAGGGTTGGGTCCCTAGTTTAGGTCCAGAGGACTCAACGTCCGTCTAAGAAATGGTAAACTTGATGTCCCTTCAGGAGATATAGGATATAGATTGTTATTTTACGTCTTTAAGGTACGAAGAAATCACCATTTCTTAGACTATACATTTATTTCAGACTAGTTATTCGGAAAGATTCAAGTCCCTTAAGACTCTCCTTGATGACTAGAAGAAAATCAAAAAAAAAAGGATGGATACGTTAGCCACTTTAAAATGTTATTAAAAAATGAAGAGGATTAGTGACATCACAGGACAGAGTGCCATTACACATCGTAGGTATCCTGAAAACGTCACTCAATGGAATTCGTTTTAGTGGAGTAGAACACACTCTTTTCATTAGGTCTTACCTATATATCATCTGTGTTGGAGGGACTCCTCATTGACCATAACGGTTTAGGTATTTTTCTTGAAGGGTTCTTGACCCCAGGTATTTTAGGTTCTTACCGTAATTCAACAGACGAAGGGTGTATGGAGTTTAGGGGTTCGTAGAAACACCCATATACTAAAACGCCAAATTCTTTGAGTAATTTAATAACAAAGTTTTTACGTAAGTTCAAAATCTGGTAGTATGTAGAGGTCGTCTTTGACTTGACCGATCATCATTTGATTCTGAAGTATTTCACCTAAAATGGAATTATATATGTAAATTTCCATTAAGAATCATTTAATCAATCAGTTCACGGTCAACTTCAAATTTTCTGGAGAAGGGTTACTCTAAAGAGTCTCGGAAATCATATATTTACACTTAATACGTAGAAATCCACTCCTTATGTTATACGTCTTAAGGGGTTTTTTAACTGTCAGGAAAAATTCTATCAGTGATCCCGACGTTCTTTGGAGATCCATAAATTGATAACCCTATCTCAGGTGGTAGAGGTGTAAACTTTCAAAGGATAAAAAGGTGGTTCTTTCATTGTCGAATCTACGTTTAATATTTGAACAGATATCTATTGTGTTTATATTAACATATAATCAACCTAGGTAGTCACCCAAAGTAGAGATTCAAATTCAGAGTCGAGTACAAATAACCGATACACATGAAACATTCAGTGAGTTTGAGACAGAGTCAAAGGAGTAGATATTTTGTTTCCTATAATATCATAGAGTATCTTAAACACGTTTGTGGTTGATTTTATTGTCTATATTTTCAAGGAGAAGTTTCACATTTTTTTAACATTTATAACACTACTTGTCTTAGATAAATGGAGTTATCCTCTCCTTTACACGTAAACATGACCTTTTGATGTGTACTATTTTTAAAAAAAGTATTTAGTCAGATATTTTAGGTGTTCGTTTTTACTCTCATCTATATGAAAATTTTAGACTTTTTCAAAGGTAGATAAGGGAGAACTGAGGTCATAACATAAATAGTAATAACAACAAGCAACGAGTCAGTAAGTCAGTATAGACTGAGAAACACTGGGGTACCTGACGTCGTGCGGTCCGAAGGGACAGGAAATAATAGAGGGCCTTAAACGAGTTTGAGTATAGGTAACTCAGCTACTACGGTAGGTTGTCAGAGTAGGAGACAGCGGGGGAAAAGGACTGGAGTCAGAAAGGGTCATAGTCCCAGAAAAGGGCCATAGTCCAGAAAAAGACGTAGTCCACCAGGTTCACAAGTCGAAGTCGACTCCAAGTCGAAGTCGTAGTCAAGAAGGTTACTTATAAGTCCCAACTAAAGGAAATGCTAACTAAGAATAGGAACCTAAATATGTTTTGACAAAGTGGATATCCGTAATTGTTATATTTTTATTTATCAAAAGTTATACAATGGTGGAGCCCGAAAACCTGAGAAATTAATTATCTTTGACTATCCTCCGGTCTACTCTTTAAGTTCGAGTCGAAATAAAAAAAATTGAGTTCAACGTCGAGTTCACTTTTATTCACTGTCAAAAGGAACGACGGAGGGGATTCACCCTACTCGACCCAAGGAATTTACATCACTCCTTCCTCGCATTACTCCCCAGTCTGTCCTCCTCACCGAATCCACCCGACGGGTGGGGGAAGAACCACGACACACGTTTTACGGGTAGGCCATGGGACGAAAACGAGGGGTGTAGAGTCTTCACCGTCACCCAAAACTGGAAACACACAGAACAAGTATTAAAGGGGATTGACGTGCTTGTACGTCACTAAAATCAGGAAATGTCAAAGAAACATAAGACAACGAGTTCGTCTACAAGAAGGACAACGTCAATTACCAGGGTCCAGTGTCCGGGGTCGGACAGAGGTCACGTTCTTGATTTGTGGCTCACAGTGTGGTTAGATTCTTTCTTTTCTAAGTTCGTCAGAAAAAAAGGGGGCATATGATGGTAAAGTATAAAATGTCGTTTTTAGACCCATAAAAATAGGGTTCACAAGAGAAAAAAGAAATTGGGACATCAAAACGAAACATCTGGGAAAGAATTAAAGAAATTTGAATTTCCCCTATGACACCATATTCAAGTTCTCATCTATAAATGTGGATCAATATATAAAATACTCTGAAACCCCACATGCAAATAAACTTAAAAAACAAAACGAGTGGTGATGAAGAACGTCGCACTCAAAGAGGAAAAATTAAGTAGAGATGAAAAGGAGCTAAATGACGGAGTTCTTTAAGAGAGTTTTTCATAAATCCATCATTTGAAAGACTCCAAGAGCGTCTAGACAGAAATAAAATGAAAGTGTGAACTTATGGTTAAAAGGCATATTTCAATAACTAATTTTGTAATCATGACAGAGCTTAACACTCCTATAATAATGACATAGAAGTACGTAGATTACAACAATTATTCGTCACACTAGATCAAACTAGAAAAACTAAAAAAATTCAACCATTCAAAAAAAAAAGAACTTTAAAAACTCTAAAAAGAGAAATAGAAACCGAAAACCTGAGAAGTGGAGTGACAAAGATTCGTACCTACAATAAGTGGTGGTAGTGGGGTTGTGGGGTAAGAAAGATGGGTTGTAAGTCTTCTAGGGAAGTTACTTACGACGACGACGACGATTCAGTGAAGTCAGGACAGGCTGAGACATGTTGGGGTAACTGCCGTCGGGTGGTCCGAGGAGACAGGGACCCTAAGAGGTCCCTGACCTCACCCAACGACAAAGGAAGAGGTTACGTACATACGTACGTACGATTCAGTGACGTCAGTACAGGTCGAGACACGCTAGGATACCTGTCGTCGGGTGGTCCGAGGAGACAGGTGTCCTAAAAGGTCCGTTCTTATGACCTCACCCAACGGTATGGTCTCAGTAATAAGATAAAGAAGTTAATAAACAAATAAAAAAGGTGTAACGAAAAAGAATAGTAGAGTAAATTAGAATTCCAGGAGATCGGAGATCCAGATAGGAGGTCCTGTATCGAAACGAGATTGTTTGAGAAGAAACGAACGTGAAAAATTTAATTAACCTCCAAAAAAATGTTGTAACACCCCCAAAAAAGGTATGTAGTTGTACTTAGTCGGTACCCACGTGTATACAGGAGGGTAGGACTTGTGGGGAGGGTGGAGGGAAGGGTGGAGTAGGGAGACCAAACAGGGTCTCGTGGTCGAAACTCACGGGACGAAGTACGTAGTTGGAACGTGACCAGTAGATAAAATGTATACTATTATATGTACAAAGATACGATAAGAGAGTTTAGCAGGGTGGGAGTAGAAGAGGGTGTATCAGGTTTTCAGGCAAAAACGTAAGTTGAGACCCATATCGGGACACTCCCTAAGGGAATATCGGGTCAACGATTTCTTAGACGGACGTCACGTCTTCTGGGTCCTAGAACCCACCTTTCTAGTGGACCTCTTCCTTTACCGTTGGGTAAGGACATAAGAACGGACCTCTTAGGGAACCTGTTCCCTCGGACCGTCCGAAGTCAGGTACCTCAGCGTTCTCAGTCTGTGTTGAATCGGTGATTTGGTGGTGGTGGTATCGGGACACTTGGTAGTAGGTCAAGTCATTAAATCAGGAGTCACCACAGATGTAAAAAGTCGACTAGACAAGGAAAGAGAAAAAATAGTTTTCGAAAATTAAAGATAATTTCATCAAAGGGTATTGTCGTAAAAGAAATACTACCTGTTTTATACGAAGTTTAAGGATTACGACGGATAAAACAAATAGAATCCCTAAAAAAGGGGGACATAATTGAGACAAAGGAGACCCACTAAAAAAACAAACAAACAAATAACAGGTTCGGAGAGAAAGTTTTGTGAACTGAAAGGAATAACTGTAAAAAAATTTAACGAATGAGTGTAAACACATGAATATCTGTAAATTTAACGTATTATACCGAGTTCATAGTTTTGAGCGACAAGTCTCGTGAAGTGATCACTTGAAACTGGAGTTTCACCTTCGACTTATATGAGTAGGGGGGTAAGTTAATTTTACGATTGACGGATGCCGGGTCCGGAAACATTTGTGTCTGGTCTTAAACTATCATAAGACCTTAAAGGAACCCCTTTAAGTGTAAAAAAAGTGAACCTACCGTATCATATAAAGAGTAGACAAGGTAAAGAAGTTCTTTAAGGAACAACATCAGGAGACAACTGTTAGAAATATAACAAAATTGTTAACCCTATGTAGACCTAGGTTAGTCGGTCTTCGAACGGATATGGAGACTATTTCATTTGATTACTTCATTCAAATAAAATTACAGATGAAATATTTCTTTCTTTGATTCTTGGTCGTTCAAAATCCTTGATCGGAATCTGGTATGTTAGTCATTCATAGTCTCGGTTATAAACTTTAGTCAAGGTCTCTTGTGTGAAAACTGTTGAAAACGGATCATAAGTTTTGTCTCAAATTTTTCGACTTACTGTAATTCCTTGTAATAACCTTTTATATTTCACTGGATATCGGGTGTTTCAAGTCCCTTCGACTGGAAATAAATATTTAGACCCCTTTCACTTGTAGGGTTTACAGGTGGTCCTATACTTGAATATATTGTGTGTGTTTTTTTTACAACCAAAAGAGGTTCTGAACTTGATTTTAACCTATCTGATATAAATATCAAACTTTTTTAAGTTCTTAAAGAAAGGAAGATCACCAATTCATAGATAATTAAACAAACAAAATTTAACCTCAAGACTGTATCAGTGAATACGGTATGAACATTGATTTTGGTTTTTGTATGTCCTTTAACTGTCAGTCGAAAGAGTACTCTTTAAAGTTCACATAAAAGATATACACTTGAAACCTTAATTATAAAAGTCTTTGTGTTTTAACAATTATTTGGAGATGATAAGAAGTCATAGTAAAAAGAATATACACATATATAAAAGTGAAACACGGGAAGGATGGTTTGAATTAAAACATAAGAAATATAAGAGTAAATAATTAAAAAATAACCTCCTATTAACGAAATATTATAACGTAAATAAAGGTGGTATGTAGTTGTACTTAGTCGATGTCCATATGTATACAGGGGAGGGAGGACTGGGGAGAGGGTAGAGGGAGGTGTAGGGTGGGGAGATCAACAGTGTCGCGACCCAACTTGAGGGGCACAGTGTTCCGTTCAAGGGTGAACGATAGACGAAATATATACCATACATATACAAAGGTACGATAAGAGAGTCAACCAGGGGAAGAGGGAAAGGGGATGACACAGGCGTTCAAACAAGAGATACAGACATAGAGGCAACGACGGGATATTTATCCAAGTAGTCATGGTAGAAAGATCTAAGGTACATGTACGCAATTATACGTTATAAACAGAAAGAGAAAGACTTAATGAAGTAAGACATGTTATCTGAGTTCCAAATAGGTGGAGTAATCCTGACTGAGTTTGAGTAAGAAGAAATATCGACTCATTATAAGGTAACATATATGTATGGTGTTAAAGACATAGGTAAACGGACAACTACCTGTAGATCCAACGAAGGTAAAGGGTCGATAACATTTTTCACGACGTTACTAAAATTATTATGTTGAAATAACAGGTATAAGTAATATGACACGTAATCTAGAGACACCTAATAAAAGATGAGTATTGTTCAAACATGGAAATTTGTGGTAGTGAAAATAGGAGAGGACGAATGGTAGGTAAAACAAGAGGTAAAATAAAAGATCAAAAATACCCAAATGGAAAAAATCTAAGGAGTATATTCACTCCAACGTATCAGAACAGAAAGACAGACTGAACAGAGTGAGTCGTATTATGTTAGCTCCTTCTAGGTTCAACAGTGCTTTCCTTCCTACGAAACGAAAGAACATCGACTTATTACAGAGTACCACATATACACGGTGTATAAAAGACAGGTGAGTAGATGACTATCCGTAGACCCAACAGAGACATAGAACTGTTGACACTTATTAAAACACTATTTGTACCCTGTAAATGGAAAAAGTTCATCTTTATTAAAACAACAAAACAGATTAACAATATATAATGTATTAAATTATTAATGTATTAGAATTATATCTTTTTCATGCTAATCGATATTTGTATTGTAAGTTTCTGTTGACGACAATTGTAAATAACTTATAAGAAGATATACAAAAATTTAGTATTTATCTACTATCTCTTTGTCTCTTTACGAATCTTTTTTTACCGATCTAAGATCAATAAAAAAAAGTTTATTGTGTCTGATCGTGATATGTATAACAAAAACTTTTGACAAAAAGTCGAATGTCACATAAAAGTCGTAAAAACGTACCGTATTTATTGTTGGGTACAACATTACGGACATATACGTAAGGTAAAATATCAACAAGTAACGTTAAATCAATTTTATACGGGAGGATTGTTAGTAATCCTACCAAGATGAAAAAGGACTAAATTTGTTGTGACGTGAATTAGTATGTATAAATGGTAACAACACAACATATACGAACCTTATTTACGGACGGAAATTCTCCTGAGAGACACAGTTAATCGAACTTAAGTTCTTTTTCATAAGGCTATATTTGCGGGATAAAGGGAAGAGTGAGATGGTTTTGCTACATTAAAAAGAAAAATAGGAAAGGATAGATTATAATAAAGAAATTTTAATTAGAGAAGTATCTATTAAAGACTACTCCAATTGTAGAGACTATACAAGTGACTTAAATATAAAAAACATTTTAATAAAATAACTGTATATGAATTAAAATGTCAAAACACAATGTAAAATGAACAACTTATGATTTTAAAATAAAAACAATTTCAATAGTCGGTAGACAGATAAATCGTTGTGAAAAAGAATCAGTAGAAAGAAAATTACAACAATTACTTTAAAAATAGGTTATCTTCTAAAATTAAAAATGGGTTTGATGAATTAGTTAGAAAAGGAAATACTACTAACGAAAATCCCAGTCCAAACATTTTTAATAGAGGATGCTAAAAATTAAGATTGTGAAAATCCTATAGTCATAATTGTGTTGAGAAATCAGGTTTACCTTTCACAAATTCGTATTCGTATAAACAAACATTTTTTTCTTAATTTCAAATTAAAATATAACAAAACAAAGGTTACCGTTCGGTAAAGTAAATAAATAAACTGTTTATAAATACCTCGTATCGGATACACGGTCAGTCTTATCCTATACTAGTAATTGATCTTTCATATCAGAACTGGTAACATCATGGATATTAAATTTGTTTTACCTTTGTTCTTTTGTTTATCTATTCATGTTTTGAACACCATGTATGATGGTACGTTTTATTATCCATAGGACTGTTTCTTTTTTCATTCCTGTTTAAATCTGTTCTACCTGTTCTTACCGGCGAGTCTTTCAACGATTGACTTTCTTTTCTCGGTCAGTATGTTTTACGTCCCCTCGTAAGACCCGACACTTTTAACTTATTCTTTTTTAAGTTTCATCTTTTTTAGGAGTCTCACAAGTTCCTAAAGAAGAAACACTTCGTGGACTACTTCGGAAAAAAGAATAAAAGATGACACAATAGAAAATAAATAATCACTAGTCCATCATGTAATTTAATATAATGTGAGGGTGTTCTCATCATTTTTAAATTTGAGATTGCATAAAATGACTCTTATACCTCATCCAAAGATAATGAGACTTGTAACCGTTCCTTCATCCCTGTCGGTGAAATCTTTTGTCAAACTGTAAAAGGTCATTTCGACTTATATGTAAATGGACACTGAATTGTTAAGGTGATAATTAATATATGGAAACTCTTTGTGTATGTGAGTCTC
This sequence comes from Capra ibex, assembly GCA_006410555.1. Classification (NCBI taxonomy): domain Eukaryota; kingdom Metazoa; phylum Chordata; class Mammalia; order Artiodactyla; family Bovidae; genus Capra; species Capra ibex. Next base: position 38,164,483 of record SJYO01018757.1, on the reverse strand, counting down.
ATTGACTTATAAATATTGTCGTAATGCTGACATGGTTTTTTTTAATTTCATCATTTTACCCATTCGTTCGAACACCCTATAAGATGTTACCTTGTGATGTATCGTGGTTCTTACTTGGGTGATGTTGATACATTTCCTTGTACCTTCTCGGAGTCTATGTATTATAAGCATAATTTCTCGTTCTATGTTTTATGTTTATTGTAAAGTCATTATTTGATTTATTCAGGACCACTATATTACATATCGTACCACTGACATCAATCATTATGACATCACATATAAACTTTCAACGATTCTCTTATCTAGAATTTTCAAGAGTACTGTTCTTTTTCTAGACATTTAATACACTCCCCTACCTACAACTGATCTGTAACACTACTAGTAAAGTGTTACATATGTTTATAACTTAGTAATATTCGGATTTTGATTATATTACAATACAGTCAATATAAAGTTAATTTTTTTTTCTAGACGATCTTTAATACTAATACTTTTAGTCTCATCACTAACTAAGGTACCCTTTCGTTTCCACGAAGCTAGTTCTTCCGAAGATCCTATATTCGTTTCAAGACAAGGACCTTACCCCACTAACAACCTACCCGAAGTAAAACATTATGCACATATGTATTTATAATATACATGTAAATATATATGTAAATATATATGTATTTATAATATACATGTAAAGGTGTAGTTACAAAACTACTACAATCCCACCAAAATCAAACGACCAAATAAATAAACAGACAAATAAACAAAGAAGGTCACAGATAGGGTAAGTAGAGATGAGAGGGAATGTAAAATACGTAACCTGTGGACGGTTATTACACAGGGTCTTGAGGAGTGATGGTCCGAAGGAAAGTCTAATACGGTTCCTTTCGGTGGGTCATCGTTTTGAGGACCGGTAGTTATCCGTGTAACCGGAAGTCTTTTGTCGGTCGTCCTCCAAAATATCGTCAATCACTACCAAGACACTTAGTAAATAAAACTACGAAAACCGATGGTACTAGCGACTGTTCTCAAAGGTTAATAGAGACTGTGAAAGACTAAAGGGTTGATTGTCGAAGAAAACTGAGGAGGAAACGGTATACCATGTCAAGGGATAAAGTTTAGACGAGGACGAATTTTACGGATTCTAGAAAGATAAAAGACTAGTTTGGTACGGAATATGTTACAAAATAAAAATTAAAAATTTTTCATTTGTTTTTTACTCAAAAAGACCAGATCAAATTAGACGATTAATAAATTTCACCTCTTTAAGTTACAAAGACATTGACAGGGGGATATATTTTTGAACCTAAACGTATTATTAAATGTCAAAGGTTCTATGAAAAAGTAAGTAACGGAAGACATTACGGTCTAAAGAACAAAAAGTGTTAGCGAAATAAAGATTTTTGTGTCTCCTTACTGTAAAATATTTTGAAACCTCAATTGTTTCGGGAAAAATAGAGTCAGTTAAGATGATTGTAACTAAATTCTGTTCAAAATAATGAAAGAGGTAAAAATCTACTTTTTTTATTTGAGTAAATTAATGTCAAATAAAACAAATTTACTCGTTTGTTTAGTACAGAGTACCGTAAAGATGTAAAACCGTTATATACATACACACACAAAATTAGATAGAATTAAGACTCAATCAGGAGGACCATAAAGTATAACAGTTTATACAAACGGTATCTATAATTCTTGAATACTTATAAAATTTGTTTCCTTAAAATTTTATATTAAAATTGGATAACTTAGATTCGAGGATCAGGAGAGAGATATTTTTATCACTATATCCTGATTCTTCAAAAGAAAGGTCAAGATATGTTATAAGTCCGAGACCCATTTAATGAATTTTAGTCTCTTATGTTTTAGGAAGTACCCAGTCTGTACATTCTTGTAAAGTTTTCTTCACTTCTATTTACACTCTTTTTACATTCCTCTTCTTACTTTTAAGTTTTATGTACATCGATAGAGTCGTAGAATTTTTACCAGGTATGAAGACTAACCTTCCTTCCCTGTGTATAAGACCCCATGACTTATTCACGGGGGTTTATTCACAATATATAATCGACTAAATTACTAAATTGTAATCGACCAGCTTATTACGATGTCTATCAATAATGTAGGGTACAAATGTCCAATCTCTTGTTTCCGATAATTCAGAGGTAGATGCAAACTTTCGGAGGTCGAAGTACATAGGAGACTTATGATTGAGAGACGTCAGAACTATCAGACTTTTAAGATATTAACCTCCCAAAATAGAAAGAGTCAAAATCTCTAGTTCAAGAGAGACACAGTAAGTGTCAAGAGGTACAGAGGACTCGTCTCTGTGGCTATGGGAAACAAGGTCTGATAGAAGAACTCCTACACACATTTCGTTTTCGGAACCTTCAATCTGTATGATAGAAGGAGACAACGACTCCCAAGAACGATAGGTCCTAGTATTTTTATTACAGAAAAAGACTCCGTTTTCAACCTGTCCAAAAGACCGTCGGGGAAATATTTTCTAAACCCAAAGGATCACTTCCTAAGGAATTACACGGTGTTTGGGTGACACCAACGAGTAGTAACGGGGGACCAAGACCCCTTGTCCCTCTTGGATATCATTGTACTTCGAACACGACAGACGAGCGACAGTCATCAAGTCAACGGGTCAGTATAGTCTGAGACGCTGAGGTACCTGACGTCGTGCGGTCCGGAGGTACAGGTAATGGTTGAGGGTCTCAAATTAGTTTGAGTACAGGTAACTCAGCCACTACGGTAGGTTTGTTCAGCCACATTGTCTCAAGAAACAGAGATTAGGTCCTTAGAGTACAGAACACCGTCAGAGGTGTTTTGACTTCGTGTGATTGAATAATCGACTTTCACTACGTTTTGGGTTTGGGAGACGTCAAAACCTGTGTCTCAACGAACATATACTCTTCACCACCTTGGATATAACTTAAACCTAACTTTGATCCGAACAGATTGGGTTTTAGACACGTAAATTGATCATACACTGAGATATGTTTCTATTGTCATTCTTCTGTTAGAACTAGATTCATTCGACGGGTCACGTATTTACACTCGTCATTTGATCAGGACCTTTTATTTCTGAGGTAATTTTTAGAAAAAAGAAGAACTCTAAGTTCACACACGAGAACGTATAAGAAGGGACTACGGTGAATTAAGGATGTAGTCGTTCTTCTCAAAGATCATCTATAATAAAACTGACACGTTACTTGGGGGTCTAAGGGAAAAGGACAGTGGTCATCTCCTCGAGTTCATTAGGAATGAATCCCGCCGGAACGTGAGGAGGGAAGACGACTGAATAAAGGTCCTATTGGAACAAATGTGAGTTTATAGAAATTCCTTTTCAGGAAGGAAGATAAAATGTAAAAGGAATTACGGGGTGTGTCACAGAGTGTACCTTACCGATCGTCTACTGTCAAACGATTGACTAGTCGAACGTTGTTTCTGGCAAACTTGTACGAGTAATCTACAGACACTGAGAGACACAAGAGATAATAAATGACAACTTGTAGACATTTATCAACCCTTTTTTACGTGGAGCCGTTTGACAAAAGTGAAGTGCAAGTCAAGTCAGCGAGTCAGCACAGACTGAGAGACGCTGGGGTACTTAGTGTCGTGTGGTCCGAAGAGACAGGTAGTGGTTGAGGACCTCAAGTGAGTTTGAGTACAAGTAGTTCAGCCACTACGGTAGGTTGGTGGAGGGGAAGAGGAGGACGGGGGTTAGGGAGGGTCGTAGTCCCAGAAAAGTTTACTCAGTCGAGAAACGTAGTCCACCGGTTTCATAATCTCAAAGCCGAAGTTGTAGTCAGAATGGTCACTTGTAGGTCCTGACTAGAGGAAATCCTACCTGACCAACCTAGAGGAACGTCAGGTTCCCTGAGAGTTCTCAGAAGAGGTTGTGGTGTCAAGTTTTCGTAGTTAAGAAACACCGAGTCGAAAGAAATATCAGGTAGAGAGTGTAGGTATGTACTGGTGACCTTTTTGGTATCGGAACTGATCTACCTGGAAACAATTGTTTCATTATAGAGACGAAAACTTATACGACAGATCCAACCAGTATTGAAAGGAAGGTTCGGCATTCGTAGAAAATTAAAGTACCGACGTTAATGGTAGACGTCACTAAAACCTCGGGTCTTTTTATTTCAGTCGGTGACAAAGGTGACAAAGGGGTAGAGAAACGGTACTTCACTACCCTGGTCTACGGTACTAGAAGCAAAAGACTTACGACTCGAAATTCGGTTGGAAAAGTGAGAGGAGAAAGTGAAAGTAGTTCTCCGAGATCAAGAAGAAGTGAAACACGGTATTCCCACCACAGTAGACGTATAGACTCCACTAACTATAAAGAGGGCCTTTAGAACTAAGGTCGAACATGAAGGAGATCGGGTCGCAAAGAGTACTACATGAGGCGTATATTCAATTTATTCGTCCCACTGTTATATGTCGGAACTGCATGAGGAAAAGGATAAACCTTGGTCAGACAATAAGGTACAGGTCAAGATTGATAACGAAGGACTGGACGTATGTCCAAAGAGTTCTCCGTCCAGACCATAAGGGTAGAGAAAGTCTTAAAAGGTGTCAAATAACACTACGTGTGTCAGTTTCCGAAACCGTATCAGTTATTTCGTCTTTATCTACAAAAAGACCTTGAGAGAACAAAAAAACTTCTAGGTCACCTACAACCGTTAAACTACAGACCAAGGAGACGGAAGAGATTTTGGTCGAACTTGTAGTCCTTCAAGTGCCAAGTGTATAACAACTTCGGACCGAACCTCTTAAAACTCGTAATGAAATGATTGCACACTCTACTCACGTCGACACGTCATCAACCTCGTAAGAAACCGTAACGGAAAGAAACCCTAACCTTACTTATGACTGGAAAAGTCAGGACACCGGTGACGACACAAAAGGTTTAAACGACCGTATAACTCACGTCATGAAAGTGTCGTAGTAGAAAGTCCTAAACTTTATCGAGTTGACCTTAAGGTAGTGGAGGTGATCGAAACAAGTATCACTACGAAGGATTCCGGGTGAGCTGAAGTGTAAGGTCCTACAGACCGAGAGCCACTCACTAGTGTGGTAGCACTAATAGGACCAGCACTTCTAAAAACATGTCAAGAAGACACATAAGAACAGATACGTGTCAGTTTAAGATCGAAACACCATACAAAATTGTAGATTATTCGGGTTAAGTAGGAGTAAGAAAAAGTAAAAAGTCTTAAAAGATTTTTAAGAACTTGTGAATGAGAAAACAGTATTAAATTGTCGAAATAACTCCATATTGATTTTATGTCATTTGACATGAACATATTTCACATATAAAACTACGTAAAATTGTGTGTATATATGGATACTCTGGTAGTATTGTCAGTTCAATCATTTATATCTATAGTGGAGACTTTCGAAAGAGGACAACCTGTAAAGGAGAATTTCTACTGGAAATTGTAATCGAAAATTTTAGGATAGTCCAAAAATAATACACATGTGACTAATATTAAAACTCTTCTGAACTGTAAACGTCATCGTTCAGAAGGGTAGGTCTTTGTATTTAAGTGACACCGAGACGAAAGTCCATATATTAATCTAGGAACTTATTTAACAATATCTAGTATCCTACATCCTACATCTTCCTTATTGAAACATTATCATGAAAGTAAAGACGAGAATACTATATAATTGTCTACTTAGTTGAAATTAAGTCACTCTAACGTCATATTAAAGATGTCACTGTATCTCTTAACGACTATTTGGGTAGGAAACTTCTCGTAAAAGACTCGTCTCTGATCTTAACCCTCTCATAGTAACAGAAAATCTTTTGGCGAAATCCTGGAGATTTGGTACAGGAGGAAACCCCACTGTCCCTAGTGGATCCAAGAGAAGGAAACGTACGAGACGATAACGTTAGTAAAGGGTCAAAGGGAAACTCAACGAAGGTTAAGAAAATTCCTCTTGTTAAATATAAAACAAATAAGGTTTAAGTAATAAGACCCGGTACCTGAATAAACGTTTTCATACCGAGTAGAATTAATTGTGAGTACTTTACATAAAGAATCGATTATCGTAAAATTAAATCGACTTGTGTGTTTAAAGGAATCGTTAATTTCTCCTTTTATACACACCAAGTACACAGGTCGTTTACGAGACCATAAGTCAAACTATTTAGAAAACGTGAACCAAGAGACACCGAAACGAGAGACGGTGATAAAAATCAGTGAACACTCACTCTTCGGTTCACAGTCAAAGATACGTTCTCTCAGTCTAAAAGTCACGAACGTACAATATTTGTAGTCACTATTATAACTGTTTTCTATACTATATGACTTGTAAATAAGTCAAGGTCTCCGACAAGATTCCTAATAATTTGGTTATTGGTTACCGATTCATAGACTGTTCATACACACAAGATTCCTAATAATTTGGTTATTAGATTCCTAATAATTTGGCTGAACACACGTACATGATTCAGCGAAGTCAGTACAGGTTGAGAAACGCTGTGATGCCTGACATTGAGTGGTCCGGGGTGACAGGTACCCTAAGAGGTCCGTTCTTATGACCTCACCCGACGGTAAAGGAAGAGGTCCCCTAGAAGGACTGGGTCTCTAGTTCTGGGTACAGAGAATTCAGAGGAAGTAACAATCTACTTAAGAAATGGTAATCGTGGTGGACCCCTCGGGAAAATTTGGTTATTGAATGGTATTGGTATATCCAAAATGATCCATGTTAAATGTTTGTTCCTATAACTTTACATATTTCAAATTCAATTGACGAGATCTTTTACCGTTTCGGTCTTATGTTTGACTCTACACAACCCTAAGTGTCGGAGTTCGATGAAGAGACGATGGGATGTCGGATGAGAATTGGTACTTCGTTAAATGGGTGACACGATCACTAGAATGCCGACGACATTGTTTACAGGTGTTTGACGTATTGAATTTTGTTGTCTGTAAATAAGAGAATGTCAAGACCTCCGATTTGTCGGTTTTAGTCATAGTGACCTATCTTTACTTCCACAGTTATCCCGTTGTGAAAGAGGTCTGTGAGAACCCTTCTTAGGCAAGGAACGGAAAGGACGTCGAATGGAAGGTCGAAGACCACCGACGACTGTAAGGAGCTAAACACCTATGTAGTGAGATTTTTAAAAAAGATAGAAGTGTATTAAAAGAGGAACCTCACATACACACACAGAAAGTTCAGAGGAAGACTGAAAGCAATTACTCCTATATACACCATTGTAAATACCGGGTAGTCTATTAGGTGTTATTAGAGGGGGAAGAGTTCTAGTAATTGAACTTGTGTAGACGTTTCTGGGAAAAGTGTTATTCCACGGAAAATATTGTCCTTCATCCTGGACAATAGAAACCCCTGGTAATAAGTCGGAACTTTTACCGTTACCGTGGGGTGAGGTTATAAGAACGGACCTCTTAGGGTACCTGTCTCCTCGGACCATCCGATGTCAGGTATCCCAGCGATTCCCAGCCTGTGCTGACTCTCTGAAGTGAAAGTGAAAAGTGAAAGTACGTAACCTTTTCCTTTGCTGTTGGGTGAGGTCATAAGAACGGACCTCTTAGGGTCCCTACCCCCTTGGACTACCCGACGGCAGATACCCCAACGTGTTTCAGCCTGTGCTGACTTCGCTGAATCGTCATCGTCGTCGTAAGTCGGATGAGATGGATGAATCACAAGGTTGACTTCTTTTTCTTTCTGTTCTTATTTCCATTTCAATTATAAAGAAATTCTGTGAGGGTAAAATTCATACCTCTCTCTGAGAGCAAGTGGTTATTCTACTCGGTTCTCTTAATGTGTGTGTGGTTTATGAGGGTCTCCAGTCTTTACCTAAAAAAGTGATTAGGATCATTCAGTAGTCATAACTTGAATCATGGAACCTATATTATCTATGAGTTCTTAATAAACAACTTAATTTTAAACCAATTTGTATTTTGAAAATTTTAGATTAAGTAATCAATACGATGAATAACTGCCTTTTCAAGTTAAAAAACTTTTTTCTTTTGTTATGATTCTTTATCTAATTAGTCCATTATTCCTTCCTGATCCTTAAATTACTATATTTTAACATTCGGTATTCCGAATGTTTCATAGAAGTCCTTTTGTTTACCTTATATTAAACCAAAACTAGGTTGTTTCATAAAAAAAGGTTGTTTCACAAAATTTCTTTAAAAACTTATGATTTTCCGTTATCTTAAAAGGAACTCGTCAAGTCTGAGCTCTCACTCTAGAAATGCAGATTCAACTTTGGTATAGAAGTTTACGAATTACTTGAATGTTTTAACAAATGTAACTGTGCATATTATCGTATCGGTAGACGTTTATTTTACGTTTCGGTCTCTTTACCGATTCATAGACTGTTCATACATCTAATACTCAACAATTGTGACTCTTTTATAAAGAAAAGGAAATAAACAGTAATAACTAGAGATTTCTTTTAAATTTTCGTATAATTAATATTTTTGTTTCCTGTGTAAAACCATCCATAATAATTATCTATAGCTATACAGATGGTACCAACACCACTACCATAGTCATTACAGACGTATAGAGGTTTAAATATTCTAATATGTGTAATTATACCCTTCAATCTATCTATCTGAACTATATATGTCTATAGTTATAACTATAGTTAACGTAGAGTTATTTCAATAATTTTAAAATTTCATCAAAGTTATGTATACTTAATCCAATTGTCCTCAGATTGTGCCCTATACTACAAAACATGACTACGTTTCGTTTCTTTATTATCATGATAAAACAGTATTCCTTTGTTTTAAACCCGATTTTAAGTTCATTTTCTTACGTATGATAATTAGAGATAGTCAGACCCTCGTTCTATTATGTTCGATTCATTACACTTTCAAAATTTTTAATACAAAAGGTAAAACTACAACGAAATGTCTGTCGTTGAGAAACATGGTACAGTCATATTTACGTTATTCTCTTTATTAAAGGATTAGACTTACTGAGACTATTTCGAAGTTTCTTTATAATTTAATCATAAACCCTTTTATTCCTCTCTGTTTCAGGACTTTTTTTTTATTGTTAGTGTTCGTTCGGACCAGACTTGAAAAGAGATGATGTGTAAGTATCAATATTGATTTTGACAGGTACCTGTTTCACCAATTGACGTCCTTTAGAACTTCTAGTCTTAGTAAGTTTTACCTAAGTCTATATTCTTATGGATGGATAATCCAACGACACTCATAATCTAAACTAATGTGGGGTTTCCGTGATACGAGGGACACAGTTGTAGTCGGTCACCGTTATTTACAATTGACAATACCATTCCTACAAACATGAGAAGTAAGGAAGACAAATCTGTTCCTTGAGCTGTCACTTGAGTTGTTCGTAATAATTTCATAGGAGTCGTTTGTTAAACTACTTAGTAAAGGTCGATAATATAAGTACTTATATACGGTACTGAGTCTCGTACTAAATAATGATATTGTTACCTCTTATAGTTCAATCGTCTAATGTAAAATAAAGTTGTCTTAATCTTAATTCTTATAATTCTTTCAACGATGTCTTGTTTCAATACCTCTCTAGTAAAATGACTCAGTAAATCTGAAATACGGGTAACGAATGGTTTAGGGGTAAATATGTAGAGGGGTAAGGGACCTTGGTGGTGAGGTAAAGGACTAAAATAATTGAATTGATAAAAAAACAACGACAAGTCAAAGATTCAGCACAGGTTGAAAAACACTGGGGTACCGGACATCGTGTGGTCCGGAGACAGGAGGTGTTAAAGGGTTTCAAACGAGTTTAAATACAGGTGACTCAGTCACTACGATAGATTGTTAGAGTAGAAGATACTCGGTAATAAAAACGGAAGTTATAAGGGTCGAAATCCCAGAAAAGATTACTCAGCCGAGAAACATAGTCCACTGGTTACATAACATCAGAGTCGAAGTCGTCGTCAGGAAGGTTACTTATAAGTACCAACTAAGGGAAATCCTAACTAAACAACCTAGAGGAACGTCAGATTCCCTGAGAGTTCTCAGAAGAGGTTGTGGTGTTAAACTTTTGCAGTTAAGAAGTCGTGAGTGGAAAGAAATACCAGGTTGAGAGTGTAGGTATACACTGATTACCTTTTTGGTATCGAAATTGAAAATGTCTGGATACAACCGTTTCTCTACAGAGAAGAAAAATTACTCGACAGACGCAAACGGTACCGAAAGAAAGGTTCCTCATTCGCAGAAGATTAAAGTACTGACGTCAGTGGTAAGTGTCACTTGGGTTCTTTTATTTTACACAGTGACGAAGATGAAATAGGGGAAGATAAACGGTACTTCACTATCCTGACCTACGGTCCTAGAATCAAAAAACTTACAACTTAAAGTTCGGTCGAAAAAGGGAAAGGAGAAAGTGGGAGTAGTTCCCCGGGAAATCAAGGAGAAGTGAAAGTCGGTAATCTCACCATAGTAGACATATAGACACTAACAACTATAAAGAGGACCGTAAGAACTACGGTCGAACACTAAGTACACTGGGTCGTAAAAAGGAATACATGAGACGTATCTTCGATTTATTGGTCCCACTGTTATGTATCGGAAAAATATAAGGAAAGGGTTAAAACTTGGTTAGACAACAAGGTAGAGGTCAAGATTGACAACGAAGAACTGGACGTATGTCCAAAGAGTCCTTCGTCTAGTCCACCAGACCATGAGGGTAGAGAAATTCTTAAAGGGTGTCAAACAACACTAGGTGTATCAGTTTCCGAAATCATATCAGTTACTTCTTCCTCTACAAAAAGACCTTAAGAGGGGTTAGGTTCCTCACAACCGTTAAACTAGAGACCAAGGAGACGGAGAAACTTTGTCAAACATGTAGACCTTCAAGAACCAAGTGTATGACGACTTTTGATCGAACTTCCTAAAACTCGTATTGGAAAGATCGTACATTTTACTTGTGTTAACATACCATCAAACTTGTAAGAAACTGATAAAAGTCAAGTCAAGTCAAGTCAGCGAGTCAGCACAGACTGACCAACACTGGGGTACTTAGCGTCGTGTGGTCCGGAGGGACAGATAGTGGTTGAGGGTCTCAAGTGAGTTTGAGTACAGGTAGCTCAGTCACTACGGGGTTTATTCGACTTAGTAAACAGACAGATGTGATTGAACAAAGTGAATCGTATTATAAGAGTTCAAAGTAGTAATGACAGTGTATAATGTCTTTAAGGAGGAAAAAATTCCGACTTATTATAAAGTAACACACATATATGGTGTAAAATAAATCAGTAAATTGACAGTCACCTGTAAATACGACAAAGGTGTAGAACCACTAACACTTATCACGATATTAATAATACTCATGATTAGAAAAGTTCTAGGACTAAGGTTAAGAAGACTTATGGGTCTCCCTCTTTATAGTTATTGGAATCTATATGTCTACTGTGGTTGAAATACCTTGTTTCACTTCTTGATTTCTCGGAGAACTACTTTCACTTTCTCCTCTCACTTTTTCAACCGAATTTCGAGTTGTAAGTCTTTTGATTCTAGTACCGTAGACCAAGGTAGTGAAGTACCGTTTATCTACCCCTTTGTCACCTTTGTCACCTTTGTCACCGACTGAAATAAAACTCCCCGAGGTTTTAGTGACGTCTACCACTAACGTCGGTACTTTAATTTTCTGTGAATGAGGAGTCTTCCTTTCAATACTGGTTAGGTCTGTCGTATAATTTTTCGTCTCTGTAATGAAACAGTTGTTTCCAGACAGATCAGTTCCGATACCAAAAAGGTCATACATACCTACACTCTCAACCCGATATTTCTTTCGACTTACGTTTTAACTACGAAAACTTGACACTACGACCTCTTCTAAGAACTCTCAGGGAACCTGACGTTCCTCTAGGTTGGTCAGGTAGGATTTCCTCCAGTCAGGACCCACAAGTGACCTTCCTGACTACAACTTCCACTTTGAGGTTATGAAACCGGTGGACTACACTTCTCGACTGAGTAAACTTTTCTGGGACTACGACCCTTTCTAACTCCCGTCCTCCTCTTCCCCTGCTGTCTCCTACTCTACCGACCTACCATAGTGGTTGAGTCACCTGTACTCAAACCCATTTGAGGTCCTCAACTACTACCTGTCCCTCCGGACCGTACGAAGTCAAGTACCCCAGTGTTTCTCAGCCTGTGCTGACTCGCTGACTTGACTTGACTTGACTTATGGGTCTTCCCCGAAGAATCCACCGAGTGACCATTTCTTAGACGGACGTTACGTCCTCTGGACCTAAGTTAGGGACCCAGTCCTTCTAGGGACCTTCTCCTTTACCATCGGGTGAGGTCATAAGAACGGACCTTTTAAGGGTACCTGTCTCCTTGGACCACCCGACGTCAGGTACCCCAGGGTTTCTCAACCTGTGTTACTCACTGACTCATGTCGTTACTGGGTCTTCATACTAAATGGTCTTATATACCATCGAGTAAAATATTAAAACACCCTTTGGAGGTATGACAAAAGGTATTACCGACATGTAATACGTAAGGATGGTTGATACATTTCCCAAGGGAAAGGAGGTACAGGAATGATTGTGAATAGAAAAAAACATTATCGATAGGACTGTTTACACTGCACTATAAAGTAACAAAATTAAAATTAAAGAGACTATTAATCATTGTCACTCGTAAAAAAGTATATAATAACTGGTAAATATACAGAAAAAACTTCTTCACAGATAAATTTAGGAATCGGTCAAAAATTTAATCCAATACTCAAACAAACCCAAAACAAAAACAACAACAAGAACTCAACCTCCTCAAGGAACATATAAAACCTACAATTAACGAATAGTTTATGTACCAATCATTTATAAAGGAGGGTAAGTGGTCATCTTGAAAAGTGAGAGAACTGACGAAGTACGCCGTGTGTCTTAGAAAAATCAAATTATATCAGGATGAACAATTAAAAACAAAGATAACAGACACGAAAACTATAATATAGATATACGTACGATTTATTGGAGTCAACACAGACTGAGGAACATTGGGATACCTGACATCGGGTGGTCCGAGGAGACACGCACCCTAAGAGGTCCGTTCTTATGACCTCACCTAACGGTACGTGAGGAGGTCCCCTAGAAAGGTTAGATCCACAGTTTGGGTGTAGACAATACAGAAGACGTAATCGTCCACCCAAAAATGGTCCTCGTGGTGGTCAAGTCAAGTCAGCGAGTCAGCACAGGCTGAGCAACACTGGGGTACTTAGTGTCGTGTGGTCCGGAAGGACAGACAGTGGTTGAGGGCCTCAAGGGAGTTTGAGTACAGGTAACTCAGCTACTACGGTGGGTCGGTAGAATAGGAGACAGCAGAGGAAGAGAAGGACGAGGTTTAGGGAGGGTCGTAGTCCCAAAAAAGGTTACTCAGTTGAGAAGTGTACTCCACCGGTCTCATAACCTCAAAGTCGAAGTCGTAGTCAGGAAGGTTACTTGTGGGTCCTGCCTAGAGGAAATCCTACCTGACCAACCTAGAGGAACGTCAGGTTCCCTGAGAGTTCTCAGAAGAGGTTGTGGTGTCAAGTTTTCGTAGTTAAGAAACCGTGAGTCGAAAGTAGTGTCAGGTTGAGAGTGTAGGTATATTCACTTAATTAATGGTTTACTGAATATGAAGTTTGATTACAATAGTTAAAACAAGAACTAACCGTCTTCACAATTATAGTGACAATGAAAATGTTCTCTAGAAATAAATTTTCCCTTTGTCACTTTACCGTTTTTTTATTTTTTGGATTTTCTTCCGTTATTTCCTCTGTTTTTTCCTTTAATCTTCTCCCACTATGTATTTTCTTCCGGGGTTTTATGTACTAAAATTTGGGTTTGTCTAGTTATTAATGTCTTCAAACAGTAATTTTCTAAAAAAAAGAAAACCAGGTATGGTGAATAGTTACTCGTAAACTAAGTCAACAACAAGTCGACGAGTCACTACAGACTGAGAAACGTTGGGGTACCTGATGTCGTAAGGTTCGTAGGGACAGGAAGTGGTAGAGGGTCTCGAGGGAGTTTGGGTATAGGTAGCTCAGTCCTTACGGTAGGACAGTAGAGCAGGTGACGACAGGGGAAGAAGAGGACGGAAGTCAGAAAGGGTCGTAGTCCCAGCAAACCAAGTCAGCTTAAAGATTTGATAAGTAACGTGGAGATAAAAAAGAAAAGACAAGTCACAAATTCAGGTAACATGAAATAGTAAATAAAAAGATAAAGGTCCGAAAAATAAGATCTCTAGAAACCGTTACTAAGGAAGAGATTTATTACTAAGAAATAACCCAAAGTATAGAGTATAATTATAATAGTCGTTATAAAACTACTCGAAGAATAATGACAAGAAGTAACAAAAAGAATGAGAGAATTTAAGATAAAAAGATTTTTAATTTTACGTTAGATGAGTGAACTACTTATATCTTAACGTCAAAAAGATGTTTTAACAAAAACGACTTTGTCTTAGAAACCTCACAGAGGAATTACAGTAGTTATCTTACGAATCATGACCTAAAAACAAAATTTTCGTTTTTCGGTAGAAGTAAGATTAGAATAATGAAGGTAGACAAAACTCCGAATAGTAGTAAACGTAAAAGGAAGTAGAAGTACAGGGAAATACTTCAATTATCCTACCGGAGACTATAAACAACAACAAGTCAGCGAGTCAGTACAGGCTGAGACACTGGGGTACCTGACGTCAGATAGAATAGAATCTCTGAATTATAAGGACTATATAGAAACTTTTATTGAAGGGTAACATATCTGTTATGTTATTATAGTTTCCGTAGAAAAGTAATAGTTTTTATCAATTGTTAAAATGATTATCAACGTGTACCAAAAGTTTTTAGTTTATGATAGTTTTCCATCTAGGTTTTTCTCGTTCAGAGGAAAGGTGGTGTATGGTGAGGGTTATAACGAGAGTCCCTGTTGGTAAAAGTTGAGGACTCGACAAGGAAAAAGTAAAGGAGACACAGAGATTGATACGCACATACTACGGTGAAGAACTAAACAACCAAAACAATAAAAAACTGAGAAACTATACCAGAGGTGAATTAAGGGGAAGGGAGTAGTAGGGTCACCCCAGTGTCAACCATGAATGTAATAGTAGTCGACATTGACAACAACCGTATTCATCACACTATGTTGACATCAAAAACAGCAAATCAACGATTCAACACGGGTTGAGAACACTGGGGGGTGGGGCGGGGTGGCACCTGACATCGGGTGGTCTGGGAGACAGGTACCCTAAAAGGTCCGTTCTTATGATCTCACCCAACGGTAAATGAAGAGGTCCCCTAGAAGGACTGGGTCCCTAACTTGGACCCAGCGGACACGACGTCCGATAGAGGACGTAACGTCCGTCTAAGAAATGGTTGACTCGGTGGTCCCTTCGGGTATAAAAAGGAATAGTACCTTGAAGTTATCTTGTTTATACCTATAAACATTTTGGTTTTTTTAATTTTTCTTTCCTTTAAAATATTTAAGTTGAAAAATTATTTTCCATCTTTGTGGATAACAAAATAAGGTAACAAATTAAAAATTTAGGAGAATCAACGCAAAAAACAAAATTCCTTTGTGTATGAGATCATTTATGATCATTCACCAAGAAACTAACTAAATCTCTACACTTTGTAAAAAACTTCTATCTTTTACAAATGTTTTGATCATTGACTGCATCGTCTCTCCTTCTTCGATGCTTATTCCTGAGGATTGGTTATATGAAGGAGTCAAAAACGAAAGACCCTTCTAGTAGGAATGAATAACGAGAACCCTAGTGAAGACTCTTTCCGTGACCCCTCTTAAGGAGAATTGTAATCGTCTGACAAGAATAATAATAACTAAACCTCTGAGACCTATCTCCGATTTTTTGGGATCAGAACCTAAAGATTCCAAATAGTTGAGGTTTAGTGTCAACATATTCGTCCATTGTTTTCGATTATCCATGTACTATGATACCTGGAACCTTGAGGTATCGTCAGATATTTGAAATCATATATATTATATATTGTGTTATTCGAAATCATAAGACGGTAACGGGATTGGGAGTCGAAAAGGTTAAGGTAAAACTAAACATTGATTCATGTTTAGACTTGACCACTCGATTTTTGATAAAAGAGAAAAGAAGTTCGACATAAGATAATGGAACGTATACAAAAAAAAAAAAACATAATTGTATGGATATTTACGTAGGTGACTTTTATAATCACAAAGTATAATACCACCAAATCAGTGATTCAACACATAAAGTATATATTTATATTTTCGTTTTGAAGACTTGTATTTCCGTTTCTCTTTCAAGATTTGTGAAAATAGAGATCTATCAAATAGAATTCTTTTTTTAGTGTAAAGATAATATGAAGATTTGTCATTGTGACACACGTTCTACTATTGTTTTGTTACAAAAGGTTCACCGTTTTTTTTTTTTGGTGGATAGCATATTCATAGTAGATGACGGTGGTTTTATGATGAGGTTTTTGTCTCGGAACTTTGTCATTCCTAAATACATCGAGTAGTCCGACGTTCAACCGAGTTACCAAGAAGACCAGAGTCGATCCGAATGACAGTACTTACTTCCAGTCAACCGATAACCGACTACATCCTACCGAAGTATACCCTATTTTCCTCATTCAACTATACCCATACAAGAGTACCGTTACCGACTTCTGTGTTCATTATACTGTACATGAAAAGTTATGACAAAACAAAAACTTAACATAAACGATGGTAAGATAAACGGTTTCGTGCATTACACTGAGTTCGGGTCTTAGTTCCGTATCTGTTTCTCTCCTCCTTCCTTAATCCCGGTAAAAATATTAGATAGTATAGATTTTTGGTCTCAAGATAAGAACTGGTTGGTTAGTAAACTTTATTTTATCTGTAAAAGTTTGTAAGTTCATGTTAAATTACGAGTGTTATACAGAAATCTTTTCGATACTTCTTTTTAAATTTTTAGTACCTTTATATTTTGTATTCTATTAAATTTACCGACGTATCTTTGTTAGTTTCAATTGTCTTTATTTGAGAACAATATTGTGTCTAAGAATCTAATTTTAAAAAATTTAGTTCCGTTCACAAGAAATGTATTTTAATTCGGTTTAACTATGTCTTTTCAATTTTTTATTTCCTTGTCCTTTTAATATTGTACTTTTGTAACTATCTTTCTCCTGACCATTTCGTAAAATTTTAGTTTGTTCTGTTTTGAGTTTCTTTGGTTATGACCTTTAAATGTTATTATTTTTAAAGGTTTGAATTCTAATTATACATAGTACCTATAAACAACAATACCGATATTGTGTTCGTATCGTTTTGAATACTATCTTAAACTCTTTAGGTGATAGTCATTTCGTTTCGAATTGAAACGTTTTATGGTTCGTCTATTTTGTATCATATATTTTTTAATAATCGTTAGTTATACGAACTAAATCGTGAGTAAGTGAGTCTTGGGACTACCTTCTTGTAAACGTTGTCAACTGTCTTATGATTCGGTGTTTACTTTAGAGTTGGTAAAAGTTGTTTCTTAATAATATGTCGGATATTGGTGCGAAGTATCATACTTTTTTTACTCTTTAACCGACAAACTTACTTTTGTCAGAAAACTTTCCTTACTGTATTAATGTTTTAGATATAGGAAAAATTTTGAAGTTTCAAAATTATTCTTTTTTAACGTCTTTGTGTGAAACTTTAAAACAGTTATTGTCAATTTTTACGTACGTTAAAAAATTTTAAACTATATGATGTATTTCAAGCGTATCATCCGTTCATAAATCGTTAATAACGAATTTCAAAAAGTTGAAATTTACAAATTATTTAGGAGTCTTAAGTAAATTTAGGAATATTTATAAGTCAGAAAAGTACATTTGACAGTCAACAGTTGTTCATTTAATTACGTTGAAGTCAGAAGGGAGGGACACAGTATAAGGATCTTTTGAAGATTTTCTATGTCATTATTTTACTATGTACGACGACGATGACGACGACGATTCAGTGAAGTCAGCACAGGTTGAGACTCGCTGGGGTATCGGTCGTCGGTTGGTCGGAGGGGACAGGGACCCTAAGAGGTCCGTTCTTGTCACCCAACGGTAAAGGAAGAGGTTTCGTACTTTCACTTTTCACTTTCACTTCAGAGACTCAACACAGGCTGGGAGTCGCTGGGGTACCTGACGTCGGAAGGTCCGAGGAGGTATGTACCCTAAAAGGTCCGTTCTCATGACCTCACCCCACGGTAACGGAAGAGGCTTTTACTATGTAAGGTATGAGATTTTACTCTTGAGAGACGTCTTCTCTTTTACATACACTCCTTAATCATTTTATGAACCTCTTATGTCCCAGTGTAACTTCTCTCTCAACGATTGGTCCACGTATGTTAATTCAAGTAGAAATCCTCTATCCTCGTTGTGGTTTCACCGACATGTTGATCTTCACTATTTTTATCCTTCGACTAGATTCTACACCTCCCTCTTACACCAAATAACCTTTTTATACTCTACTAAAAGATTCGACTATTTCGTATATAAGATCTTTTTAGAATTGGTTTTAGTACGAATCATTACTTTACAATCTTCGTATAGTAAATTTCATTTATTCTGGTCAAACCGACGAGAAAGGCAATCTTATGTCGTAATATAATCTTTACGATCGGGTACTTTATTCTTTCTCCCCCCTTTTACTCTTACTTTTTCTTCTCTACTTTGATAAAAATAAACGTCACTATACTAACAGTTAAATCTCTTAGTTGACTCTTTAAAATCTTAATATCGTTAGATCGTTCCATCAATCTGAGTCCTATTTGTATAATCTTCGAAGATATCGAAAGTTTTGTGGCATTCATATAGATTAAATATATAAATCTTTTCCATTAAAAAGTTTTTGGATTGAGTACTATTATTATTTTTCATGTTACATCGATCTTTATTTGTATTCTTAAATATTCCGGTTATATCAATTTTAATATTTGAATTTGACTTTCGTAATCTTTTCAAAACTTATTTACGTTTTGATATAACTTTTTGTTCTTTTAAGTCACGGAGAATTTACAAATGTAGAGTTAACAAGATAGAAACAATCAGAAAAAAATTATAAATAAATAAAAATTAACGGACTACTAACCAAATGTTATAACCAAACTAAAGTTGTACTTAAATGGTATCTACGTATACACAGGGGACGAAGGACTTGGAGGGAGGGTGGTGGACGGGTAAGGGTGGGGAGATCCAATAATGTCTCGGGGGTAAACTCAAAGGACTCAGTATGTCGTTTAGGGGTAATCGATAGATAAATGTATACAACCACATATACGGAGGTACGATGAGAGAGGTAAGTAGGGTGGGAGAGGGAGAAGAGCGGATGGGAGCAGGTATTCAGACAAGAGACATAGACACAAAGGTAACGACGATACGTTTATCTAGGAAGTCATGGTAGGAAGATCTAAGGTATATATACACAATTATAAGCTATAAACGAAAAGAGAAAGACTGAATTAAGTGAGACATATTATCCGAGATCCAAGTAGGTGGAGTAATCTTGATTGAGTTTACGTAAGGAAAAATACCGACTCATCATAAAGTAACGTACATACATGGTGTCGAAGAAATAGGTAAGTAGACAACTAGTTACAGATCCAACGAAGGTACAGAACCGATAACATTTATCACGACGTTACTTGTGACCCCATGTACACAGAAAAAACCAAAACCAGAGAAGTTCCATATACGGATCTTCACCATACCGACCCAGTATACCACCAAAATAAGGATTAAAAAATTCCTTAGAGGTATGACAGGAGGTATCACCGACATAGTTAAATGTAAGGGTGGTCGTCTCATCCTCCCAAGGGAAAAGAAGTGTGGAGAAGGTCGTGAAAAATAAAAACCTAAAAAACTAATACCGGTAACACAGACCCTATATCAAAACTAGACGTAAAGAGACTACACTTCTCGACTGAGTAAACTTTTCTGGGACTACGACCCTTTCTAACTCCCGTCCTCCTCTTCCCCTACTGTCTCCTACTCTACCAACCTACCGTAGTGGCTGAGTTACCTGTACCCAAACTCGTTCGAGACCCCCAACCACTACCTGTCCCTCCGGACCACACGACACCAAGTACCCCAGTGTTTCTCAGTCTGTCCTGACTCGTTGACTTTACTTGACTTGACTTATTACTCACTACAACTCGAAGAGAAGTATACAAATAATCGGTAACCATACAGAAGAAACCTCTTTACGGACAAATCCAAAAAACGGGTGAAAAACTAATCCAACAAAACAAAAAGATCATAACTCAACATACTCGACGAACATATAAAACCTTTAATTAAGAAAACAGACAACAAAGTAAACGATAATAACAGAGGGAAAAACTCCCAACAGACAAGTAGAACAAATATCAAAAACGACACGTCTTCGAAAATTCAAATTAAGTCAAGTCAAGTCAAGTCAGCGTGTCGACACAGACTGAGAAACGCTGGGGCACTTAGCGTCGTGCGGTCCGGAGGGACAGGTAGTGGTTGAGGGCCTCAAGTGAGTCTGAGTACAGGTAGTTCAGTCACTACGGTAGGTCGGTAGAGTAGGAGACAGCATGGGAAGAGGAGGACGGGGGTTAGGGAGGGTCGTAGTCTCAGAAAAGGTTACTCAGTTGAGAAGTGTACTCCACCGGTTTCATGACCTCAAAGTCGAAATCGGAGTAAGGAAGGTTTCTTTAGGGTCCCAACTAGAAGTCTTACCTGACCAACCTCTAGAGTAAATAAATATAAACAAAAATAAAGGGAAAAAGATCCTTCACCTAGTATTTCCTAGAACGATACTAAATACAGTATGTCATAAGTCGGATAAAAAAAGAAGATTCTCAAAGTATCAAAGACCAGAATGTAAATCCAGAAATTAGGTAAAACTCAAATAAAAAGACATACCCCAATCCTTCGCACGATTAAAGTAAGAAAACTTACATCAACAGGACAAGAAGGTCGTGGTGAATAGCTTCTCTCACAGAAAAAGGGTAACATAAGAGAACGAAGGAAACAGTTTCTATTCCACGGGTATACACATACCCAAATAGAGACCCGAAAGATTGGACAAGGTAACCGGATATGAAGACAAAACCCCGGTCATGGTATGACAGAACTTCTGACATCGAAACATTATACCAGACTTTAGTCCACTCTCTAAGGAGGTAGAAACGATCAGAAAAACAAAACAACAAGTCAGTAGGTCAGTACAGGTTGAGAAACCCTGGGGTACATGACGTCGTGGGGTCCGAAGGGACAGGTAGTGGTAGAGAGCCCTGAACGAGTTTGTGTACAGGTGACTCAGTCACTACGGTAGGTTGGTAGAGTAGGAGACGACAGGGGAAGAAGAGGACGGAAGTTAGAAAGGGTCGTAATTCCAGAAAAGGTCACTCAGCCGAGAAACGTAGTCCACCGGTTTTATGACCTCGAAGTCGGAGTCACAGTTAGGGAGGTCACTTATAAGTCCTAACTAAAGGAAATCCTAACTGACCAAACGAGAGGAATGTTAGGTTCCCTGAGAGTTCTCAGAAGAGGTGTCAAGTTTTCGTAGTTAAGAAGTCGTGAGTCGGAAGAAATACTCGGTTAAGAGTGTAGGTGTGTACTGATGAGCTAAGGGACCACCGAGTCTACCATTTCTTAGACCTCTGGACCCAAGTTAGGAACCCAACCCTTCTAGGGGACCTCCTCCCGTACCGTTGGGTAAGGTCATAAGAACGGACCTCTTGGGGTACCTGTCTCCTCGGACCACCCGATGTCAGGTACCCCAGTGTCTCTCAGCCTGTACTGACTCACTGATTCGTGTTGTACTCTTTCAATTCACTCCTAAATAAATCCCGAAGGGACCACCGAGTCGACCATTTCTTAGACGGACGTTACACCCTTTGGACCCAAATTAGAGACCCAACCCTTCTAGGGGACCTCTTCTCTTATCGAGGGGTGAGGTCATAAGAACGGACCTCTTAAGGTACCCGTCATACCGGGTACCCCAACGTTTCTCGGCTTGGACTGGTTCACTGAAAGTGAAAAGTGACATGTCTGTAAACAACCGTTTCATTACAGAGAAGAAAAATTATGCGACAGATCCAAACAGTATCGAAAAGAAGGTTCCTCGTTCACAGATGATTAAAGACTAATTAATTCGGTTACGACTACCGACATCAGTAGTAGACATCACTAAAACCTCGAGTTCTTCTATTTCAGACAATGACGAAGGTAACAAAAGGGTGGACAAACGATACTTCATTACTCTGGTCTATGTTAATTCACTTCAATGAGATGTTGGTGGTAAGTAAACTTTTATTAAATCTTTCGAAAGTGGAGGTCTGGGGAGAGAACTCGAGTAATTTATTTATAAAAAACTCGTAGGTGAAACAGAGTCTGTGAACTCCTTGAATGTCACGTAAACAATTGACAAGTTGACTATAGATGTAGACCTACAGATAAATTGAACAAGTTTTCCTTTCAGTACTTTCTTAGGACATAGTCAATTCTAATCCAAACTGACGTCTTTCTTTAAAAACTTGTTCTACGTTTAAATATAAAGAAAGTGTACTTACTATAGTCCTTTATTTAGCAGATCCTGATACGACCAAGGTACGAAGGGTCCACGAGTCACCATTGCTTAGGTGGACGGTTCGTCCTCGACGTCCAAGTCAAAGGTCCAACCCTTCTAGGGGACCTCTTTCTTTACAGTTAGGTGAGGTCATAAGAACGGACCTTTTAGAGTACCTGTGGTCTTGGACCACCTGATACAGGTACCCCAGAGTTTCTCAACCTGTGTTGACTCGCTGATTGGTTATACGACCGAAATATCAGTAGTCTGTGAACCGGAAGAAGGAAGAAAGAGTAAGTCACGGTAGTCACTTATAAAAGTAGGAAAAGTAACAAAAAAACGGGTTCTATCGGGATCTGGAAATCAGTAGTGTAGGTGTAAGGTCCTGTTAGTCTTAACTTCCTCTTTCCCTTCTTTCCACTTTCAATAGACTAGAGAAAACTCCTAGAAAGGGTATTCAGGTTGGGTTATCGAAGACAAATTATAATAACTAGTTTAAATCTTTGTGTCGGTGAAGCTCCTTCAGACCTTTTATCACAAGTCACTTGGGAGGTTTTTATTAACTCAGACAACGATTTCTTTATTTCCTGTTAACCAAACATTATTCATTGACTGTCCGTAAAAAAATTTCACCATTATTACCAACTGAGTCCCCTCCCTTTAATTCTTTTACCTCCAATATATACCTTATCGTTCAATCAGAAGTGACATATAAGAAGATACGAAATTAAAAAAAGGTCTTAATACCTGATAAATCGTTCTTATTTATAAAAAAGTGACTTTAAGGTGAAGGAAGTACTTGGGTAGGTAGGGTGGAACATTTTAAAAGGAAAACCATTTTCCGTAGTGGTAAGTGAATCAGTGGGTATAATTGTACAGTTATAATAGAAGTTACAAATGAAGTCGAAGTTATAAATTTTGAGTCTTCCGTGGTCTAATTCAGTCAAAATAGTACCTTGATTGTGTTGATTAGACAGAGACGTAGAAATAACGGTGATAGAATAAAGTTCGGAAGTTTTGCAGGTCATCCTACTAAGGTCGACGGATAAAGGTCTAGAAGGGAGTTAGTCAACAAGGGTCAAGGACCGGTGTGAGGTTTAACGGTGATCAATAATAGACTTTTTGTGAAAATTACACAGTCATGAAGAATATTCCGGAGGTGTATCTACGAGTTGTATTTGATATAGAAAATCAAATAACTAACGAATTTTTTGACGTTTTCCTTTTCTTTTTTTTTTGGCTTTGTTTTACTCTTTGTTTGTTTTTTTCTAAAGAAAAGTCAAAAAGATAACTGACCTATTCGGACTTCTTTTAAATATAAGAATTTAAGTCAAACGGTCACATTTTTATTTTTACGGCGTGATTGACTGTTCTCTTAAACGGTTATTAAAGTCTCGTATACCTCCGAAACTTAATTTGAAGTATTGTAAATAATTCAGTGTCCAAAGCCAACGTGTAAATTAATGATAAGACATTACTTGATTAGAGGTAAACAAAACTCGTCGACAGTTCATTGACAAACTTAATATGATATTAGACCGGTTGATATAAAACCACTAACGATTTAATCTTAAAATTCATATAAACTTATACATAATTTAGTCCCTAAAGTGTTTTGTGAATACAAAATTGTCCGACTCAACATAAATTTAAAAATACTAAGTTTCTTCTCTTCCCGTCTTTATATAGTCTGTGGTCTAAAACAAGAAACAATCATAAATCCTTTTGTGTCTTTGGATCTGGATCTAAATTTCAGTGGTTATTTAGACTTTAGTTTATTAAAACCTCATTTTCTGGTATTGTGAAACAAATGAGTCACCACTCTTTATGTTTCGTCGTTTTAGGTGTTCTCTAAAATTTTCTCTAAAACTTCTTTCTAATAACTTTTTCTTATTCTCTTGACTTTCTATAAACGATATTTTTACTTTTATATGTACGAAAATTTTAGACTATACTATCACCCCAAAAAACAAACAAACAAAGTATCCCAACATAAATAGAAGTTTGAGTAACGTAACATAAACAATCCACGTCTTTAGACCATACTATCACAAAACAAGAGATGGTGTTTCTTGAAATGTTCATCTGTCTTCAAAGTACAATAGAAGATGATAACTTCTTTTCTGTAGTGTCTGAGTCTTACCTTTTACTTGGAAAGAGTAAATAAAATTGTCATCATGATTTATTTCTTTTACTTCTACTGAGCGGTTGGTCATCGACCTATCGATAGGATAGGTTACGGAATTTTAGAGTTTTAACGTCCAAAAGAAAATATGTCCGTTTAACGGAAAACTAACTATGAGTGACCTCTTTACCTCGAATAGGGTGAATACGGTACCTCTTCCCTGAGTAAATGACTCTCCCTTTATAGTACTATGAGTCTTCTCCTTTCCTACCGGTATTCACTCGTTTACAGTCTTCAACCAAAGACGTTTTGTATTCCCTGTACAACTACTCTACACGAAATAAGGAGGTTGACCGTCCGTACAGTGCAGATCATCGAGAAGGCAAAACTCCTTTGATCTCTACCAAAAACCAGATGAGAGACTCTGATGGTTTCAGTGTGTACATATGGATGGACACAGACGTATTAAAGGAGAACGAACGGGCTAGATGATCCTGAGTAGTAGCGTCCTTTTTTTTTTTTTTTCCAATCGTCTCTTCTTGTACCCGGCAGTCAAGGAGTTTTAAAGGACTAGAATATAGTATTCAGTATTTGAATAAAATCTTTCAGGAACACATTAAGAGACTATGACGGAGAGGCGGAAGTGACTCCGACGTGTCTACAGTTGTCCTTACGGGAAAGGGAAGATTTGAATCGACGGTGTTATTCCTGGATGACCCTTAAAATGAGTTCTGAGATGTTACTGGATATACCCTTTTCTTAGATTTTTACTCACCTTTATATATATTAACTAAGTGAAACGATATGTGCGTTTTGATTGTGTCGTAACATTTAGTTCATATGTGGTTGCTTTATAAAAATTTATTTAGTTAATTAGTTCGACGGTGTCCTCCACTCTTGGACTTCGAAGGGTAAATTCAAATAACTAATTTAGATAAGACGATCACCCGCTTTGATAATTGTCTAAAAATGTTATTGAAAGTTCTCAGAAACTTATTACAAACTAGGATAAACGTTTGAATTAATATTTGTACCGGTGTAAATTTTGATAAAATTAATTAAAGAAAACAATTCATAAAACGGGTAGTTGGTTTTGGAGATACACGATTTATCATGATTATATCGATTATTTAATTTGAAAATTACTCAACTTGATTTAAAGAGTAAATAAAAATAAAAAATAAATAAATAAATAAAAAATTTAGAAATTAAGAATGTACGCAAGGGTTTGTACTTGGGGGGAGGGTGGAGGGAGGGGTGTTGTAGAGAGACCCAGTAGGGGTACGTGGTCGGGGTTCGTACGACGTGGGATGCAGTCTGTACCTGACCGCTAAGTTAAGAATGTACTGTCATATGTACAATCTTAAGGGTAAGAGGGTTTAGTAGGGTGGGAGAGGGAGAGGGAGACTCAGGTTTTCAGGCAATATGTGTAGACACAGAAAAAAGGACAGAACGTAGTAAATAAAAATTACTTATTCTAAATTACTCTACAGTTGAATTCTAGTACTCAGAGTTACTTGATGAATTAACCATATTCTGAGTAATATAAACCGGTTCAAGAGAATGTATACTGTTCATTCCTACTATTATCGTTCGTGAATATTTCACGGACAATATACAGTGTGTGACATGTGTTCTGTTAGTGTTTATACATGTTTAAAGAAAAGTTACGTTTATAATTATTATGTAAAATCAACAAAATTGGGAAGATATGAATTACAATTTAGAAAGGAGTCGATCTCCTTCGTATGGGTAATTACTAGTATCAAAAGTAGATCAATTAATTTCGGTCCATGAAGTTATCTAAAATGATTTTTTTTTTTTTCCTCTACGTCCGTAGGATCCGTTAAGAAGAGTTGTAGTTGTTTCTTTTGATAATGTAGTAACGTTCATTGAATCAATGGGAGAATTGTACAAATTTCGATGGTTATTGGTCTTCAATACTGGTTCTGTGACTACTCTAATAACAACCACTGGGCCAACCTTAAATGATTTGAGACAAAACATTGACCCCGAAGGGTTCAGTACGACCACCATTTCTCAGATGGACGGTTACGTCCTCTGTATTCTCTGAACCCAAGTTAGGTACCCAGTCCTTCTAGGGGACCTCCTCCCGTACCGTTGGGTGAGGTCATAAGAACGAACCTGTTAGGGTACCTGTCTCCTCGGACCGTCCGATGTTAGGTATCTCAGATTTTCTCACCTTGAACTGACTTAACTGAATCGTACGTGCGTACGTGTACAACATTGACTGATGTAGTTTTAGACTCTCTTATCTATTTCCCTTTCCAACCGAAATAACCAAAGTGTGGGTACAGGAACCTAAACCTCAATATGCTCGTAAGACTAACCAAAAGACGTAAGTCTTTGGACACCAAAGGTAACCCTAGTCAGTGACCTAACCTAAAACCTGAGTTATTTGTGCAAAGAGGACGATAGTGATTTCTACCGTTTTTAGGAGATTCAGGTTTGTGAATTTGTAATCTCCTTAGTCTCCTAGATCAGAGAAATACAACTAGATTTGTTCATCTGATAACCTTTTTACTTATTGGTTTATTCGAAGTCGTAGGGGGTACACAATGAGGGGATTTGTTTTTTACTCCTGTCACGTCACCGAAAGTAACAAGATCCTCGATAGTCCCTTTATACGACGACGTTGTCGATTTAGAAGAGGGACGTATCTTTAGGAGAGACGTTTCCGTTATTCCTTTCTTTTGTGACAAAATTGACTTATTCGTAATTTGGTCTTACACTATACGTAGTGTCAGTTAGTAATTCCCTATCGTTCCTGTCTTTCCTGAGAATTGGGAAAGTAAATCGGTACTTCTATTTTGGGTAATGTATATAAAAAGTTTTATTTGTCAATCAATGATCGGGAGTTCAATCTCTTGTACTATCGTAGTAGTGTGTATTAAAGTTGGATTCAAAAGGACATAACCCTCACTGGTGGACACAACCAAACCATTGGAATAGGTCTCCTCTTTAATAAAGAGTATATAAATATTATCCTCTTTACAAACGTTGAAACGTGTTCCGTGAGTTCCAATTTGCAGATGGAAGGGTGTCTTTGATACTCTCTCCCTTCGGTCGAGAGAACTACAATGTAGAGTTTCTCTACCGAGAGTCCAGGACCTTTTTCTGTAATAACCCAGTATTCCGGCTCTCTTCCGGATGTAGTAGAAGTTTTCCTAAATTTATGTACAGTTTCTCTCCTCTTTCATGTTAATTTTAAAAGATTTCATTTACCAGATTGGATGATATCTCATGTACCTTGAGACAAGTTACAATACACCGTCGGGTCTACTTTTCCCTCAAACTCCCTCTCACCTATATACATATACATACAGACTTAAGGAAGTGACAAGTAAACTTTGATAGTGTTGTAACAATTAGTCGATATGGGGTTATGTTTTATTTTTCAAATTTTTTATTTCGTTTACCGGATTCTTTTTCCTACCCTCCTTTTAAAGAAGGGAATAGAAGTTGTCCCTCTTAATTCGAAGAATAAAAAATAGGAATAAACAGTACATTACGGTGAGAAAACGGTTCGTATGTGTTCGGTAAGTAGAGGCCCCATGGTCCCCGAGAAGGTAGTCTAAATAGTTACGTTTCAAAGACTTAAAGGAATTAGGAGTCCTTCTGGGTAGGATGTTCACTACCTAAAATTTATGGGTCTTATGGAAAAATTTTGTATTTTTATTGATACAACCGTTAATGTTGAGTCAGAGTGACAAAGACCGCTCTTAATTTGTTAAGTGAATCGGGGTAGTATGAATAATTAGTGTATGTCTCTTGAAAATGACTTTACTGATATAATGAAGACTTTATCAGGGACACTTGAACCGTGTAGTACAATTTATGTTCAAATTTAAAGTGAAATGTCAGGAACGGATACAAAAAATAACTTCACATGAACTAAAAGTGATGATGTAATCAAATTCTACATGCCGTATCAGTAAGGTATAAAATTCTAATATGAGGTAAATTTCAATAATGTGTTATCACCGACATAAAGGGACATGACTTGTTATATAGGAACAACGAATACATAAAACATGTACCATTAAACTTAGAGAATTAGGAGAGAGGGATGGAGCGGGGAAGACGGAAAGGACAGGGGTGACCATTGGTGATCAAACAAAAGACATAGACGTTCAGATAAAGACAAAACAATATATGTAAACAGACAAAATCAAAAACCTAGAGTTTATGTTCACTATTGTATGTCATAAAAAGAAATAGACAGACTGAATAAAGTGATTCGTATTATAAGAGATCCAAGTAGGTGTAACAACGTTTACCCTCTTAAAGTAAAAATACCGACTTATTATAAGGTAACACATATATATGGTATAGAAGAAATAGGTAAGTAGACAGTCACCTGTGAACCTAACGAAGGTATAGAACTGAAAACCATTTATTATGACGATACTTGTCACCCCACGTACATAGAAAAACTTAATCACAAAAGTAAAAAGAGTATAGACATATATAGATCCTCACATTAACGACCTAGTATGCCACAGAAACAAAAATCAAAAAACTCTCTGGAGGTATGCTAAAACGTGTCACCGACGAGGTTATATGGAAAGGTGATTGACATATGTTCCCGAAGGGTTCATCGAGTCACCATTTCTTAGACGGACGGTTCAGTCTCTGTATACAAGTTAGGGACCCAACCTTTCTAGGGGACCTTTTCCTTTACCTGTGGGTGAAGACATAAGAACGGACCCTTTAGAGTACCTGTCTCCTCGGACCTCCCGATGTCAGGTACCCCAGTGTTTTCTCATCCTGCACTGAATTATAGATTTGTTGTTGATACACGTTCTCAAGAGAAAAGAGGTGTGGGTCCGGTTGTAAACAATAAACATCCCAAACAAAACAAAAAGTAAGACTTTTCCATACTCCAATTAAGAGTAGCACTAAAACTATACGTGAAGAGATTACTATAAGTCGTAGAAAAACACAAGGACAATCGATAGACATATGGAAAAAACTTTTTTACAGATAAACCCATAAGACGGGGAAAAATTTTAGACCCAAAAAACTGTAACTTACCATTTGTATTCTGCACTTTGGTATTTTGAGGACCTTCTCTTGTATCCGTCTCGTGAGAGACTGTATTTGACATCGTTGTAAAAAAAAGTAGACAGAGGATTCTGTTTTCTTTATTTTCGTTTTTATTTGTTTACCCTGGATTAACTTGAATTTTTGAAAAAGTGTTGTTTCCTTTAGTAATTTTTTACTTTTCTGTTCGATGACTTATTCTCTTTGATGAACGTTTATTATAATTATTCCATAATTATAGATTTTATATATTTGTCGAGTATGTCGTCTCAAGGAAAATTTCCTTCAAGAGAAGATATTCAACAAGGCCATTCACCTTATTTCTAAGTAGAGGTCCCCTACAGATAAAGTGACTGTCGTCAAGGAAGTGTTTGTTTTGAAAATTGAAGTTATTGACCTTTATCTGGTTTTACCTCAAGCGAAAAGGGAGTTTCATTTGAACGTAACGATTTCTGGTTTCCAGTCTATTAACACATATATATATACAATCTTCAAATATAATCTTCATTTATTAGGAAAACATCGTCCTTTGTAACACATATTTACCTGTAAAAGTACACATATTGACATTCGTTAAGAATATTTGATAATTTTTCAAAAAATAAAAGTGTCTCAATTTCGTAAATAAGGGAGGTTTTATAGAAACCTCACGATATAAAGTGTGTCTGTATAATGTACAAATAATTTGATCTACGGTATAAATCTCTAGAGTCTTAGAGTTCTTAGAACCAGACAAACCTTTCCATGGGAGGTTTGTTTGTTAGAAAAATTTTTCTAAAATGACCTTTGTAGTTACAAAACAACTATTTTTATACTTTGTTTACACAAACTTGACTCAGAAAACACAGACTAAATGAATCCTCCGAAAAGCATACACTTCGAATAAATGATTGATTACAATCATTTCCATGTACTTTGTATAACAACTAACTTTGATGTTTTATTTAACGTGTAATACTACGATAAAGATATTCATACACACTCAGTTTTACAAGTTTTTCCGTACACGATTTTACTCAAACAGAGGGTGGAGGTTGAGAATTTTTAACACACTGGAGTTCCTTCAGTAAATTGATGAGACTTAAATGAAAAATTAGACTTTATATTCGTTCTTTTCCTATTGCAGTCTTTCCGAGTAGTTGAAACCTTGGTCAAACATACCCTTGTGCAACATTGGAAGACAAAGGAAAAACCACTGATCATGTACTGACAGTCCTCTCTAAGTTATTTACAACGTAATGTTATTGAAATTAACCTAACTTACTTACGTAAAACACATCTGGTAAAAGGCAACTTGTTTTATTACATTAGTTTCGGGAAACGTGTCACGGATTGTGCATCTTTTGTCAGTTACTTGAAATCAATATGAATAGTAGTTGTAATAATCACAATGGTAATGTATTTGGTATGTCTGAAATTCTGACTTTAGTGATGTCTTAAAGGTTCACTCAAACCTTTACTACGATCTCCGTTTTACAGAATCTGATTAAGAATTTTTATTTTCCGTCGAATTAATTTTGGATTCGTGGACTCCTAAACCTTTCTTTTTTTTTAATTTAGAGTGGGTAATAGATTATAGTAAGAAGGAATTAAGGTCTGTACTTAATTTACCGAGTCTCGAAACCGAGACCATAAAATTATTCCTACACTCTAGAAAAAAAATTCAGTGTTTAGTCGTCTTCGTTGATTAAACGTATTAGTTTTTATTAAGAACCAGTTCGTAGGCATTTGACGACATAGATGTAGGTATTTGACGGAAGGAGTGTCCCTTACTTTCGTTACTCGTCGAAGAGTTTGTCCACGACCTTCCTACACAAGGGTTCCGTGTCTTCCGTTCTTGTCAGGGGTTTCCTCCAAGTCGTCCAACCCAAAACAAAGGTGAGAAATCTGAGACGAGTGTAAGAACCGACAACTAGTCAAAGATCCTTTCTTTTTTTATCATACTATCTATTTAAGACTGTCGAGTCCAAACGAACTCTCTGTCTCATTTTAATTGTGTCTCAAGGTTATTGGGTCATTCCAATGTCCTTGCAAGTAGATTATTTTGTTGCATTTTAGAACTTAGAGAGCCGTCTTTTTCTCTTTCCGGTACATGGTGTTTATTAACAATAATCTTCGATATCTTTTCGTCAGAAAGAGACAATGGGTGAGAGTCTGTAATCACGGTGATTTTTATCTAAGTGACTCAATACAAGGGTTCTTATTAATTAAGTACGAAAACACTGGGGATTAAGGTATAGTCTTGAGTGGATCTTTAAGGTACTTCTCTCTTTGTTAGTGAAACATCCTCGTCTCCAAATAAACTTTTGAGTCTGGTGACATTGGTAATAACTCTGAAGAAGTATCCGAGATAGTTATTTCTTCGGGGAAATTTAAGGAATTTTAGGAATATGTCGAGACATGTTTGATAATACATATTTTATTCGACGTTCCTATATGACATGTTATCCTTCATATCAATTATAAAATATTATTGATATTTACCTCGTATTGGAAATTTTTAACACGTAGTGATACAACGCGTGGAATTGTATATTATAACATGTAGTCGATATCGAGTCATTATTGTTACCTTTGGAATTCTTATGTCGAGATTAAAATTTTTTCTTTCTCCATAAGATTAAGATGGGTTTTTTTCAGTAATACTCTCATTCTTTATTTCCTCTCTCCTCACGTAAAAAGGTCCTGTGTCCTTTTTCATGAATTGCTACTTTACTATTCCTGTCACTTATTATAGTTAACTTATTGATACTATAAGTTTCGTAGGTATGAGTGTTATAAAATTAAGGGAGTCTTTGAAATACACTACTTGTAAATAAACGAGGATAAAAAGTCTTCCCTTGTAGTCGAGTAGATGACATTGTCAAAATCAATCTCATTTGTTATGATAGACGAGACTATTTGTCTGGGGTTTAGGGAGATCGAAGTGTCTTATTTTCGAATGTAGGAAGAGTGTAGGGGCTGGTTACGAATGTATAACAAACTCGTCAGAAGGTGTATGAGTACGTCCCTAAGTCTGAGAAGGTAGAAACGTCTAATTGTATTCGATCTCGGAGTCTTAGATACCTAGTGTAATGGAGATGAGTACAACGTAATGGTCTTGAGTCAATGTACCAGTGTCGATTAATATTCCGATCCGGTACTCCGGAAGACGAAGTTCCTTTTACTTTGTCGCTCTCGGATAAAGACCATAGTTTATTGAACAGGTACCGTGTATTAATTACCCGAAACTGGAGTACTTGGAAGGTCAGAGATTTTTGTGTTTACGTGTATTTTCATTCCTACGTTGATGTCCCCATTGTATTTTATCTTTCTGTACCCGAAACTTTCAAATACTTCCTCCGACCTCCCCTCATTGTAAACTTACCTTTAAACTCTCTACTCACCTTCTTCCAAGATCCGTCTCCTCCGTCGTCCACGTTCCCAGGTAATTGTCCTCTCTCGGACCATTTATACTCCTGTAAATTTGTTCGGAAACGTCGACTTCTTTTCTCTCTTTTCTCTCTTCCCTCTATAAACCGGACCTTCCGGTACGACTAGCCACGACGGAAATGGAGGTCCCATTCTTCTTAGTAACTTCTCAAAATTCGTCCTTATACTTAACTAACCTAAACGATCAACCTTTGTAGACAGACATACGGAACGTTTCTTACCTAATTTCTCCCACAGGTCACCTATCAGTCTCTGGGGTTCCTACGATAACATGGACTAGTTTATTCCACTGAATCTGGTCACCACACCCGTCCCTCTGTCTTTCCCTTTCTTTTCCCTAAACTCTTCGTAAATCCTTACTTTATATATTTAGAAACACTAACCGACCTTAATGTAACACAGATCTCTTACCGTCCCTAAACACTTATGAAAGAACTGTTCAGATTAATGTAATTTTCATCGAAATAAGTCTCTTGAATAATTCATTCCGTTGTAAGTATATTTTATCTTTATTACAATATGACAAAATATTAATCTTGGATAACTAAAAATTTTCATTTTGATTTTATAATTTTATCAAGATAGGGAACGGTCAGGGGGAGAATACAAAGAAAATCCATAGTCTAATCCAAAGAAAAATTAATCAGAGGAGGAAAAAGTATTGAGTAATAAAAATAAAGGAAATTTGTCCTTTAAGTACCCTCTAAGTTTGTGTAAAAGATTTAGATGAATTCTTTTCTTCGTTGCAAGAAACCAACACAGGTCTACAAGATCGGTCAATTTTACCCCGTTAAAACACTTACCTTTTAACCGACCCACCTTTTTAGGGGATTAGAACAACACTAATGGATTTGATTTAAATAGGATACAACACAGGAAGATTTATTTGTGATGTTACGAGACTTCTAGTTATAAGAACAGAACAGAACCTTTATCTATATGTGTAGTACCGACACGTACAATCTTTACTAGGTATAAATTAACGTGAAAAAATAATTATGGACTGGACACACGTGGACTGGACGGATTACTAAAAAGTAAAAAATTAATAATAAAAGGGGAGACATTTTCATTAGTTACGAATAATTTCCTTTAAGTCTTTGATACCCCTTTTACATTTCTCTTTTATATTATAATACCAGGGAAATCCAATAAAGATCAAAAACGAGGTTATTTATCAAAACTCTACTTATAGACTCCACTATTCAAGAACAGAAAGAAGTAACTAATCGAAGAATCTAAGGTTCATTATCTTAATAATATTTCCTTAGATAAATATATAGGAGTTTAACGGAGGTCATTTCAACTTGTTGCCTATGTGTATCGTCTTCATACGTATCCTAAACTCCCCAGTTTCCTCCTCTGAAAGTAACAAATGTAATATATATGAAAGTTTTCTGTCTCTGCTACAACTAATCACTAGTAAAAATTACAGTAAAACACGTAAATAGTGTAAAGTTGACGTATTTCTTTAATACATCATTTTTATGTTATTGGTTTCAGTCTTCCAGGGTCACCGTGTCACCATTTCTTAGACGGACTGTTACGTTCTCTACGTTCTCTACATCCAAACTAAGACCCCAGTCCTTCTAGGGGACCTCATCCTTTACCGTTGAGGTTATAAGAACGGACCTTTTAGAGTACCCGTCTCCTAGGACCCTCAGATGTCTGACGCCCCAGGGTTTCTCAGTTTGTACTGACGTGCTGACTTGTGTGTGTATTTCAGTTCCTTGTTTTATTTTAGTCAATTTGTGTTTCGATTAAAGATATTATATATTTCTTAAAAGTTTTAAAAATAACTCGACATCAACGGTAATATCTAATAATATTCTAGAACCAATATTAAAGGACACGATATGTCATATAGGAACAACGAATAGAAATGATATAATGTATATCATTAAACATAGACAATTAAGTATGGGAATTAGACACTTAGATAAACAAAACGTATATGTAAGTAAACATAATAAAAAATCTAAGGTGTATTTTCTCTATACTATGTCAGTTTCTGTAAACAGAAAAAGACACACTTTAAAGTGATTCGTCTTATCAGAGATCAAGGTAGGTGCAACGACGTTTACCGTCATAAAGTCATAAAGTAAGGATAAGTATCGATTCATCATTATTAATAGGTAACATATATATGGTGTAGAAGAATTAGGTTAGTAGACAACTACTCGTGAAGTCACCGAAGGTACAAAACCGATAAAATTTATCATGATGAAACTTGTAACCTCACGTACATAACAAAGGTTAATCACAAAAACAAAAAGACGTATACATGGGTCCTCAAGGGTCCTCATGGGTCCTCAAGACCTATACATGCGGGCCCGAAGGGACCATCGAGTCTACCATTTCTTAGACGGACGTTACGCTCTCTGGACCCAAACTGGGGCTCCAACCCTTCTAAGGAGACCTCTACCCGTACCGTTGGGTGAGGTCCTAAGAACGGACCTCTTAGGGTTACCTGTCTCCGTGGACCGTCCGATGTCAGGTACCCCAACGTTTCTCAGTCCGTGTTGACTCGTTGATTCATATCGTGTCGTGGGTCCTCACCTTAAGGACCTAATATACCATTAAAATAGAAATTAAAAAAATCCTTGAAGGTATAACAAAAGGCATCAATGACGTGTTTAAAGGGAAGGATCGTTGTCATATGTTTCCAGGAGAAAAGAGGTGTAACAGGTTGTGAACAATAAACATCTAAAAATTACTACCGGTAAAACTATCCACACTCAACTTTAGAGTAATATCAAAACTAGACATAAGAGATTACTAATCACTATAACTCGTAGAAAAGTATACGGACAATCGGTATACATACAAGAGAAACCCTTTTACAAATAAGTTCAGAAGACAGGTAAATACTAACCTAACAAACCCATCAATAAAAAATATAATTCAAGATACCCAACAAACATATAAAACATATAATTGGGGAACCTTCTTTTCAATACTGGTTGGATCTATCGTATAAGTTTTCGTCTCTGTAATGAAACGGCTGATTCCAGGTAGATCAGTCCGATACCAAAAAGGTCATCAGTACATACCTACACTCTCAACCTGACACTTCTTCCGACTAGTGACTTCTTAACTACGAAAACTTGATACCACAACCTCTTCTGAGAACTCTCAGGGAACTTGACGTTCCTCTAGGTTGGTCAGGTAAGACTTCCTCTAGTTGGGACCCCTAAAGAAACCTTCCTTACTACGATTTCGACTTTGAGATCATGAAACCGGTGGAGTACGCTTCTCAACTGAGTAACCTTTTCTGAGACTACGACCCTCCCTAACCCACGTCCTCCTCTTCCCCTGTTGTCTCCTACTCTACCGACCTACCGTAGTGACTGAGCTACCTGTANAGGCCCTCAACCACTACCTGTCCCTCCGGACCACACGACACTAAGTACCCCAACGTTTCTCAGCCTGTGCTGACTCACTGACTTGACTTGACTTAGGGAACAGTCAACGTAATAAACGTTTATAAGAGGGGGTAAGGTATCCAACAGAAAAGTAAAACAGTTTCCAAAGGAAAAGACACGTTTTCGAAAATTCAAATTAAACTAGGACAAACAAATAAAAACGAGAATAAATAAGAAGGAATNTGACTCGTTGACTTGACTTGACTTAGGGAACAGTCAACGTAATAAACGTTTATAAGAGGGGGTAAGGTATCCAACAGAAAAGTAAAACAGTTTCCAAAGGAAAAGACACGTTTTCGAAAATTCAAATTAAACTAGGACAAACAAATAAAAACGAGAATAAATAACAAGGAATCCTCTGAATGGGTTTTTTATAACGATACTAAATACAGTTTCTCACGAAATGGACACTTCTTGAAAACATCAAATAAGTGTGATAGTTGTGTGTGTGTGAGTTCTGGTTACCACCTTACTTTTTTTTTTTATGTACTCGTCTGTCTATCCAATGTTATTGAAGTTTAGTTGTTCATCAGTCCCTTTATGTATAATTTAATCGGTACTCTATGGTACAAAGTGGGTACTCGGGTTCTTTTTTTCTATTACTCATCTTGATGTCTTGTATAATAACCACCTTTACACCCTTTTCTACATAAGGGTATGAAAAACCTTCAAACTTCATAAAGTCAGATAAATCCCCTTCGTTAGACTAATAGATAATTTTAATTTTGGTGGACACGTAACATTACGTGGTTAGATAGAGTTGTTGGATTTTCAATCAGATATTCTCGTAAAAATATCTTTACTACTGACGTTTTAAATAGTCTTCTCAAACGACGACGACGACGACGATTCAGTGAATCAAATTCGTACCTTTTTTTCACTTACAAGTGGTCATCTACTTACCGACTCGTTATATAGTGTATTGTCTATAACACATCAGTAAGATTTATTGTTTCTCAATATAGTCTACTAAACCTTTGAAGGTCATGAAACCGGTGGAGTACGCTTCTCAACTGAGTAATCTTTTCTGAGACTACGACCTCCCTAACCCCCATCCTCCTCTTCCCCTGCTGTCTCCTACTCTACCGACCTACCGTAGTGGTTGAGCTACGTGTACTCAAACCCACTTGAAGTCCTCAACCACTACATGTCCCTCCGGTCCGTACGACGTTAAATACCCCAGTGTCTCAGTCTGTGCTGACTCGCTGACTTGACTTCTCCATAATTACTCATTCATTTTTCGTTTTTAATTTCACGTTTTTTTAGTATGAAAGTCTCCCTATCTTTAGGGTCTTAAAACTTTAGGACATGTACAAATGTCCGGTTCCATCCTAATATACTCCTTTTGATATCTAACTAAGTAACCTCACTTAGTATGATAATAAAAAAAAGGAAGAAATTTAAGATAGTATTAAGAAAAAAAAAGAAAAAACAAATAACTCTATACGAACGAAATATTACAACATAATCAAAGTCGACATGTTTTTTCACTTAGTCAATACACAATTGTATATAAGAGGGGGAGAATCTAGGAGAAGGGTGGAAGGGTAGGGTGGGGTGCCTCGCGACTCGACTCGAGAACCACGATATACATATCGTCGAAGAGTGAACCGTTAAATAAAATGTTTATCATCACATATACAGTAGGGGTCCAAAGGGACCACCGAGTCGACCACTTCTCAGGTGGACGTCACACCCTCTGGACCCAAACTAGGACCCAACCCTTCTAGGGGACCTCTTCCCTTCCGATGGGTGAGGTCATTAGACCGGACCTTTTATAGTACCTGATATATCAGGTACCCCAGCGTGTCTCAGCCTGTGCTGACTCGCTGGAAGTGAGTACAGTGGGGGGCAGAGGGTTAGGTAGGGTGGGCGAGGAAAGGAGGCTCAGGCACTCAGACAAGAGATACAGACGTAGAGAGAAGGACGGGACGTTAATACAAGTAGACATGGTAAAAAAATCTAAGGTGTATATACAGATGTATATAAATGTAAGGTGTATACATTTGTATGCTATAAACAAAAAGAAAAAGACTAAATAAAGTGAAACATACTGTATGAGATCCAGGTAGGTACAGAGATTGTTTACTAAGTTAAAGTAAGGAAAAATCCCGAATACTCGGTAGGATCTCCGTTCACCTTTTCGACTATACCCCACGTCCGTCTTATTTCTATTTTTCATTTCATTTCATCAACGAGTCAGTACAGGTTGAGACGTTGGGGTACCTGACATCGGATGGTCCGAGGAGACAGGTACCCTAAAGGGTCCGTTCTCATGACTTCACCCCACGGTAAAGGAAGAGGTCCCCGAGAAGGACTGGGTCTCTAGCTTGGACCCAGAGGTCGTAACGTCCGTCTGCGAAATGGTAGACTCAGTGGTCCCTTCGAGTCTTATTTCTATCCCTTGAGATTTATACTTTTCTTTTCTCTCTTTTCCCTTATAACCGAAGTTTTTTAGATACTCTACTAGTATAAATACATATTCATTTTATACTCGTACCCATTGACAAAAATTTCACATATTTTGAAAATTTACCTTTATAATTATTCCTTTATATGAGGACTTTTACCCTGTTTAGCTTATTCTTACATCTGGTATCGGTTCCTCTTTAAATAACATAAAACGAACTATAGTTCCAATAATTTAACCAGTTCCGAGTTTTATATAAACCAGTATTAAATGGTACCATGTCCGATTACGAGACAATGTAGTGTTTAATCCAGTTTGATAGGTTTTTTTTAAAAACTATTTTCAAAACTTCTTTTCATGATACTTTTTCTCATATACGTTTTAAAGTTTTGATCCATTTTGAAGAGTACAATTTTAGAAATTAATTACTCCAACATGTCGTCTTATCATGAATGTCATGATTTAATCATCCATTT
Source organism: Capra ibex (assembly GCA_006410555.1). NCBI lineage: Eukaryota > Metazoa > Chordata > Mammalia > Artiodactyla > Bovidae > Capra > Capra ibex. The sequence continues at coordinate 38,125,023 of SJYO01018757.1, read as the reverse complement.
ACTCAGTATCTAATAAGTATTATTATTTGGACAAGTCAAGTCAGGGAGTCAGGACAGACTGAGAAACACTGGGGTACTTGATGTCGTGCGTTCCGGAGGAACAGGTAGTGGTTGAGGGCCTCAAGTGGGTTTGGGTACAGTTAACTCAGCCGCTACGGTAGGTTGGTAGAGTAGGAGACAACAGGGGAAAAGGAGGACGGAAGTTAGGGAGGGTCGTAGTCTCAGAAAAGGTTACTCAGTCGAGAAGTGTAGTCCATCAGTTTCATAACCAAAGTCGAAGTTGTAGTCAGGAAGGTCACTTGCGGGTCCTGACTAGAGGAAATCCTACTTGACCAACCTAGAGGAACGTTCAGGTTCCCTGAGAGTTCTCAGAAGAGGTTGTGGTGTCAAGTTTTCGTAGTTAAGAAGTCACGAGTCGAAAGAAGTGTCAGGTTGAGAGTGTAGGTATGTACGTGACCTTTTTGGTATCGGAACTGATTTGCCTGTAAACAACCGTTTCATTACAGAGACGAAAAATTATACGACAGATCCAACCAGTATTGAAAAGAAGGTTCTCCATTCGCAGAAAATTATTTGGACTTTATCAGTAATTCTTAAAGTTATTCGAAATAATGTGGTGAGGACCTAAATTATGGTCTAAAGGGTCATTAGTTTTTATGTCTACACAGAAAAATTTCACAGAAATCTGAAAGATCCAGACTCAAGTGACTATATAAGTTACTATTATGATCGAACACTTTATTCTAAACCCTCATTATTTTGATACTTGTTTTGAACTCGATATCCTATCTAAATAGGAACCTTAACACACAGGTCTAATCTCTTTTGTTGAAATTTAATTTTACACGACTTTTGTAAATCAAGTCAAGTCAAGTCAGTGAGTCAGCACAGGCTGAGACGCTGGGGTACTTAGCGTCGTGCGGTCTGAAGGGACAGGTAGTGGTTGAGGGTCTCAAGTGAGTTTGAGTGCAGGTAGTTCAGCCACTACGGTAGGTCGGTAGAGTAGGAGACAGCAGGGGAAGAGGAGGACGTGGGTTAGGGAGGGTCGTAGTCTCAGAAAAGGTTAGTCAGTCGAGAAGCGTACTCCACGGTTTTCATGACCTCAAAGTCGAAATCGAAGTAAGGAAGGTTTCTTGTGGGTCCTGATTCGAGAAATCTTACCTGACCAACCTAGAGGAACGTCAGGTTCCCTGAGAGTTCTCAGAAGAGGTTGTGGTGTCAAGTTGTCGTAGTTAAGAAGCCACGAGTCGAAAGAAGTGTGAGGTTGAGAGTGTAGGTATGTACTAATGACCTTTTTGGTATCGGAACTGATCTGTCTGGAAACAACCGTTTCATTACAGAGACGAAAACTTATACGATAGATCCAACCATTATTGAAAAGAAGGTTCCTCATTCACAGAAAATTAAAGTACCGACATCAGTGGTAGACGTCACTAAAACCTCGGGTTTTTTTATTTCAGTCGGTGACAAAGGTGACAAAGTGGTAGATAAACGGTACTTCCCTATCCTGGTCTACGGTACTAGAAGTAAAAGACTTACAACTCGAAATTCGGTTGAAAAAGTGAGACGAGAAACTGAAAGTAGTTCTCCGCAAAATCAAGGAGAAGTGAAAGACGGTATTCCCACCACAGTAGACGTATAGACTCCACTAACTATAAAGAGGACCGTTAGAACTAAGGTCGAACACGAAGAAGGTCGGGTCGCAAAGAGTACTACATGAGACGTATCTTCAATTTATTCGTTTCACTGTTATATGTCGGAACTGCATGAGGAAAAGGATAAACCTTGGTCAGTCAACAAGGTACAGGTCAAGATTGACAACGAAGGACTGTACGTATGTCTAAAGAGTTCCCCGTCCAGTCCACAAGACCATAAGGGTAGAGAGAGTCTTAAAAGGTGTAAAATAACACTAGGTACGTCAGTTTCCGAAACCGTATCAGTTATTTCGTCTTCATCTACCAAAAAGACCTTGAGAGAACGAAAAAGCTACTAGGTCGCCTACCACCGTTAAACTAGAGACCAAGGAGACGGAAAAGATTTTGGTCGAACTTGTGGACCTTCAAGTGCCAAGTACATAACGACTTCGGACCGAACCTCTTAAAACTCGTAATGAAATGATCGTACACTCTACTCTTGTAATCGTCTCGGAAATTTTTCACATATCGTACAAGACTCTTATCTTTAGGTTCTTATCTTTCCGTTCTCATAACTCCCTATTTTGGGTTGATCCTTAGTTCCCCGAATCCAAATTTTCCTAGGTCACAAGAGTCTTTACAGAGTGGGGAATGTAAATTTTCATTATTATCATTCCAAGTCAAAGGTTTTGAATGTAAATTGAGAGGACGCAACTTGCCAGGGAGAAAAAGTAAGAGGGAGGGAAGTCCTGACATAAATAAATCGTCACCTCCGGCGTTTTTGTAGACGTACAGAGACAGTACCCTGTTGATAGGTGAAGATGGACTAAACTTTAAGAGTTTTAACTTCAGTAACCACGGTGGAATCTCCATCCATAGTATAGACAATCTATTTAGTTCTAGTAAAGGAGTACAGATTACCAAAGGATTTAAACGAACACAGTTTATGTACTTTATGTTTCTCTACTAATAAAATTTTCCTATCAGATCCCTGACGTAACCTCTTCCTTTACCGTTGGACGAGGTTACAGAAATGGACCTCTTAGTGTTTCCCTACCCCCTCGGACCACCCGACGGTAGATACCCCAGTGTGTCTCAGCCTATGCTGACTTCACTGAATCGTCGATCCCTGAAGGAGTCACTAGGTCACCAATTCTGATGTAAGAAGGTCAAGTGTCCCACACCAAGTTAGAGACCAGTCCCTTTATTATAGGGTATACGATAGTGACGACGACGACGACGACGATTCAGTGAAGTCAGCACAGATTGAGACACGCTGGGGTATCTGCCGTGGGGTGGTCCGAGGGGCAGGGACCCTAAGAGGTCCGTTCTTGTGACCTCACCCAACGGTGAAGGAAGAGGTTACGTACTTTCACTTTTCTAACCCATATCGGTTTTTTATCGTTTATTTATTTCTTGTAAGACTAAACCTACAATTCTTTTTCCCCTCTGATGGTGGGCAAGATTTGGTCGGTCATGATGAATTTCAGTCTAAAGATTAGTGTAAAAGTCTAATAGATTTAGTTCACCAAGAGTCTCCAGTGATTTGGATCGTACCTTTAATTGTCCGTTACCATAGAAGAAATGAAGAGAGACCTCAGTCACCTCTTACCTACTCTTCCTCACAAGTGCACATGGAAGAAGTTCACTCAGAGAATAATTCATTAGGGGTGATGAATGGTTGAAGGAAAACACCTCAAGTAGAAACCTATGATCGTTGAGAGGACGTCATATTGACGGGACCTATCAGGATTTTGACTCGTTCGTCTTGAGTGTCGAGGATTAGTCTTTAGTTGAAGTAAAAAGGGTTACGGAAAGTCACCCTAACACGACACGAATCAAAGAGTCAACACCGGTGTACCTGACGTCGGGTGGTCCAAGGAGACAGGTACCCCTAAGAGGTCCGTTCTTATGACCTCACACAACGGTACGGGAGGAGGTCTCTTAGAAGGGTTGGGTCCCTAGTTTGGGTCTAGAGGGTGTGACGTCCGTCTAAGAAGCGGTAGACTCGGTGGTCCCTTAGAGTTCTTATGACCTCACCCCTATCCCATCGGATAGGGAAGAAGTCCCCTTGGAGAGTTGGGTCCTTAACTTGGTCCGACAGGACGTGACGTCCGTCTAAGAAATGGTCGACTCGATAGTCCTGATCCATAGTTATAAAGGGACTGGAACCTTTTAAAGTCCCGTTCAAGGTACTGAAACCGCCAGTGATAATCCATTGCTTTTAAAGGTCAATAAAACTCCGTTATTGTAGTAGAGTCAAATCATTGACTAGGTAGGTTAGGTCACTTTGTCGGTTTTTTACAGTTTGGAAGTTCCAATTAAAAGTAGAGGAATGCATACCTGGAAGAGCCTTTTCCTTTCCCTTTTACTAGTCAAAGGAGAGGAGAAGTCTGTTTGACTATTAGTACAAAGACTCGAAACCTCCGTACACCAAACTTCCTTATGTCTCTGTCCTTTCGAGAAAGAACCGATGGTAAATAAAAGAGTAACTTGTAGAGGACACCTGGAAAGACCTCCGTTTAGTGTCCATTAGAGAGTGGTCGTAAGAAAAGATTCTTACTTACACCAAAAAGACACACCAGTGCATGTCGAAAAGGGAGTGGAGATCTTAGACCGGACATAGAGGTAGTGGGAAAAGAGCAACGGTGTAGGGAGTCCGTCACGTTCTGTATGATATAAATAGGAACATGTTCTATTTACGTTAAGGTGTGTGTATTTTGAAGATGGAAAACCCTACTGTTAAGTTCCGGTTGCATCTTGTTTTATTGAGAGGATTGCATAGGAGGAGATTAGAGATTAGAAGATTGGGTAAATATTAAAATAAACCTTCTCGTCAAATTCGGAGCACCTTACTCTATAACAGATAGAGAAAACATTCAGGACATACCATTGCAGTGTAAAGAATAACTTTACATCGTAGATAGTAGTACCTTTGAATGGGTCTTGATTTCGATTTTATTAATGTAAATTTATTGAATAATAGAACGGATTAATTTGTCTAAAGAGTCAATTTAAAAACAAGGATGACTAATACGACATTACAATGAAACCATACAAAACTTTCCCAAAGTGGAAGACTAATCTGACAAGACATAAAATTTAAGATTGAGAAAACAAGTATTTCAACGTTTACTGGTAGTCTCGTTGATTAAATTAGAGACAATCTAGTCACCAACAGACATTAACAAAAAGTATCCATGATAAGAAGAATCATCGATCGTTAGTGGTCCCGAAAACTATAATACTGTTTAATAGACCATAGAGTAAATAGATCTTTATTATAACTTTCACCCCATCTAATATTTTATGTCGTTCCGTAAAAATCAGATGTCTAAAAGTTTAATAAAAACGAAAGTTTTCCCTTTCTCTTTCCTTACGTCGAGTCTTTTGAGCATTCACAGACTCATCATCTCAATGCCTGGGTGGTACCAACTTATAATACAAACTCGAGGACCTGTCAAACCCCATACTCCTACAATCGTCCGGTTTCTTTCGTACGAGGGTCCTTACCTGACGGAAGTCCCTACCGTGAATAGATGTCTTCGGGTAGTGAAAAACATTGTGAAATAGGAGTAAAGTAAGGGTACTGGTGATGGTTCACTGACCCTTATACCTTTTGAATTGTGGGAAACGGAGAATTTAGGAAACTTTATATCCGACGGAGCTTTACAAGTCACAAGGAGGGATTAATGTTCAGGAAACCTTTTATTCGTTTGTCGCTTAATTTGTCTCCGAAAAAATTCTGTACTTTGACCTCGGTCAATATGTCTGACTTCATTCATTCTTTCTTTTAGTGGTTATGTCATATGATTGCGTATATATACCTTAAATCTTTCTACCATTGCTACTGGGATATACCCTCTGTCGTTTTCTGTGTATCTACATATCTTGTCAGAAAACCTGAGACACCCTCTTCCGCTCCCATCCTACTAAACTCTCTTATCGTAACTTTGGACATATAATAGTATACACTTTGTCTAACGGTCAGGTCCAAGCTACGTACTCTGTCCCACGGGTCCCGACCACGTGACCCTACTGGGTCTCCCTACCCTACCCCTCCCTCTACCCTTCCCCCCCAAGTCCTATCCCTTGTGTACTTGTGGGTACCGACTAAGTACAGTTACAAACCGTTTTAGCTGATGTTATAACATTTCATTAATCGGAGGTTAATTTTATTTATTTAATTTTTTTATTATTTCTGTAAAAATTCTATTTTCGGTAAATAGAATTTGAAAGAAGATTACGAGTAATTCTAGTAAAACTAATGAAAATCTGAAATCGGGTGTTCTTGCAAAACAAAACAAAAGGTCCCACCAATCGATACTTAATCACCAAGATTTAAAACGACGTGTAATAATAGTAGACCCCTTGATATTTTTCAGGGTTCAGAGTCTCATGTAAGGTCTGGTTAATTTCGTGTTGAGGACCCTCACTCCGGGTCCGTAGTCAAAAAAAAATTAAGGAGTCCACCCAGGTTATGTCTCGGTTCCAACTCTTGGTGATGACCTCGTACTTATTGACAACCGAAACACGTTTATGTCCCTCCTGCATCCCTTCAAGAAGGAATCAAGAATGTCTATCGTGAGTTGTGCGGTTCACCTACGACAAAAGTTTTTAGGTTTTTTCCTTTTGGTTTTACATATTTTATTTCCCACATACTGAATGTAAATTTACAGAAAAAAATTTCTTTCACAAGTAGTTTCTGAGGAAATCTCTCATTTAAGAGAGGTATTTACGTTTATAAGTGATCTACATGTTTTCATCGAACATTATTAGATTCTTTTGTACACACAAGATGATATTGGAGTTAGCTTATACAGAGTTTAGACTTAAATAGAGGGGTTTTAACTCAACGAAAGGACTGTAGTCATTAAGACAATTATTACTTTATAAGTGACAAGGGATCAGAACTGGAGACTTTCTGTAAACAGAAATAAAATAAAATAAATAGTAAGATACATTATTTTCGTACATACGTAGAGAAGTTTCACTAAGATGAAAGTCACTAAGATGACAAAAATATAATGGAAGGAATATTCCGGGTGAAAATAAGGTCCTAATAACGATTTCTGAGGATTTCATAGAAGGACGAAAATTAACAGTAATTTTTAAGATGGTACAGGACGTGAAGAGTTTTTAGAAGTCGCCAAAGGTTAACGTAAATCTTATTTTAAATACGGGAAATAAAAAAAACAAACAAACAAAACAAAAAGAAAAAATTATATTTAAATAAATAAAGTTAACCTCCGATTAATGTAATGTTATAACATAACCAAAACGGTATGTGACTGTACTTAGGTGGTGGCCACATATACACAAGGGGTAGGACTTGGGGGGAGGGTGGAAGGAGGGTAAGGTAGGGAGACCCAGTAGGGTCACGTGGTCGGGACTCGTAGGACATGGTACGTAACTTGGACCTGACCTCTAGGCAAAGTGTATACTATTGTTACGGTAAGAGGGTTTAGTAGGGTGGGAGCGGGAGAGGGTATCTCAGGTTTTCTGACAAATCGGACCGGATGACTAGGAGGTGTTAAACTGAAATGTAAACATAGAAAGTGAAGAGGGAAGGTCTTTTACGATCTATATAAGGTAGTAAGATACTGAAAAACATTAAAAAAGAGACTTCTTATAGGAGGAATGTCAAAAGAAGGGTAAGAATAAAATGAGAGTAAATTCAGAGTTCAGTTTAGGTGACAGGAGGTTTTTCAGAAGGTCCGGTCCGGTGGACATGGACACCTTTAGAGAATTAGAGAGAGAGAGACAGAGAGTAATTAATGAATGACAATAAACTCGAAAAGTCACGACAGAAAGGTAATAGCTCAAAAGGTGCATACAATTCAGGGTAGAGGAGTAGGTACCACATTCGAAGAACTCCCATCTGTGGAAGTCACAAAAGAGGTATATTGAATTGTGACACGATAGGTGTTTTGTCTACAAGTCATTCATAAAATAGCTTATGTTGTAAAGTATTTCTTCTTTATGGTGATTAGAGATAGTACAAAGGACTCATCTCTTAAAGACAACGAATTAGAACAGTCCATCCCTAGATTCATTTAAGAAAAGTACTATCTGAACCCTACTCTTTTCTCCCTATTACAGAGAGGTCGAAAACAGGTGGGAATTTACAAAGTCACAGATTGTGAATTTATTTAATGTCCTGATCTCTAATCTTCATTTCTTTTACTATTTAAGGATTATTAAATAAAAATTAATTTAATTACCTTTTCTTATGGTACAGGGATCCATTTTCTTAATTTGTAAAGGTTCGAAATAAGGTTTTATTTCTCATCTAAATTACTTTAAGATAGATACGTTTACTCTCGAACATTTTTAATAAGGTTTTAAGTGATTTTTCTACTTATATTCCTATCATCTCTTTTGTTTCTATCGTTTAAAGTAAAAATTTTTGATTTTTACTAATTCATCATTATGATAATTTATAAAAAATTTTCATTCCAACGTCATTAATGTTGTTATCAAAACCGGGTTTTTGTCTGTATATCTTGTTACGTTGTGTTGTCTCTTGGGTCGACATCTTCTTGAATTGTTTACTACTTCCTTTATAGTGTTTAGTTATTCCAACTCCGAATAGGTCATTTACTACATGTCTATTAACTGGTTCTTAAAATTTTTGTTAAATAAATTAGGAAGTAAAATACGTGTCTTTAGTTAAAGGTTTTATGAATTTATATTGTTTGGAGATTTTTTTCTTGAAAGACTCGTTTTGTTTACAGGTTTTAGTTTTATGTTTTTATAAAAACGATATTAGTTTATTTTTGGACTTAATATTTTATTAACATTCTATTCTTATGTAAATTAAGATTGCTCTCAATCCCAAAATATGTTTGATGTTTTTGGTTTGGGTGTCTTCTAAGGGATGTCTATTTTCCGTTAAGTATCTTCTCATTTAAAATTCTTGCACATTTTTATAAGTTAGAGTAGTCAATTTCTCCAAAACTAGTTTAATATCATCGGTTACAAATGTTCCTATTCCACGTTAGCCACACGAGTATAAAACGGTACCCCTCGAATTCAAACGTTTTAAGTAAATTTAAACTATAATTCAGAATTATAAAATGGGTCCTAAACGTAAACCCCCGCGTATAAGATTTTCGTTAAGATTTACAATCCTCCCCTTTAACGTATGTTCATTAAGAAGGGTCGTAATAAACGTTATCTTTTTTTTTCTTCTTCTTTGTTAATTTTAAAATTATCTTGTTATAATTATTACTATAAAAATAGTAGGTTACAATGTGTCAGTTATTTTTATCATAAATTTTTCTGATACCGTATGTTACCTTATTATAATTCGGTAGTTATACTTCATGACTAAGTATTGCGTCATACCTACTTGGAATTTTTACGATAGGATTCGTTTTCTTTGGTCTGTGCATTACTAGGGTGAATGGATTTTATAGGTCTAATCCGTTTAAGTAACTCTCTCTTTTATCTAGTCACCAAAGGTCTCTGACTTTTTTATTTATCCCTTAATAACAATTATTCATCTACTCTAAACATACTTCCCTACTTGGAAGACCTTAATCTATCACTATTACTATTACATGACGGAACGCTTATATTTTAGTAACTCAACTTGGGAAATTTCCTCTTTAAAATATCATACACTTAATATACCTGTACCCAAAGCCACCTGAGGCCCTCAACCACTACCTGTCCCTCCGGACCACACGACGATAAATACCCCAGCGTTTCTGAGCCTATGTTGACTCGCTGACTTGACTTGACTTGACTTCAATAAAAATTTCTGATATGGTCATACCTTTCACAAGTACTATATTGTCACTCTTTGTGTATTGTTTTTTACTATATCCGTTTTATATTATTAAGGAATTCGCATTTTATATTTTAAAATTTGTTGAATTATATCCTCCTTTGTCGATATCCCTTCTTCTCTTACCTGACCATTTCATTTGTCTTACTCCACTTTATTGAAACAATAAACATTACGTTTCGACACAAAACCATCCGTAAGAACCTCTGTAGAACATTCTCCAGACTGTCATAGAAGGATTTTGTATACTATTAGACACGAATCGGTAATAAAGGGACCAGTAGTATATGTTCATGAGTCTACTGTTCGACTGACTTTTGTAAAATTAATTATCACATCGACAAAATTAAATCCGTGGATAAGATATATGACTTTCTACTACGACACTTTCACGACGTGAGGTATATGGTCGTTTAAACCTTTTGAGTCGTCACCGGTGTCCTGACCTCTTCCAGTCAAAAGTAAGGTCACGGTTTCTTTCCGTTACGGTTTCTTACGAGTTTGATGGTGTGTTAACGCGAGTAGAGTGTACGATCATTTCATTGCGAGTTTTAAGATGTTCGGTCCGAAGTCGTTATGCACTTGGTACTTGAAGGACTACAAGTTCGACCAAAATCTTTCCCGTCTCCTTGGTCTGTAGTTTAACGGTGGTAGTCGACCTAGTACCTTTTTCGTTCTTTCAAGGTCTTTTTTGTAGATAAAGACGAAATAACTGACACGGTTTCGGAAACTGACACACCTAGTGTTATTTGACACCTTTTAAGACTTTCTCTACCCTTATAGTCTGGTGGACTGGACGGGGAACTCTTTGGACACACGTCCAGTCCTTCGTTGTCAATCTTGACCTGTACCTTGTTGACTGACCAAGGTTTATCCTTTTCCTCATACAGTTCCGACATATAACAGTGGGACGAATAAATTGAAGATACGTCTCATGTAGTACTCTTTACGACCTGACCTTCTTTGTGTTCGACCTTAGTTCTAACGGTCCTCTTCATAGTTATTGGAGTCTATACGTCTACTGTGGTGGGAATACCGTCTTTCACTTTTCCTTGATTTTTCGGAGAACTACTTTCAGTTTCTCCTCTCACTTTTTCAACCGAATTTCGAGTTGTAAGTCTTTTGTTTCTAGTACCGTAGACCAGGGTAGTGAAGTACCGTTTATCTACCCCTTTGTCACCTTTGTCACAGTCCGAAATAAAACCCCCCGAGGTTTTAGTGACGTCTACCACTGACGTCGGTACTTTAATTTTCTGTGAATGAGGAACCTTCTTTTCAATACTGATTGGATCTATCGTATAAGTTTTCGTCCCTGTAATGAAACGGCTGATTCCAGGCAGATCAGTTCCGATACCAAAAAGGACACCAGCACGTACCTACACGCTCAACCTGACACTTCTTTCGACTCGTGACTTCTTGACTACGAAAACTTGACACCACAACCTCTTCTGAGACCTCCCAGGGAAGCTGACGTTCCTCTAGGTTGGTCAGGTAAGACTTCCTCTAGTCGGGACCCTAAAGAAACCTTCCTTACTACGATTTCGACTTTGAGGTCCTGAAACCGGTGGAGTACGCTTCTCAACTGAGTGACCTTTTCTGAGACTACGACCCTCCCTAACCCACGTCCTCCTCTTCCCCTGTTGTCTCCTACTCTACCGACCTACCGTAGTGACCGAGCTACCTGCGCTCAGACTCACTTGAGGTCCTCAACCACTACCTGTCCCTCCGGACCGTACGACGTTAAGTACCCCAGCGTTTCTCAACCTGTGCTGACTCACTGACTTGACTTGACTTGACTTACCATGACCTATGAAACTAGAAACAAAAAACTTACAACTCAAAATTCGGTCCACAAAGTGAGAGGAGAAAGTGAAAGTAGTTCTCCGAGAAATCGAGGAGAAGTGAAAGACGGTGTTCCCATCGTAGTAGACGTATAGACTCCAACTATAAAGAGGGTCGCTAGAACTAAGGTCGAACACAAAGAAGGTCGGGTCGCAAAGAGTACTATATGAGACGTATATTCAATTTATTTGTTCCACTGTTATATGTCGGATCTGCATGAGGAAAGGGTTAAAACTAGGTCAAGCAACAAGATACAGGTCAAGATTGACAACGGAGAACTGGACGTATGTCTAAAGGATCCTCCGTCCAGTCCACCAGACCATAAGGGTAGAGAACTTCTTAAAAGGTGTCAAACAACACTAGGTGTATCAGTTTCCGAAATCGTATCAGTTACTTCGTCTTCATCTATAAAAGGTCTTAAGACAACGAAAAAGATACTACGGTTGCCTACAACCGTTAAACTAGAGACCAAGGAGACGGAAAAGATTTAGGTCGAACTGTAGACCTTCAAGAGCCAAGTACATGACAACTTTGTCGAACCTCTTAAAACTCGTAATGAAACGATCGTACACTTTAGAGTGAAAGAAAATCTCTGAGTGTCAAAGGTTTCTCAAGGTTGGGAGAAGAAGGTGTAATCGTAATCGATTTAAGAGGGAGACACCTTTCTTTGCTTCGGGTGAAGAGAGGAAAAATTGATCATGAAGTAGTAGGAAGAGGTGACCAAGAGTCTTTCTCATCGACTTCGGTATTTCGGATGAACAAAATAGGTACGGAACACTCGAGCACTAGGACACATTTCTGTATGAGTAATTTCGTCTCTCTTTCTTGGGAGACAACTAAAGACGGAGATAAGGATCTTTTAATCAAAGAATAGTCTCATTGTATGGATTTGAACGGATTAAGGATCTCCATAATTATTTTAGATTTTAATTTTCGGTTTATAAACTCCGAATACGAAACTAAAATCAGTTTTTCGTAGACGTAAATTTTTTAGTAAGGGGAATTCTTTTAAGAATCTTGGTAAGGTCTACACAATAGTAAACATCGACGGTCATTTTATACACTCACCTATAAAGATCCTTAGTGTCTCATTTTTACAAGGACGTCACTACACTTCTTCAACTGTTCACCACATGTCGTACACTGTGTAATAAAAGTAAAAGTCTCAAACAACTCTTTAACAATTTGCGGGTTAATCCGTAGCGAATAGGGGTTTGTGAATGAAGGACCGTTATTCAAATATCTAAATTGAGTGAACTCACGAAAATTCCTAGGTTTTATATAAGATTCCTTACTCAAACTGAAGATTTATATTTCATCTTTGAAGAGATCCTTATAAAAAAAGGTACATGATAAGGAGCATACAAAGTGGGTGATGAACTATCATTCATTTAACAAGCAACAAATTTGGTAATCCTATTATAAGAAGTAGTCTCCGGATGAGATGCACCTAACTTTAGGGTTCAGGGAAAGACAGACGACACACGGACTCATTACGTGAATTGGAGTTCAAGGGTTCAAAGGACTAGGTATTTTACCCTTCAAAAAAAAAAAAGGGAAACCCTTTATGTGTGTGTATGTCCCATACGTATGTACGTACATATTAGAGAAACCTCCCTTATCGAAAAAAAAAAGACAACCTCCAAATAAGTGAAGAGATTTGGTGAATTATGTTGATACTGTTTCTTTTCGTGATCAGATTTTACAATCAATATCCGACCCCACTCCCTCTCGGATCTCCCTTTTTTTGTATATATATATACCCGAAGGGTCCACCGAGTCACCATTTCTTAGGCGGTCGGTTACGTTCTCTGTGTCTTCCGTACATAAGTTAGAGACCCAACCCTTCTAGGGGTCTTCCTTCGTTAACGTTGGGTGAAGTTCTAAGAACGACCCTTTTAAGGTACTTGTCCCCACGGACCGTCCGATATCAGGTATCCCAACGTTTCTCACCCTGAATTGACTCGTTCACGTATGTGTCTGTGTGTGTGTGTGTGTGTGTGTGTGTGTGTGTGCGTTATGATTTATTCTTGGTAGACAATTCCGTCTTCCGGTTTCATGTCTCGTTTACCCACCCCTCCAGAGTATCTACTCCTCCTGTCTTTAAGGTGGGTCCCACCTCTCGGTATGTTTGCCCTGAGTCTCATGTAGTGAGATGAACGGTCTGTGTATATTTACTCTTAGAAATTTTTGAACTCGTTTAGTAAGAGTTTCATCTCGTCCCAGTGCTTGTGTGTTAGAGTTCGGGATCCCGAACAGACAAAGGAGAAAACGTAGTGTTTTAGTAGATTCTCGGTCATTCCTCAACGTATTCGAAGGAGAAGGAAAAGAGAGAAGAGACGAAATTTAAAGGAGGTTCACTTATTTTTTCATGTTACTTGGTGGAAAATACCTTCGGGAAACAGGAATCGTGAGAACAAGTAACATGACGGAAAGTTCCACTTTTGTTTTCCTTAGATCGATTTCAACAAAATTTTAATTTTTAGTTAAATCAACGGTACTCATAACTTTCGTTACTAAATAAACTTCACGAATTGTCCCACACCAATTTGTCCGTTCCTACGATCGACATAATAAAAAATTGGTACAAGTTCTGTAATTGACCGTAGGAGTAGGGGTCTTCTTTAATTCAGAGATAGTTCGTCTTCAGTGAACGAGAGAAAGTAATCTTTATATTCTGTTTACAAAAAGAAAAGGGTAAAATTTGGGATCCTTATAATTGAGAATGTATCAACCCAATACCTTCAGATCTCAGAGTCTACGTTCCTAAGAAAGATCATTTCTAAATTTAACAGTCAATAGACATAACTTTCCAAACAATTATATATTAATGTATAACACGACCTACGTACGTGTGGGTGAGTCAGTACAGGTTGAGAAAAGTGTCGGGGTGCCTGACATTGGGTGGTCCGAGGAGACAGGTACCTTAAAAGGTCCGTTCTAATGACCGTCCCCCACGGCAAAAGAGGGGGTCCCCTAGAAGGGTTAGGTCCCTAGTTTGGGTCCAGAGAGAGTAGAGGACGTAATCGTCCGTCTAAGAAATGGTGATCGCAGTGGACCCTTCGGGGTCAATAGGTAATATTTCGTATATTAAGAAAATGGATCTGTGGAACCTACCTTAGACAGGAAGAGAATACTTAATGTTTACACATTCAGATACATGGTCGAAATACCAAAGAAATTCTGTTAAATTTTTATGTTTCCTTTCAAGAAAAAGAAAGACTTTGTTTTTATATTTTGTGAACAATGAGGATATTGTAAATACTAAATTTAGATGTTATCTTAATAAAAAAGTAAAAAAGGTACATTTATTTAGTGATAAACCCGAAGGGTCCGCCACGACCACCATTTCTTGGGTGGACGATCACGACCTCCGTATTCTCTACACTCAAGTCAAAGATCCAGTCCTTCTAGGGGACCTCCTCCCGAACCGTTGGGTGAGGTGATAAGAGCGGATCTCTTAGGGTACGTGTATCCTCGGACCGCCCGGTGTCAGGTATCCCAGTGTCCTCAGCCTGTGTTGACTTCGTTGAATCGTGCGTAAGTGTGATAACTCATGATAAAAAAAGAGTCAGTAAAGGAAAAAGTTTTATACATAGATAAATATACCGACACAACCCAGAACCTACACCGTGTGTTCTAAAAAAACACAGGACACCCTAGAAATCTACACCGTGGACCTGAATTAACGGGGTGTCGAACACCCTAGAATCAAGGGGTTGGTCCCTAGCTTGGGTGAAGGGGACGTAACGTTCCGTCTAAGAATTGGTGACCTGGTGGTCCCTTCAAAGAGAGAATCAATAAAAGATAAGTCGATACTTTACATAAAATATTCACCTCGTTCTACCACACAATATTTGTGTGGTATAAAAAAGTCAAGTATTAATCTAATATTATATTTTCAGGGACTATAATTTTGTGTCTTATTAAATCACTCTTTTCAGATTCTAAAGATCGGACCTAAAGTTAGACTTCACTTAACAATTTAAAGACTCCCCGGATTTCGTTAAAAGAATTAGAACAAAACGGAGACTAAAGAGTAAACATTTTACTTTGATTATCGTGGATGTCAAATCCCTAATGTTCATTGTTTATATTTTCTGGATTAAGTCACAGACATTATGTCATAAACAAATCGTTTAACATCAATAAAACTAATAGCTCTCTCTTTCTGTAATACTCCTCACTGCCTTAATTCTATATTTTACTAGAGGTAATAGACTTTATTGTCATGTCCAAGTTAGTTTAATTTACATTACCACGAAAATCATAAGAGGTTTACGTAAACACACCAAATTCTAGACCCCTTTACTTTCGATTTCCAAATCCTGAAGTGTAGGAAATTATAAAATTTAATTTGAGATAATTTAGATCCAGTAGGTGTAGGACAAAATGTCCTAGGTACGTCTTAACTTTGGTTGATCGTTCAGAATAAATTTTATTAAGTTGATTAGTTAACACCACCTGGCAACTATATAAAAACTCGCGACTTCCTACTAAAATGTCATGAATAAAGAGGAAAGATTGTTACGGGTTTAAAGAAAAATTCCTTAAGTGTGAAGGGGGTAACATATACCGGAACCCCCTGACATTGATCCACGGGATTCAAGGGGACCTGTTCTCTGTCTGAGTGTATGGTTCTACCTGGTAAGTCTCTGAAAGAGGGACTTTATACTGGGGACTCACCCCACTGTATCTTTGACTTTTACCAAGTGTAAACTAAAAAGGGGTTCAACTTCTTAGGGATGATGTGGAAAGGACACTGAAGTGAAAGTGAAAAGTGAATCTCTTCCTTTACCGTTGGGTGAGGTCACAAGAACGGACCTCTTAGGGTCCCTGCCCCCTCGGACCACCCGACGACAGATACCCCAGCGTGTCTCAGCCTGTGTTGACTTCACTGAATCGTCGTCGTCGTCACGAAGGTCGACGTCTCTTCGGAACCCACTTGGACAAAGGTCGAGACGAAGAGTTGATGGATATTCAATACACTCAGAAAGTCATCTAAGGAAGAACAAGTCTAATCGGTCTTAGTAGGTAAAGACAAATGTTGGTTTTTCGGGAGCGACTATGTAGTTAGGTTAAAATTACTTACAAAAGAGTCTCGTCCGTGATTCAATCCTGTAACATATCCGATGTCTCTAAGTATTTCGTACCATTGATAACGTTTACGTGACCCCTTTGGTTGGAATCTAGGTATTTTTCTTTAATGATACCTTTCGTTACCTATTATTCATAGTTTATTCATCTTTTTACTATAGGGTATCACCAAATCTCTTCCTTATATGAAGACTTATGTATAAAGACTTATATAGAATAACACCATTTTTACGTCTTAAACCTCGGTTGTTACCCGAAGATTCAGAGTGGAGACGGTCAAAAATAGACTCAGGGTGGAGACGGTCAAAAATAGACACTATCCGTGTAAAGAGTCTAAGACTAGGAAGAGGACGACGTCGTTTATTCTTTCATCTAAAATTGTGTAAAACATCAACGATTACTGATAATACTCGATTCGTGTCAGTCGTCAAAGTATTCCGCTCGGTCAGATATCTTTTTGATTGTAAGTAACGTACGGACTATGTGGAATTCGTGACATCATCTATTTTTTAAACTCAGATTACGGTTAGGATACTCCATACATATTAATAACAAAACGTTTACTCTTTTGAATCTGAATAACTGTAGACCATTAAACGGTCTCCAACATTTTGACCATTAACTGTATAGTACTTAAACTGGATGTAGATTGAGGGTCAAGAAACGGTAAAGGTTTTCTACGATAAAGGGACTGTCATGAAAATCTGTTGTATCCTAACATCCGTTCTCCTTATAACACTAGTTTCAATACACAAACCCGGACAGACGAAAGTAAAGGACATTCACAATTATCGTAGGAGGACTATTGGAGTAGTTTGAGAAATGAGAGTCTGTGTCCGTCTCTACACGGTCCAAACATTCAGTGTACTTCACGTCCGAAAAACTGTTCGAGTGGTAAAGTAGACCCTAGATCTAGAGGTCACTATTATGGACACTCCCGTGTTTCACCTACGTAGAAGAGTCTCTTACGACATAAAACGGGACCGTATATCTACTTTTCACCCGAGTCGTTACGGTACTATCAGCGTATGACGGTTCTTATACGATGAAAACAAAAGGGAAAAGGAGGTTAAGTTTATATCATGTTCAGAAGATAGATCGTACAAAACCTTTATGTTCCAAGGATAACCGTTTACAGTCCAGTAACTGTTCATTTAACAATGATAAGTCTCTAGAAAGTCCAGTCCGTGGTGTCCTTTGTGGTTCATTTTCCTTGATTCCCTCTCAACTCCACAGACCTAGGACTATCGATATAAAGGTACCCTTTAGAATACTTCGGTTCTAGACCCTAAAAAAGTTTTTTTAAACTACCTTACTTTAGGTGTAGAGTAGTTCCGATCTTGTGGAGCTTACCGGTTTTTATATCACTAACTCTATGATTAGGGTAATTGACAGAATAAGACGAATAATGAGTGTCCAAGGATTTTAGTTAACAATTTACCGTGTTTGAAAAGTTAATAAACACAGTATTACTAGTATGTGTTAACTTATGTAATCAGTCAGTAACTAATTTAAAATACTTATCCCAATTCTTCAAATTACCTGGTTTATTCCTAACATAATACTATATTGAAATGTATTTACAAGTCAACACAGGTTGAGAAACAATGAGATACCTGACATCGGGTGGACCGAGGAGACAGGTCCCGTAAGAGGTCCGTTCTTATGACCCCACCCAACGGTACGGGAGGAGGTCCCCTAGAAGGGTTGGACCCCTAGCTTGAGTGTAGACGGACGTAAAGGACGTAACGTTCGTCTAAGAAATGGGTGACTCGACCCTGTAATTAGCCCTTAATAGACCCTTCGGGTGTATTTACAATAAGTAAGTATTTTTATGGGTGATCGACACGTTTCATCGTATCATCCGTACCAGAACTCAATCATTGGTAGTCTCAATGTGACACTCTCCTTAACCCGGAGACCTCTTACTCTAGTCAAGTCGAGTCAAGTCGGCGAGTCAACACAGACTGAGAAACACTGGGGTTTCTGACGTCGTGTAGTCCGAAGGGACAGGTAGTGGTTGAGGGTCTCGAACGAGTTTGAGTACAGGTAGCTCAGTCACTCCGGTAGACGTATAGACTCAGTAAGACAGGTTTACGACACAACGATGATAGTTTTTCGTTATTTAATTACCAATTCACTTTATAAGTAGATAGGTACATAATGCAAGAATACTTTCCTACTGTTTCGGATTATAAAAATAACTCAAATAAAATTAGTATACCAGTAATTATAGACAAAAATCTTAAATAAAAGTACCTGTACTTTATAATACCTAAATCTGAAAAAACTGAACCGGATCTTTTATAGTGAATGTCGGTTTCATAACGTTTTGTTTACTCGTTATATTTAAGTACAGTACACGAACGAACAAAGGACTATATCTGAAGAAAGACTCAATTTCGGTAGCTCAATATGTGACGAAATAGTACGAGGGGTCTCAGTGGTACATGAGAAATTTCGTATTGACTAGATATATTTTTGTCAGATGTCTTTTATAAAAAGTAAATGTAAATTATAGGATCGGAAGCAAACGGATGGATACCAAAATGACCGAATTATCGGAAGTAGAAAGGGAGATGTAAAAACTGGTGACATAAACAATGTATAATGATGAATTGTTTAATGGGGGTTTTACAAGTCGAATTTAGTTATTTGTAAATCATTGTTCAGGTAAGACTTCCTCTAGTCGGGACCCTAAAGAAACCTTCCTTACTACGATTTCGACTTCGAGGTCATGAAACCGGTGGAGTACGCTTCTCAACTGAGTAACCTTTTCTGAGACTACGACCCTCCCTAACCCCCGTCCTCCTCCTCCCCTACTGTCTCCTACTCTACCGACCTGCCGTAATGACTGAGCCACCTGCACTCAGACTTATTTGAGGTCCTCAACCACTACCTGTCCCTCCGGACCGCACGACATTAAGTACCCCAGTGTTTCTCAGTCTGTGCTGACTCACTGACTTGACTTGACTTGACTTGGACGTCAAAAATACGCAGTTCTTAAAACTGAGTGGAATCGACCCGGGACCCTGAGTGTCAGAATGGGTCCTACAACCGACTTGACGATAGTAGATTTCTGAGTTGACCCTTTCCTAGAGGAAGGTTCGAGTGAGTGCGATAACCGGTCTCCGAAGGGAGTCGAGGTACAGGTAGTTTTCCCGTAGAGGTATCCTTCGAGTATTGTAGACTGAAGGTAGTCTCGGTCGTTCATTCCCTCGTTCTATCCCACTCTTTCTACCTTTAGTCTCAGAAAACGGTAGATTAGAACCTCCACTACCGGGTGGTGACAGAGAGACAAGATAATCTTTGTTCAGTGATCCAGGTGAGATGTGAGTTTTCTTGAACTAAAGGTCCTTCGTCCTAAGAATTCTTAGTCCAGTCTTTGACGGAGGATGTAAGTGGTTGTATTTACCTATTCTAGGTGGTTCACGTAGAAAACGTGAAACTTATAGGGATTAATGTTAGTTTCAGTGAATATTTTATAAATTTATGTTTCTTGTTTCCCCTTGATGGTGGATTAGACCTAAGCGGTCACATACATGGAGAGACTAACAACGACAACAAGTCAGCCGGTCAGTACAGGTTGAGACGATGGGGTACCTGATGTCGTCCGGTCCGGAGGGACAGGGAGTGGTAGAGGACTTCAAACGGGTTCGAATACAGATAACATAACCACTACGGAGGTCTTTAGAGTGAGAGGTTACGGGAGAAGAAGAAGAGACTAATAAAGAATAATTGATGACGTTGTGGGAGAATTACCTAAAACTAGTTTAAGTAGTACAGTGATTCTTTATAGTCCTAATATCGAATTCGTAGAAGAATTTGATTTTACGATAACTTTCCTAAAATATCTATATTTTCATCGTGACAGACACCTTCTAAGACTTTCTCTACCCTTATGGTCTGGTGGACTGGACGGAGAACTCTTTGGACATACGTCCAGTCCTTCGTTGTCAATCTTGACCTGTACCTTGTTGTCTGACCAAGGTTTATCCTTTTCCTCATGCAGTTCCGACATAGAACAGTGGGACGAATAAATTGAAGATACGTCTCATGTAGTACTCTTTGTGACCTGACCTTCTTTGTGTTCGACCTAAGTTCTAACGACCCTCTTCATAGTTAGTGGAGTCTATACGTCTACTGTGGTGGGAATACCGTCTTTCACTTCTCCTTGATTTTTCGGAGAACTACTTTCACTTTCTCCNCTCTTTGCGACCTGACCTTCTTTGTGTTCGACCTAAGTTCTAACGACCCTCTTCATAGTTAGTGGAGTCTATACGTCTACTGTGGTGGGAATACCGTCTTTCACTTCTCCTTGATTTTTCGGAGAACTACTTTCACTTTCTCCTCTCACTTTTTCAACCGAACTTCGAGTTGTAACTCTTTTGCTTCTAGTACCGTAGACCAGGGTAGTGAAGTACCCTTTATCTACTCCTTTGTCACCTTTGTCACAGTCTGAAATAAAAAGACCCGAGGTTTTAGTGACGTCTGCCACTGACGTCGGTATTTTAATTTTCTGTGAATGAGGAACCTCCCTTTCAATACTGGTTGGATCTGTCGTATAATTTTTCGTCTCTGTAATGAAACGGTTGTTTCCAGACAGATCAGTTCAGATACCAAAAAGGTTATCAGTACATACCTACACTCTCAACCTGTCACTTCTTTCGACTCGTGGCTTCTTAACTACGAAAACTTGACACCACAACCTATTCTGAGAACTCTCAGGGAACCTGACGTTCCTCTAGGTTGGTCAGGTAGGACTTCTAGTCGGGACCCACAAGTAACCTTCCTGACTACGACTCCGACTTTGAGGTCATGAAACCGGTGGAGTACGCTTCTCAACTGAGTGACCTTTTCTGAGACTACGACCCTCCCTAACTCCCGTCCTCCTCTTCCCCTACTGTCTCCTACTCTACCGACCTTCCGTAGTGACTGAGTTATTTGAGGCCCTCAACCACTACCTGTCCCTCCGGACCGCACGACACTAAGTACCCCAACGTTTCTCAGCCTACGCTGACTCTCTGACTTGACTTGACTCGACAGATTCATACCGAGTGTTTCGGAATCTCAAAAGGTAATATCAAACATGGAAAAAGATAAGAAGGTAGATCAGTTAAAATTAAAAAGTTAAAATTACTGTCACTTTCATCAAATTACGTTACCATATCCTCTTCGTTTTATAAAACTCATCATTTTACAAATAAGTATAAATTAATTCTCATGAAAGGACGACGTGTCCCTACTTGACTTCTAATATACCGTTTTTCTCTTAGTCTTTGATAATATCCTGAGTCTTAAAAATTAACAGGGCTCATCAAGACTTTAACTGATGTCTACAGTGTATATAGAAGACCTTGTGAAAGTGGTACAGTAGATACTTGGTATGGTGAGGTTTCCCTTTTGTTTACACATATACTAAACTCTCTGTGTATTATTATAAATAATATGTACATATGTGTGTAGGGAAGTATGAACCGGGTAAATAAATACATACGTTAAGTACTTCGAGACTTCGCAGTGAAGGGTGAGATAATTTACTTCTTTGTGACAGGGGACATTTATATTTCACCACACAATCAGTCCCATGTGATTTCATACTGTTCGTTTGGTTTTAGATAACCGGATTGTGTTTTTGTCAAATAAATAAGTAGTGGGACCAACTAAAGACAGTAGAGTGTAATTCTGTTACTCAGGACTGTGATCTTATAACAGGAACAGTCAACGAAGAACGTGTCACGAAAACGTTGTTTATTTGGTTATCGATCCTGAAGTAGATTGAAGGTCTTGTCCAACTGACAAAACACGGTCAGGCGATTATTTATGGACAATCACAACGTCATGTCCTAGACTAACATTGTATAATGGATCATCTTCCCAACCCTACCGTTCGTCTTGATATTTGGAGGATATGGAAGTTTATAGTCTATAATAGATAGATATGGTTTTTTATTTTGTCTTAATATTCACGGGTCTTTCGTACGTAGTCAAAAGGTCCTTTATTGTATGAGAAGTATAAATAAAAGTCTGTCTCGTAGAAAAAGTCGGCAGAATTAACTGTACTTTCAAGTCACTTTTCCTTACACGGGAGACGAATGGACAGTAGTGACTTAACTAGACCTACTCTTTCCTTATTGACTCTCTGTAGACCTTTTCTTACACGAGATAATTAATACATTAATTCATATGACCAAGGGATTACTATTGAAAATTACATATAACCTGTAAGTCTCTCAACTCTGTAAAATTATTGTTATAAAGTGAAGTATACTGTGTCTCTAAAATGTAAACAAATATAAGAAGACCCTTTCTTTAATAACCTTTTTGTCGTTCACGGTGTGACTTTCGAAAAAGAAAATTTACACTTACTTTATAAATAGAAACAACAGTGTTTTAGGTTCCTTCACCGTCTAGGACCATATAAGAGACCTTCGGACGAAGTTAAAGAGAAAGATTTTAAGTTGTATAAATAAAGTATTTGTCTCTAGTTTCACCATTACAAGGAAAGTGAGTACCAAATGAGTACCTAAGTTTTCTTTTGGTTTAAATATCCGTTTGAAACGTAAGGACTTTCCCTCATTTAATTGTAAGGTAATGAAGTTGATGTAAGATTTTCTTATTTTTAGTCGTTAAGTTCAGAACATTTTTGGTCTAATTATCAACAGAATTTTTTTAGTGATGTTTTTTTAGATTGCAACATCGAAACGAAAGTCGTCTAGAATAGGATTGTACAATAAATAACCTTGTAAGAAACATTAAGTATTTCATTAAAGAGATATGTAAATATCAAAACGACTATTTCCTGATCATTGTTTCAAAGATATTCCGGGGACCTCAACACTATTAGAGTTTAGGAGAATTTTTAGATCTGTGTCAATATTCTCTCAACAGTGAAAGATTATTTATAAGTATGAATACTTTCGAAGACTGTTCGTAAAAATGGAAACATGGATTTTGATAGACTAGGTATACTAAATTCGTCTATTTCGTCTACTTACTTTACTGAAATAAAAGAGATTTCCGTCAGAGTCATCAGGTTTTAATGAAAAAAGGAGAACATTAAAGTAATGGAAAAGAAAGTATAAGGGTATCTTTTCGATTAAATTTTTAATGTAGAAGGTCAGGTCAAAAGGGAACACAAAGACTTTTCGTACTACATATGGGGTACCCCGTCGTCTCTACTTTTAAGAATGATACCGAAAGGGGAAGGGAGTATATGTAGAAGTCCTCCTAACCTCAACCCAAATTTAAAGTATTGAAACTTAATTCCAAGTATCACTTCAACGAGTCAGCACAGACTGAGAAACGTTGGGGCACCTGACATCGGGTGGTCCGAGGAGGCAGGTACTCTAAGAGGTCCGTTCTTATGACCTTACCCAACGGTAAAGGAAGAGGTCCCCTAGAAGGACTGGGTCCCTAACTTGGGTCCAGAGGGCGTAACGTCCGTCTGTGAAATTAGAGACTCGGTGGTCCCTTCGGGATTCCAAGTATCATCAAAGGATATTTTATCCATCAACCTTATGATGAGTCGGTATTTTTTCGTGTTTTATTACGTAAACGTCGTTGTATCTACGTTGATCTCTAATAGTATGATTCACTTTACTCAGTCTTTCTCTCTGTTTATGGTGTACTATAGTGAATATATAACTTAGATTTTGTACTGTGTTTACTTGGAGTAATGTTTTGTCTTCGTTTGAGTGTATCACTTGTCTGAACACAACGGTTCCTCTTTCCCACGTCCCTGTCTTCCTGACCCTGGACCCTATTAGTCTACATTTGATAATATAGGTCTTACCTATTTATTGTTGCAGGATGACATCTCGTGTCCCTTAATTGATATAAGTTATAGGACACTATTTGATATTACCCTTTCTTATAATTTTTACGGATAAACACATATTGACTCAGTTAAACGACATGTCGTCTCTAACCGCGTGTGACATTTAGTTGATATGAAGTTAAAATTTTTGTCCCTCAACCGAAAGAGAAAGACTGAGTAAAGTGAATCCTACTCCCTGAAATCCTAAACGTCTACGTTTGTTAATGCATATCTTACCTACCTATTGATATAAGTTACACGACCCTATTTGGTATTACCTTTTCTTATATACATATACATATTGACTCAGTGAAACGACATCTCGTAATATTTAGTTGATATGTAGTTAATTTTTGTTTAACTATTTTTACGTGGGTTTTTCTCTGACTAATCCTTAACTCTTGTTTTAAGTCTTCCTAACGAAAATATTTTTCTCATGTCTTAGGAATCAGACGGAGGTAAATGGTTCTTCTTAACTTTTCTGTCTGTTTCCCTTTCTTGTCTCCCAGAAATGAAGTCCCAACACCGAGTTTTCTACTTGGGGGTGGTGGTTGTTGACGGGTGTTTGTGTGGGAGCCGTCGAGGAGGTCCGAGAGGGTCTTCGTCTCTTTTTGCACTCTGCAGGAGAGTCTCAGGTTTTACCTCCCTCCCTGACCACTTCGACGAGGTGGACCCGTCAAGTGGATGACGAGAGCAAGGGAGTCCGACAACACCAACCCGAGGTAAGATCGATGCACTCTCGAGGTAAGATCGAAACGGAGACTCTAAAACGTAGACGAAAAGGGACTGGACTTGTGTGAAGGAAGTGTAAGGGTGTACAGAGTGAGGGCATTGAGGAGTCTTAGGAACGAAATTACGGTGTTAGAACAACTCTGGAAAAGACTAGTAGGACAAATTTTTAAGGTTTGGGGGATAGACAAAAGAGGACAAACGGGAAAGGACGAAACATTCAAATAGGTGTCTTACATAGGAACAGACGGGGTCTACAGAAGGTCCGGTACGGGTGTAGGTAAGAGGTTTGAAGAGACGGGACGAAACACGAGTCCCTCCGGCTGGACTACCTGAGCTAGTCGTCCGAGTGAACAGGACACCGAGGGAACACCCAAACTGGTTTCCCACCGTCATCGTCCTTCAAACTCTCCACTACTCTCTCCTAATCTCTAAATAAGAGGATCGAGGTAAAGACGGTTCAGGATACCAAGTCGACGGAGGGATATATTTCTGGAGGGGAGTACGGTCCACCAGGGGAAGTAAGTCGAAGGGGGAGACCCACGATTACTAAAGTAGAGAAGTAGGTAGAAAATTCGGAGTCCGTTAAACCTCGAGGTACCACAACGATCGAAGTCTCGTGTCTCACAGAGAATAAGAAAATTTGGACGAAATACTTCAATTAATTATTGTAAATAATTTGAGAAATGACTCAATTAATAGTTAGTATAACGATTAATAAATGGAAATAATTTGAGAAGAGTATTACGGGTAAAATTGACACTGTAATAAATTAAAGGATTAACGACGTTGTAGACTGTGGGATAAAAAAATGAATTACTAATTAAATAGTAGAGAGGGCGATTTTACAGTCGAGGTCTTTTAGTTCTTATAAACAGACAAACGACGACATAAGGATCGTGGATGTCGTTTTGTACTGTGAAGCATCCTCGACTTATTAATTAATAACTTATTTAATACTTTATTGCTTACATACATACCGAGTCCTTCCCTGTACCTTTCAGTTCAGGTATCTAAGGATAGAAGAGATGTATGACCCAGGGGCGGAAATGCCTCCCACAGAAAGAAAATAAGGAAGAAGGAAAGGAAAGAAAAGAACACACACAACAACAGTTTTCGTTTACAAAAGTGATCCACCCGTAATAAAGTAGAGGTTTAAACATGAATCGTAAAAATATTTTGTAGTAGACCTTCCTAGAATCTCTTAAGTGTGTACATTTGGATACATAAATGTTAGACTGTGTCGAAGATGAAGAATTACAAGTATTTGTTGTAACGACTCGGTCACCACTGTAGTAAAATTTTGTTTTCTTGTCAGGTCGTTACTTCTCTTTTAGAGGTTTCGATCATTGACCTATCTGTTTTTGGGGCTTTCATATCTAAGATTATAAGACAAAAAATTCGTAACTGATGTTATATTCTCTCTTTTATGTTATGGGTTCGTGAATGTTGTTCGTATGTTAATCACGAGTTAGTCATAAACAACTTAAGTATTTACTCATTTAATTTCAGGGAGACGTGATTCTTTTATAAAACTTTACTGTTTTCTATGACACCATCTAACCTATTCACAAAGGTCGAGGAACGAGGGAGGAACATTTCCTCTTAATGTAGGGGTGGATAGTAGAACACTCCCTATAGGATACTTTCCTCACCAAGAGGGGTAGATGAACTAAAACTCCTACTGGTACACTATAACTATATGAAAGTACCTACCCTACATTCACCTTCATGGTCACATGGTCAAGACTCAACTTCGAAATTCACACTAACGAACTAAGTTGTACGAAAAGATGAGGATAAAAGACGGTACTTTCTGATCGTACACGTCTATCTCCTCCTGGAAAGTCTGTTTAAAGGCTTGATTCTTCTACGTATCTTAATTAGGAGTCAGATGACCATCGGTCCTCCGTGTCTCGGTGTCGACCGGTTTTCGTTTGTACATTATACTTATTATTCATGGATATCCAACAAACAATACGTCGTAATGGTATTTCTTATGTCTTTGACCATGGATCTTTACCCCACAACTACCTTGTTTTGAATTTGATACACCTACTTCCTCCCTCATTCTTTTCACAACAATCTTCGTCTTTTAGCCGTCGGACCTGATCCATTACTGTTTGATAAACCATCTTAAAAGTATATATAATTGAAAGATGGGAGTCTAACGGAAAGTACTATTTCAACAACGACGGTAAAAATATGACTACCCAGTCGGGAAGTACAGTGGTAAAACATCGCTGAACCTAAAAGACAGAGAACTTAAAGAAAGAACAATGATCATATACGTCTTACTACTATCATGTCACACAATAAATCCTTCGTTAAACAGTAACTCTACCTTTCACCTACATATTATAATGTCAAAAGGTATGGTACTTCAGTACAAATTACAAGTACTTTTTTTTAGATAAAAAACATGTTATAAGATCTACGTTGAGTCACATCGTCCACAAAGGAAGTTTAAACCTCTATGACTCAGATATTGACAGAGAAATTTAGGGAAGAGAAAATCTCATACACCACCATTCAAACCTGCGTAAATGAAAACTAATGACGGTCTACTATTACGAACCTTTATAGGTTGATTTCGTGAACAATCTCGTCACTATAGTCGTTTATATTTGAGTGTCGGTGAAATATATGGTCGAAACGGAACGTCAGAGGATACTTTAAAAAGTAGAAAAAGGAGAAGAGAACTAAAAGACTGAAGTCGTGTTAGAATAAACTTGTATCTCTTCGACGGTTTAGTGTTATTAAAAGGTGATTTAAATTACACTAAAAGAATTAGATTAAAATTATATGATATACCTACCAATCAAAGTTAGTAAAAGTACTCCTTGAACATGAATTGAGTATTGAACCAAGAAGTGAGTGAGGAGTCAATAGCAAGAACCATTAAAATACCGAAAAACCCTGTAGAATCTAAGGGTAAAGGATTGAGAAGAGTCTTGGCGAAGTTTAGAAGTTTAGAGACGTAGGTCCATTTCCATATCTCCGAATTTATATGTTTACATATGTAAAATAAATATATTAAATATAATCAAGAAAAGAGAAGATCTGAGTGAGAGAGGGAATTCGATAGAGTATAAGGGAAACAAGAGTTTGAAATATTTTCAATGTGTCCGACGGAAATAAAAGAGTGATTAGGAATCGAGAATGTCGGACCGAGAACAAGGGAATAAACAGTACTTTAACTACAGGACTTCAAATATAAATTTACTCGAGGATTAGTTTTTAGGTTACTGAACAAGATAGGAAGAATAGTATCTCTTCCTGAACTCATACTCTGTGACCTCTAAAACCAGTGTAACTGAGTATGTTTCTTATTCCTTAACCTCCGATTGTTCGATATCTTCCTATCCTGTCCCCTTACCTTTAAGTCAAAGTCTAGGATGAGTCTCAGTCTTACACTTAGATTCGGTTTTAGGTCCTACCATCTTCTTTGTTTTTTATTCACTTCTATTTCAGATCTACCTTTTGATGTCCGATTATAGTGACTACTTGTATCTACGTTTTTAGGAGTTGTTTTAAGATCGTTAGTCTTAGGTTGTTGTGTAATTTCTCTAGTATGTGGCACTGGTTCATCCGAAATAGGGTCCCTACGTTCATAAGAAGTTATAGGCGTTTAGTTAGTTACATTAGGTGGTGTAATTGTTTAACTTTTTATTTTTGGTATACTAATAGAGTTATCTACGTCTCTTCCGGAGAGGTCTTTCGTCCTTATCTTCCTTGTATGGAGTTGTATTATTTTCGATATATACTGTTTGGGTGTCGTTTGTAATAGGAGTTACCACTTTTTAACTTTCGTAAAGGGGATTTCAGTCCTTGTTCTGTTCCCACGGGTGAAAGTGGAGATGATAAGTTGTATCAAGACCTTCAAAACCGTTATCGTTAGTTTCGTCTTTTTCTTTATTTTCCTTAGGTTTAACCTTTTCTTCTTCATTTTGAGAGTGACAAACGTCTACTGTACTAGGAGATGTATCTTTTGGGATTTCTGAGGTGGTCTTTTAATGATCTCGATTAGTTACTTATATCATTTCAACGTCCTATATTTTAGTTGTGTGTCTTTAGGGAACGTAAGGATATGTGATTGTTACTCTTTCATCTTTAATTCCTTTGTTAAGATAAGTGGTAACGTTGATTTTCTTATTTTATGAATCCTTATATAGATGGATTTCTTTGACTTCTGGATATATATCTTTTGATATTTTGTGACTACTTTCTTTAGTTTCTCCTGTGATTATCTACCTCTTTATATGGTACAAGTACCTAGCCTTCTTAGTTATATCACTTTTACTCATATGATGGGTTTCGTTAAATGTTTAAGTTACGTTAGGGATAGTTCGATGGTCGGTGTAAAAAGTGTCTTGATCTTGTTTATTAAAGTTCTAAACATACCTTTATGTTTTTTGGAGCTTAACGGTTTCGTTAGAACTCTTTCTTCTTACCTTGACCTCCTTAGTTGAACGGACTGAAGTCCGAGATGATGTTTCGGTGTCAGTAGTTCTGTCATACCATGACCGTGTTTCTGTCTGTATATCTAGTTACCTTGTTTTATCTTTCGGGTCTCTATTTAGGTGTGTGTATACCTGTGGAATAGAAACTGTTTCCTCCGTTCTTATATGTTACCTCATTTCTGTTAGAGAAATTGTTCACCACGACCCTTTTGACCAGTTGGTGAACATTTTCTTACTTTGATCTAGTGAAAGAT